>JAEIFJ010000098.1:0-15676 GCA_018903435.1 Leucophenga varia
AGTAGACGACATTTAAAGACCGTGCATGGAAAAGAATTACTAGGAAATTAGGAAGGCTGATAGGAGAAGAAGATAAAAGAACCCATGCTACACTCTAAGTTATTCAGTTTTAACTTTAATTTAAAGTGAAGAATAATAATAGAAAGAAGAGTCCAAGTCAAATTTATGCTTAAAGAAGTATACATTTACTGCTTTAGAACCTTAGTTGTATAAACTCTTTATGTAATCAGATAATCAAACAGTGTGGAAGGATTGTGCAAACAAGTTATCTGCTGATGATATGTGTCATCTGCCAGCAACAGATATTGCATCACTTTTTCCCAAGCAGTGGAACTTTTTTGTTAATTTTATTTTGAATTTGAATGGAATATAATTTGTCTGTTTACGATCTTAGTCTCTTGGACATATAAAAATAGCGCTTATCTCAAGCACATTGGACTTTCCTTTATTTCTATTATCTTTGACTTATCTGCCTGTTTATTGGTAACTCTTTAATGGAAGATACGATTGCATGTAGTATATTGAAAAATGATTTGTTAAATCGTGTGGGGGAAAGGCTTTCCGGGCGATAAGATAGCACAGTGGGTGCGTTACCCGAAACAAACATCTGGAGGGGGAAGGAAATGCGCTCTATATACATATATAAAGCTGTTGGAAGTAGAGACATAAAACTTTGCCAGAACGTCTTTCAAGTCTAGTCTTCGAAAGGGGGCAGGCGTGGGCAGAAGCGTGAAATGAATTATTATTGTTGTTGTTGTTGCTGTTGCTGCTGATGTTGTTGGTATGCTTGGGCAAGCAGCGCGACGAAGCTTGTTTCCGGAATTGACAAATTGACGAAATTTATTTGCATTTTATACTCAAAGAAGAAGGAGCGAGACGCACGTAAAGCAGTTGAGTGAGAGAGACAGAGTGAGACGGCTATAGTATCTATTGGCGCTTGGAGCGCTGAGTGAGCAGACAATTAATATAGCAATGATTCATTGTGCGAGTCTCTCAATAGCAACAACAACAACAACATCAACAACAAAAGCAACGAGTGGAATAAGTGTAATGAACGAGTAACAAATGAAAACGGATCAAAGTGTTAATAAACTGCAAGCTAAACCAGTGCGCTGCAGCTGCAGCTGCAACAGCGCCGTCGACGTCGTTGCCGATGCCGACAGCGCTGCGGCAGCGTATAACCTTGATGACGTTTATTGCACTTTGGGGCTGCAGCAACAACCAGCAGGGGCAACAACAACAGCTACAACAACAACAGCAACAAAGCCGCAGTGCAACCCAAAAAAACGACAGCCAAAGCAAGCGAGCAAACAAACCGAACGAACGTACGAACAAAGACAAAGCGATGAGCGCCGCCCGCTGCCTCTCTGTCCTCCTCCTCACACACACACACACACCAACAGACATGCACACCACCCCCAATCTCCTCCCTCCCCCGCTATGCTCCAACGCTGACCGAGTTCGAGCCAGCGTCTGCTGACGTGTTGCGACTGAGCAGTTGGCAGCGCAGCAACGAGTGCAGCAGAAAAAGCAGCAGAGGATGATGACAAACCGAAAAAAATAAAAAAGAGCGTTCAAACTGTTTAATGACGGAGCCCAAGATACCCTGTGTCTTGTGCTAACTTGTAAAATATATAGAAACATATTTGACAACAAGAAATTAGACTTGTTCGATTATTAGATACCCTGCACTAGTTTTATATATATATTATGTTTTATATAATATATAAAAATATATTTAACGCGTGCTTCACCCTTTAAATATTCGAAAACAGGGTATACGTAATGAAAGCAATAAAAATCACGTTTATCAGCGCCTTAACAGAGGTGAATGCATATAAATTGAAGAGGGGTTATGAGTGGGGGAAGGGAAAGGGGTTATGTATAGCAATGTACAGCTGTCCGCTGGATACACGCGCCTTGCGAAACGGGATTGGGTCGCAGCACTGTCGATAATTTATTTTGCGATTTTCATGCAGGCAACAATGAAAGTTTGTTTTTTTTTTTGTTTGGCGACAGGCAAGAAGAGCAGAGCAAAGCACCGTTATTTTGGGCACACGTCGAACGACGCTAGACAGAAATGTCTGACACGAGAGCTTTGTGGGTGGCTAACTTGGCTAATTGCCACCACGCGTTGGTCTGGCCTCTACGTTGCCTCCATTGATGAGTGGCAGGCTAAACAATAACAGCAACAGCAACAACAATGCTAAGTGTATCATCATTATTATCAAGCAGGTTCAAAGTGTTCGTTGTTAGTTGTTGTTGTTGCCATGCAAATTACTTGCATTTCAAATAAACAAACTCACAATAAAGAGATTTGTGTGTACGTGCAGCCTCTCACACACGCACGCACGTACGCACACTACTCAGCTTCTCCTCCCACTCCCACTTACGCACACAAACACAAGTTTATCGTGGGCATGTAATGGAAACGAAACTCAGCCCTGAGTGGAACACTTTTCTCTTATCTGGCAACGCCGCTTTTTGTATTGTGCAGTAAAAAAGAAAACCAGCCGCATTCAAATTTACTTATAAACATGATGTTTGTATGTAAAGAGTCACTAATACAAACAAACACACGCATACATAAATGTGTGTGTATGCATGTGGGCTCTCAATCAAAGTAGTTATTGTTTTTTGCATGCTTTTTTGCCCTTCTACGCAATTCGCATATCAGGCGATGATATTTTGCGTGTGTGTGTGTTTGCGTTTGCAAGTGTGTTTGTCTACCGATGTGTTGTTGTTTGCGAGTTAACCTCGTTTTTCACTCTGCCCTCCACAGAAGCACGTCAGCAGCCTACGTGATATTGGGCTTGTGTGTGTATGCGCCTCACACCCATACAACCAAACGAATGATAGAGTGAGAGAGAGGGAGAGCGCCAACCAGACAGCCTGTGTCTGTTTGTTCGTCGTTGTCTTTTGCTTGCTCATTCGTTGGAGCGCTCTCTGGCGCTGTCAATAGTGTTGCCAGCTGTCTGTGTTTTTTGCGTGGTCATACCGGTCTTTTTCTCCGATGACTGTGTCTTGTTGTCGCTCTCTATCTCTCGCCTTCCCCCTCCCAAACCCTTCTGCAAGCCGAGTTGGGCCACCACTTGTCGCTTTTGTTGTTATTTTGCTTCTCCTTCTGCTGCTGGTGTTGTTTTTGTTTTGGGCTGCAGCGACAAAGCGACTGTCGACTGTTTTTACTCAGCTGGTTGTTGTTGTTCCTTTGCTCGCTTGTAGCTTAGCTTTCCTTTCTCTCTCTTTCCGTCCTCCTCTCATGTGTTTGCTTCCGAAGTCAAAATAAAAACAAAGTAACAACGTGCTTTGCGATTATGTCAGTCTCGCTTGTTATCGTCAATACGCTCTCTCTCTTTCTTACTCTCTTACGTACACGTACTTCTTATGCGCTCTTTTTGTTTTTATATGTTTGCAGCGTATCATTATTTTTAATAGAACGCAATTTAAATTCGTTAAAAAAAGTGAACACGATCTTCCGCTTCCCACTCCACACGCCCAGCAATGTTGCCAAATTTCATTCGCCAATCGGTTTCTCTTGTCGTCGAATTATATTTATAGTATCCATAACCTATGTTGATATGTATGTACATATGAATTTACAGTGTTCATACATGTATGTACATCTGTTATGTACTTGTGTTTCTGCAAATGCGGTGTTTGTGTGTTTGTAATTGTCTGGGTCGGGATCGGATTGGTTCAGTTAATTGAATCAAATTGAAAAACTTTCCATGTCAAAACATGTTTGTTTGTCTGTTTATGTATGTATGTCCACGCATAGGGTTGTGTGCGTGTGTGCATGATGGCCCTCAATCAGTGGGGGGGTCAACAACAGCAGAAAAGCCGGCACTATTTTAATGTGTATCGCGATCATTTTCGATTGTGTTTAAAATTTTTATTTTTTGAATAAATAGTTTGTTTCTTTTATTTTGTTGACTATACAATGTTACATTACATAAATCCTTATAACAACCGTATATTTATAACAGTGTTCATGATTACATATGTACTTATTTACATATGTAACATCATGTGTCAAAAAAGTCACGTAAGCACAAAATATGCACAAACATTTGCGACGTCAGCGCTGCTTACTTACACTCTCTTTAGCACGTGCAAAGAGAGTGGCATTGCCCAGCATAAAAGCAACAACATTCTCTCCATGGTGTGTCTCCCCTCTCTCTTATTTACAAGACAACACCCGAGCGAATGCGGGCGTCGCTGCTGCTCCCTCTGTTAGCTACCCATGCGGTCGGTCGCGCACTCTTATTAGAAATGCGTTTGGCACTTCTCTGTCAGTGCTTTCGTGCTTTTGCTTACTTATTCTCTTTCGAACGGCAGCAGGTCTCTCTCTCTCTCTCGCTTCGTTAGTTTTTCGGCTGCTGCTGGTGCCGCCTGGGCCTGACACTGTGTTGGCTGTTCGGCGACGCGTGTTTGTTTCTTTCCTCGTTTGCGCCGCGCGACGACGGTCCGGCTAAATTTTGTCCGTGTTTTAAGAATTGTTCTGTTTTAAATTTTTTACTATTCGGTTTTATCATTCGCACCCACACACACACATGTATTGGCACGTGTAACACTTTCCGCAGCCGTCGCAACTACAAATTCCACGTCGTCGTCGATCTCGAGATCTTCCTTAAGTTATTATTCATTAAACATCGGTCGATGAGGTTCTATATTGCGATGACGGCTGCCAATTTGCGTCTTTAGATCAATATTCTGTTCGAAATTGGGTTAAGAATAGATCAGCCCAAAACTATAAGAACAGCAACAACACCATCGAGAAGAAAAAGAATAAGAAGCAAGAGCAGTGTTTTATCTACGCATTGCAAAAAAGAAAACAGAAAAAGGAAATAATAAAAAAACGTGTCGTTCAGCGTAGCAGCGACGCCAGCATCGACGTTGACGCCAGTAGAGAAGAGACGACGGGCGTTGCTTAGACAAATTGCGTTGCGGCTAAAAGCACAGCGAGATTGCGACTGCGGCGGCCACAGTAACAACTAGAATCACAAACATGTTGGGTAAATACTACAAAAACAATGTGAAAATTACCAATTATAGAAGCCTCAGCTCTGTTTATATGTATTAAGCATTATGTATATTTATTAAGTGTTTATGTTCCCGATAAGCACACATACCAGACATACACAAAGTTATTAAGTGAATCGATTAAAATGCCGGTTTTGCATTTTGTTTTGCCATTTGTTTCATTTTGCGTGTCTTTCCGCAATCTTTCTCGCTCTTTCTCTCTCGCTCTGTGTCTGTCTGTCTTTGCGTGCATGTGTGCTTTGTTTTTGTTATTTGATGATGTTGTTGTTGTTGCACTTCCTTGTTTCGCTCTATGTTGTTATGTTCCTTTGGCTTTTGTATTGTTTTTGAGACTGAAAGGAAACAACGAGTAAATGCCATGTAATATTCTCTTCTCGCTCTCATGCATATTCATGCATTGCACTGACAAACGGTAAACAAGTTTTGCAATTCCAATTAGAACTCTACAGTTACAAATGTATGAGTGTGTACGTATGTATGTTTATGTGTATGTGTGCATATGTAAGTATGTGGTCAACTATGCAAGTGTGGAAACAGATGCGGAATGTAAAAATTTGGTGCTAGCAAAGAGTCTACAACAATAACACCTTCCTTCCTCCCGCTCTCTCTTAACTCTTCGAAGAGAAATCCCTGTGTTTATTCCAATTTGTATTCTAGGGTATCAATTTCTCAGGCCAAGGATTTTTGTCGACACATCGCATAAATTACAAAGTGTTTTGTTGTATTTTGATCTTATTGTGACTACGTGACAACTAGAGGGAAGTATCGCTTCGTCTTCTTCTCTTAAGTTTTCAGCGAAGGAGGGAGGAGTGTTTGAAAGAGAGAGACAGAGACAGAGAGAGATGCTTTCGGTCACTTGCAAAAGAATTTGCGTCGTAGCACAACGATGGAATAAGTGAGGGCGGACAGGGTGTAAGGGGAGTTGATCCCAGCTGGGCAGGGCAAGGGGTGGGGGAGCATTTCACTTTCTGTGCACAGACGCCCACACAATATCAAACAGTGCAGTCTGTACTCCCATTTCACCGCCCACTCCCTCCTCTATCAATCCTCAAACGCCGACCTTGAGGCGCGACGCTGTCGACAGGCCTAGGCACACACACAAACACACGCAGAACCCTCACTTATTGTATTGAATGTATGAACACACAGATGAGTATGTGAGTGTATTTTGTTATTCATATTATAATTATGCATTTCGGTTTGTTTTTGCTGTTGTTACACACACACACTCGCACACACATGAGCAAACAAACTCACACGCACGTGTAAACACACAACACGCATACACACTCACGGCACACACCCTGCCGGTCGACTTTAGCGGCTGCTGTTGTTGGTGTTGTTTCTGTTTTTGGTTGGCTCGCCATTTTTATTCAACTTTGCTTTTACAATTTCATTCGGCGGCGCAATAATTTTCTTCTTCTTGGTCCGAGTGTTTGTTGTTGTTCGTGCTTTTGTATGAAGTAACAGCAAAAGATTAAGAGATTGAAAAAGAGAGCGCGCGACGGCAGACAAAGAGAGTTTGTCGGCATGCGGTCGTGGGTTTGCTGCTTCTCGCTCTTTGCTGCAATGCTATCTCCCTCTTGCTCTCCGTCTCTGCCTCTCTTTACCCGCATGTGCCGCATGTTTTCATTTTAATAGCTTTTACTTTAATTACATTTGCACAAAATTTTGAACGTTTTAAATTGTTTGCTACTGCGACATTCTTTATGTTTCCCCGTGCGGTTCTGTGTGTGTGTTTTATCTACACTTCGGCACAGTTAGTTAATCTCGAAAAGAGTTATAAACAAGTTCACACACAAATACACACATACAAACATGCGTGTTGTTTTCTCTGTTGCTCTTTATAGGAACTTCTTAATTATTATTATTACTGTTTATGGCACTTTACTGTTTTGTTTTTGTTGCTGCTGTTGTGCGTTGGCTCGTTAGGTAAAGCGTTTCAAGGTTATTCTTGTTGTTTTTATTGTCTCCTTCTTTAATATGGTTTCAATTTATGTTCGGTTTGATAGCGTGTGCTGTGCTGTGTTTCTCTGATTGTTGTTTTGCTATCACCTTCGTTTCGTCTGCTCTAAGCAATTGATAACGGTTATGGGGGAGGGGGTGGAAAGAGAAAGACCCCAGTCATCTGGGTACTTTTTGTAGTCAATTGAAAATTGGCAAACACCTTGAGGAAACATTGCCCCAGACAGTCTGTCCAAAACACAGATCGGGTCTGCGATATGCTCTGCTCCAATAATAGTCCAGCGATTGCGGTTTTTGCGTATTGTTTTTTAGGGCATTTATTTTGAGTACATGTTTGTTATACTGAAGTGTGACCTTGCCTTTGTAGTTATTTATAAGTTTCATATCAGTTTATTTATTTCTTATTTTCAATAAATACTGATAGTAAAATTTAGCAAGTGTTTGATTATCAGTATGTATAGTCAATTTATTCAGGGTAAACATTTAGAAAGAGTTGTTCTCTTCTAAAGTAAACATCATAATTGCAATTAATATTTACAAGATATTGTACAATTTCTATTCTGTCGAGTAAATATTGTACTTATTTATCCCCACATGTTATTTGTATTCTCAGTGCCTGCGACCTATCCTAAGATAAGTTGTTATTTATTATCAACCTATAATTTCTTTTAACTGGAAGTACTAGATCATTCTACAGTTGCATCACCTCACCAGTTGTTGATGCAGTCAGAGGGGAAGGGGTGGGGTAAGGCAATACGCCCCTCGGGCTTTACCAACAACTGTTTCAGTTTGCAAGTCTTGGGCAAACACATGACAGCAATTGTCTTTATGACACTGTATTTATTATAGCCTTGTTTATACCAATACACACACACACTTACACACTCGGCTGAAACGCAGTTTATTATAATTTCTTGCATTTAATGAACACAATATCTTTGCAAATATTTGTTGCATATAGTTTTGTTTATTGAGTTGTTCTGACAAAAAAAAACGAAAGGAGCTTTATTTATTTACTGTATGTGTGCGTCTTGTTAATCAAACAGTTAATCATTTATATGCAGGGTATACAGGGTATCAAACATCAGTTTTCTTATCTTTAAAGAGCCTAAAAAGTGATATGCTAATGATATTGTTGTTATCAAAGCGATAAGTAATATAAATGACACATGCTTGTTTGTTGTTATTCCCGTTAGGGGTATCTCAAAGTCGTGCATAATGCTAATGTTAGTTATTGCTGGCTGGCCGGCTTCGTATAAATATTTAAACAAATTACGCGATGCAACGATGGTTTGTTTTTTTTCGCGTTTATTTACCTTCCATTTTGGGGCCTGCTCGTCTCATCTGAGAACTTTCGGTTTTTCGTAGCAAGTATTTATTTATTTATTATTTTCCTCTTTTTTTTTTTGTTGCTGCCATTCTCTAAATATTTAAATTTGTTTTTGTGCTTGTTCTTCTTGAGAGAGAAAAAAGAGTACGGCGCAATAAATTGAAATGAGTCGACAGAGCACATGCCGCGCTGCTCCGCACGCTCCGCGTCGTTAAACTAGAACCTGATAATGTTTAAAACCTCTCAGGCCTCCTTGCCTCCCTCGCATACATTAACCCCTGCCCCTGCCCCCTAATCTGCGCACAATCTCCGTTGACCGGCCGGCAAACGCGCCAGTGCGCTAATCTGTCTCAAGACCCGAAGCAGGCATAGCTAGAACTAGCTGGTTTTCAGCTTTTGTTTTTTTCTTAGTTGTTATTTTTTTTGTCGTAAAAAACACGCAAAATAACCAAGCAAAACAAATAGAAAAGAAAACTATTTTAAGCTTGTTTTGGTATCAGTTTTCTACGGCTTCCAATTGACGTTTGAGAGAGAGAGAGAAAGATATAAAAGGGGAAAACAACAGGCGATTTTTGCATTGTTTTTCGCAATGCGGTCTCTTACAGAGACATAGGAGCCACAAATAAGGTTGGTGATTCGATAATCATGAAAGGCGAGAGCTCAAATGCAATCTAAGGAGGAAATGCGACGCCTGCTTAGAAAAGCCGCTCAGGTCTCTCGTTCCAATCGCAGTCTTTGATTTTACGTAAAACACATCAGACAGACTAGACATGACAAAACAAGACAATTTTGCCCTAAGACCTTGAAGGTTGCGAGATCTGAAAACAAGGCTGATGCAATAATTCAAGCATATTTTGAATGTATAAAATCTATTTAAATAATAAAGGGAATCAGGTGATTGAGAAGTGTGATAGTTTAAGAAAGTGACGCACGGAAGGAAGATGACGAGTGTTTATTATAAACATGTTGAGAGATATACATATTTATATAAACAGATTCCAGCAAATTATAAAGATTTACTCTTTATTACTCTTAAGCAAGAATCCCAAGAGATCTCAGGCACGTGGTTTTCTTTGATAAATATCTGCATATTCTTTTCACATGTGCTTACCACATATCTTTAATTATTTATATATATATATATAATACATATATTTTTTATATATTTTACTTATTTGTATGTAAATATAACAGATGCGTTTGAGAACCAATTGGAATTCAAGTGATTTGTCATGATTTTGTTCACATTGTTATCGCGCCGAAAACAAATCGCCGGCAATTTATCATAATTAATTTCTTATGGCAGCGATTCCTGAAATAACTTTGAGAAAATTGAATAAAAACAACAACTACAACAACAAAAAGAATATATGTAATGGAATAAACAAAATGATTTGCAAAAATCTATAAAAGAAATGCGCAAAAAAATCGGAAGAGGCGCCAAAAAGTGAGACGGCGTCGGATGCCAAAAGAATCAAATGAATGCAGTGCAAAAAAATATTAAATAAACACACCAGACCAATTTTTTATGTGTGTTGCTCTTTATATTTTCGTGCACGCTTCTTTGTTGCTTTTAAATTTAATTTACGTAATTGATAAGAGTAAAAGAGACGTACTAATTAGGCCAAATTTAAATTTAGATAAGAACGAAAGCCGCAAAGAATGAAGAAATAAACATGATGGACAGACGGTGGGACAGACATGGCGAACGCGTGTGTGCGTCAAGAGGCGTAAGAACGTGTGCGAACCCCGCGGGGCGTGGCTGGCGAAGGATGACGCGCGTTTGGGGTTGGGTGGGCTGTCAGCCAAAGTTTCGGTGAGGCATTAAGGAAATTTAGCAGAAACAGCAGCAACAAAACACAAAAGAATTTTATATAAATGACGTTCGACGATGATGATGATTAAATGCGTGACGAGGGAGGGGGCTGCCCGAGAGGGTGGCAGAGCACTGCGGATCTGTATAGCTACACACCGGGGAAACGAGAATAAAAATGAAAACTTGTCTAAATATTTAAAAAAAGAGTATGTTTTTGTTTATCGAATTGAATCTTTCTCTGAATTGCGTTCTTAGGAAATAGTTGATGCCAGAAGGCCGAAGAAATGTCTAGAGAAATTGGGTCAGTTGAGAAATTTTATGATTGGCAGGTGGATTATCGAAGAATAGATAAGGCAAGTGACTAAGAGGGTAGAATAACTCTTTGTATAGGTTTTCTCTGCAAGCGAACGTATCAAGTTATTAAGTTATTCTTCAATTATTATAACTATCTTTCATTGCTGTCCCTCTTATAGTTCGCTGACTTTACTCAGTGGGATCTGGCTGCGTCGTACGCTGCTAATAGACCGTCGTCTGGTCTTTCAATATATTTTATTATGCGTATCATCATCGCTGGCGACCAGAGGCCAACTACCTCTCTCGCTGAAAGTCCAACAAATGCAACGATGCACATCAACATTAGATTTATTGCAGACTGTGTGCAGTGCCAGCCCCTCCTCTTCCTCCATTCTACTGCATTCGCTGCACTCCACTTGATGTCCCTCTTCTTGCCCACACTCTACTCTCCCCTTTCCCGATCGTGGGTTCTGTTTATTGACTGATTGCGCGTTGCATTTGCTAAAGTGACAAAGGGTCTTTCAATCGGCGATCGGGCGGGACAGCCTGGTCGGTCTGTCGTTTGGTCGAGTGCTTTTAAGTAGCTCGTAAGTCCAATGGGTTCTATAAATAGTATCGCAAACATATACCCTTACTCTCGTGCCCGTGCCTGGTTTATGACAACAATTAAAAGATACAAAAATACACGCGTCCCGTCTCGCCCTCATGATCATCATGAACATCACTGTCAGGCTTCGATCGCCTCATGTTTGCCTCTCTCTCTCCCTCTGTTACTCAGTCAGTCAGTGCCCTCTTCTTGTACTCTCCTCAGAGCATTTTTACAATAAACTTTTTGATATGTGGGCTTGCAAATACTGAAACATACTTATACATAATCATTCTACATACATGTTTTATTTTTACATATTTTATTTGACTTACTCGGTTTTGCATGGCGCGATTCGACGACTTGTTTACGACACGCGATTTGCTTTCTACGCAGTTGCGCTAAATTATGTACTCGCTATTTTTCTATGTGTATGTTATGTGTGTGTGTGTCTTGGTGCTGATCGTTTATTTATTTATAATTTTTTATGCATTGATAAAAAGTTGAAAAATAGCCATACAAATATGGCAAGTGGTCGCCGATAAATGTGCGCAAATATTTGTCAAGCCTGCCCGATGCCGCAAGAGCCAAATGGCAAACCCAGCAAGGCCCCATTGGTTTCTTCTTGGTGTAGATCGGACATCATTGGGTTGATGGTTGTGGCCTATTGATAGCACATGTGGCTGTTCTTATTGCTGTTGTTGTGTGTTCAACGTTTGTTTGATTTCCATTTATCGCCAGCGCACTAAACCATAAAATGACAGAGATCTTGGCCAAAGAATTAAATTATCACGCTTTCGTATATCGAAAATATTGGACAGACGACAGCAGCAGCTGTTTGTACAGTGATCACTCAGTATTCTACTGTTTTTTAGAATCTTAGATCTTTAGAACCATTATTATCTATCAATGCAACAGATAGCGTTTCTATCAAGCTATCTTAATGTTTTTTAAGTGAAATCAATTGAAATCTATGAAAAAATCACGAAGCAGAGAACACATAATTGTGAAATTGTTTCTTTTGCGATATGCATCATAGTTTTTTTCGAATTACATCACGTTAGCAACAGGAGACAATCGTAGATTTCGCCCACAGTCGGGCAAAAGCCGAGGGGAGACGAGTAGAAAACCCCCCAAAACGTGAGTCAGCCAATCTCAAGAAGCTGTCACGTTTACACGTTCATTGAAATAGTGAAAAAACTATTACAATATAATATGTAAATTTATATAACTTTGAGTATGCTAAGGCCTAAAAAGTGACATATTTTTTTGTTGTATTAACAAATATACGAACTGTAATTATCACGATTATCTTGCTTTGTCTAAGAACTTCAAGAATAGTGTCACAGTGTGAACAATTGTAGAAAGCTATTGAACTTATGAAATAATTTATGGTATATGAAATCGGTTTGGACGGTTACTCACAGAGTGCGTTCAGTAAGCTTCGTTCCGTTGACCTGCGTAGTTGAGCTAAGGGAAATAGGGAAAGAACATATGCTTTCACTTTCTATTCTGCTATTTCATCATATAATATTGCATCAGATTATTTAACTACAGCTGTAAGAAACCTAAAGTAAAATACTCACACCGATCATCGGCGCTGATTTCCTTTCAAAGTTTCGATTGCTGATCGATCTCAACAAGAAGCAACTCATTGATTCAACGACAGGTCTAACCACTAACGCTCGCCTTAATGATGGAAGTAACACAGCCATTTCCACTGTCGACAACGCTGTTGGCTTTCGTGGCCTGCATCAGAGCTCACTGTTAATAACAACACCGATGTATATCATTTCATAGAGACCACCGGCAGCCCTGTTACTGATCGCCCTCGTCGTCTTGCTGGTGATAAATTGGTAGCCGTAAAATTGGAGATCAATTTATTGATCGAGCAAGGCATCTGTCAACCGTCTATGAGTTTCTGGTCCAGTCCATTACATCTCATTACAAGAAAGGATGGAAGCTGGCGCTCTTGTGGCGATTATAGGAAGTTAAACGCTGCAACAGTACCGGATCGCTACCCAATCGCTCACATACATATACGATTCTGCAGAACAACTACACGGGAAAAACTATTCTCCTCAACCCTCGACCTGGTACGTGCTTATTATCAAGTACTAATGACTGAGAGCGACATCAAAAAGACTGCAGTTTGCACCCCTTTTGGACTAGTAGAGTTCCTTAAAATGCCGTTAGGACTAAAAAACGCTACACAAACGTTTAAATCAGGGACCGTAAAAATTCACTCAAAAAATATATAACACTCAACAAATAATGATAGTGTGCTGCGTTTCATTTTTTTCGTTCAAAAAATAATGATTATTTTTGAGTGAAAAAAATTTCGTTCAAAAAATAATGATTATTCGTTGAGCGTTATATTTTTTCGATCGAAAATATCGCACAAATCTACAATTACACCTCTCTAACAAAGATTTTACAATTATTTTGATGCAGATTATTTAAGTGCTCTAAGTGGAATCCATTTCAATTTTTATTGAGCCCTTGACTACTGAATTTAAATCAATAAAAACCAGTCGAACGCTACAGTCAGGTGCTGACTATAGAATCTTCTCTCATTATCCAGGAGGAAACTTAATTTTGAAAAAACATGACTGAACCATTGAATGATACCGAAGGGTAACTTCGCACAATGCAAAAAGAAGCCACAGCAACACACCAAGTCACCTCCGCACCGGCTGTTGCATCAGTTCATCGACTACAAATTAATGTGCCAAAATTCACTTGGAGCAATCCACAACTCTGGTTTGCACAAGTAGAGCGCGCATTTCGCCTTAATAGCATCATCAACGACGTGGACAAGTTTGATCCCATTACTGTACTTGTCCGTGTCCGCTGGTCACACTGAACTGTGCAGTCAGTAGTAGTCGCCCGAAAGCCTTACCGGTCTGAGTATAACGGCAAGAGCGCGCGTCGTCAACAAATATAACTCTAATTAAAGTTTGTCAACCCTTTTACTCAATAAACCTTAAAATACCAACAGTTTATGGGCCCAGCACGCTTCCACTGAGCGGGTGTAAAAGGTTTGAAAGGAACAGTTTGCAATTTTTGCTTGTGTAGCTTAATTGCATAAAGTTGTGTGCAAGAATAGAGATCGGTGGTGAAATTCAAATCGAAGAATTTACCAAGAACTTCTGATACTCGGAAAATACCAAAGACAATTTTGATACTCGGAAAATACAAATCCAAGCTCTGCTAACAAAAAATGACAATTGGAAATATGTTAACGGATCATATGTTAAAACCGAAGAAAACAGTGCACAGTGGGACAATCAAGATGCAAAGGCAAAAGCAGACTTGATTTTGTCTATGTCAACTAAAGAGCTGAAGCAAGTGAAGAACTGTGACACGTCATGTGAAGTATGGAGAAAGCTGCATAATATTTACCAAGGGCCAGCTCGTAAAGCATCCCTATTGAAGTCGCTAATTTTGTGTAAATTAAGCAACGGCGGTGATATGAGAAGTCACATCGATAAGTTTTTCGTTATCGTTGATAAACTAAATGAAGTAGAGTTGGTAAATATATACGACTTGCTAGCTATACTATTGTTGTATAGCATTCCTGAAGAATACGAGCCGTTTCGTGTAGCGATCGAAACGCAGGACACCTTATTGTCACCGGTGACAAGCTCTCAAGATCAAATTGCTTGACGAGTATGAAGCCAGGAAAAGAAATAATAGTGAGTCTACTCCTGGAGCATTGTTTGTGAACATAAAGTGCAAGAACAATAAGGAAAAGAAATCTGAACGGAGATTAAGTTCAGATGCTATGAATGCGGAAAAATTATGACGGAGTGTAAATCAAAAAGCCAAAGCAGTAATGAAAAGTCCAGCATGAAGGCAGAAATAGCGAGATCTGTCAATAGCGCGCAGAAAGGCTGGTGTTTGGATTCTGGAGCAACATCACATGCTCACAGAAAGACCGATTTGAAAAAGTCAGTACACAGGAGTGTTCAAATCTAAAGCTCGCGAAAAGTGACTCTACAGAAATAGAGGGTTGTGGATTAGTACCGTTTAATCCAACGAAAAGGTTTTCCGTTAACCTAGCGAATACGCTGTACGTCCCTGATTTAAGAGAGAATCTGTTGTCCGTCTCAAAGATATGGGATCATGGCTATGTTTTGTTAAAAAATGACGGAGTAGAAATAGTAAGAGCATCAAGTGGTCAAATTGTGTTTAGAGCCAAACGTAAATTAGATCTCTACTATACGGAAGAAATAAGTGAGAGCTGCCAAGTATCAAGTCACAGGAAAAACGACATTAAAGAATGGCATGAGCGTTTTGGCCATCTCAATGAAAAGGATCTCAAAGCCGCCATACAGCGAGGTATGGTCCAGGGAGTAAGAGTAAACTTAAGCGGAAGTTTACCACAATGCGAAGTCTGCATTAAGGGGAAGCAATCTCAGATGCCGTTCCCAACGTCATACTCCAGATCCAGAGAAGTCTTAAAATTAGTGCATAGCGACGTATGTGGTCCCATGCGTGTGCACAGTCATGGTGGCAGCCGTTATTTCGTGACCATTCCAAGTAGTGCGATCTATATACGATCAAAGCAAAATCGGAAGTTTTAGAAAAATTCAAGGAGTTCGTCCAAGCTATTGGGCTGAAGCAGTTACCACTGCAA
>JAEIFJ010000988.1:0-60439 GCA_018903435.1 Leucophenga varia
GGCGGAAAAAGTCAGAAACTCATCGAATTAGGCTGAAAACGTACACTCACGGTTTTTGATGTCGCTGATTACGAATCTGACCTTCGTTTTAAAAATTCAAAATGGCAGATCCAATATGGCGGCTGATTTTCCAAAAATTTCTTGAATTTCAATCAAACTTGTATCTAGGGTTTTGGGCCTCTGATAACAAAACTGACTTAAATTTTACAAAATTCAAAATGGCAGATCAATATGGCGGCCAAATTCTAAAAAATTCTCGAAATTCTCGAAAACAATGTGTTTTTTTTTAAACTAGTTTTATTTGGAATTGCGCAAATTTGCGCATCCAGTACAGTTTTATTTCAAAGTTCAGATAAGTACCTACAACATTCATGTTGATTTCAAGTGGACCGGTGTGGACCGCCTAAACTAATGATCTGTGAAACCTATGTTTTTGCAAAAATTTTGCATTTTTCATGTTAAAATAAGGATTTTTTTAGCACAGTTAAAGATAATTAATATATTTTTCCTTAAAAAATGTAATTCTCTATTTTTTTAAATCTATTTGGTAAAAAAATTAATACTATTAATTAGTTTCAGACAGAAAAATATAACATTTACATGAAGTATGTGCTGCCCACAATTTATTTTTAAATTCAATAACTTGCAGTTAAATATTTTTTAAAATGCATCATAGTTTAAAAAATTCTATCTTGAATACTCAAGAAAGCATGTGCATAATAAAATTTTGATTTTAAAATTGTTCTAAGAATGGACTTTTGTCCGGCTGTCGGACCACTGTGAACTGGTTAGAATCCTATTTAGTTGGTAGAACACAAAGAGTGCTTTTCAATAGATATTTGTCAAAAACTATAGATGTTTTGTCTGGTGTTCCCCAGGGTAGTCATTTAGGACCATTATTTTTTTTAATTTTTACAAAATGACCTCCTATCAGTGATTAAACATTCTGATATACTTATGTATGTCTGCTGATGCATCTTACTTCCTAAACAATCACGTACTTGTACGGGAGTTTAGTTTTATAAGCCAATATTAATGTCCAGATACAACGATCGTCTACGTGATCACATTAACCCATTAGATTTCTTCTCTCCCAATTTGTACGTTGAAATCACTGATGACAGTTTTGATGTCATGCTTGGGGCAGCGATCGTAGAGGCTTTCTAATCGCTCATAGAATTCGTCTTTCTCCATCTCATCTTTAACATTTGTCGGGGCGTGCACACTTATAAGGCTAATGTTGAAAAACTTAGCTCTGATGCGTATCGAGGCGAGACGTTCATCCACAGCTGTAAACCTGGAGACGAGTCTTTGTAGTTTACTACCAACCACGAAGCCACAGCCGAATATGTGTTGCCTCTCATGACTACTGTAGTAGATGTCACAGGTTGCTAAGTTTATGAACCATGGCCAGTCCATCGCATTTCCTGGATAGCAGTGATGTCTGCTCTGAAGTTGTTAAGAGTGGTAGTAAGTTCTTCTATTGCACCATCCCTGTTAAGGGTTCGGACGTTCCAGGTGCACATCCGAATGTCGTGATCCTTGTATCGTTTTCGGGGATCGTCTTTTTGATATGCTCTAACGGTAGTTGGGGCCTCCAGAATCCTTGCCCCTACCGCGGAATATTCCACGGTTGGATTAACACATCTGTGGCTGCCACCTGAAGTATTTTCGTTTATACTACCCATCATTGCATTTGGTACACTCACCACACTGCCATTATTTAAGCACCTGTTTTTTTAAATGTAGTTGTTAACAAATAAATAAAAAAAGTTCTCCAAAAAGTAGCTCAAAGTTTTCAACCACCTATCCAATGTTGGGAGGACAGTAAATCGCAGCAAAAATAACATCACCCTGATCGGTACTAACATTTACAGCAGAGCACTAAAACGGTTTGTTGTAATTGTATTTAGTAGATGATGATTAAGAGTTGACTTTATAATGACAGCTGTTCCTCATCATCATCATCTGCGTCTGTATTTCATTGAGTTTATTTAACCTCATAATTAGAGCATCCAGCTTTGGATCAGACTGGATTTTTGTGAAGAATCTGTAGTGATGGCCTCCAGTAAGTGTCAGAACATGGCTTACGTTGAGAAACAGACGATTGTTGCTGGTGTTTTCCCCCTACGGACTACATCTGCAAAAAGAAGGCAGATGAGCTGTAGATATGTAATAAGGCTGTGCCAACAGGAGTTGTGGAATTGTTCCGCGGTTTGGAAGCACGCTAACTTAAAATGTGGTTATATACATAAAAACCTTTATAATTTAGAGTGTGTACTTCCTCAAACAAAGGACATTTAGCTTAAACATCTTTCGATTTTGTGCAAGAAGTGGTTGCATGTTTCTGGACACACTTAAGAAATCTAATAGATTAGTTAAAAAACTTCTGAGTATGCCCATAAGTTGACATCGATGACATAGGGACGCATCGTTACGACGACTGGGAGGTTCAATCTTAACTTTCAGTCGAAATAGAAATTTAATATTATACACCTCCTTATTAAGAAAGGAGCTTCGTTCTGCAAGGATGAACAATGAAACACGGTAACAGATGTCCAGGAATCACTAAGGTTATGGAGAAGCCAGTTCTCTACCTTACATGGGGGCATTGAAAGGGACAATGATGACTACCTGGGCTCCCCGACCGATGATTCCTGTGGACCCACCAGACTATGACGAGGTCTTAGAAGTTATACAAAGGCTTACAAAATAACAAAGCGGGAGGCGCTGATGAACTTCCCGCAGAGTTTTTTAAGACCGGCGGCGAAGAGTTGATTAAGACTGATGATTGCATGTCCAATGATTGGAACGTAACTGTGCTTTGCTCAGTCCTCAAGAAAGGAGATCCTGCAGTCTGCGCGAACTATCGCGGAACAAGTCTCCTTCCAATCGCTTATAAAATCCTATTTAGCGTGTTTTGTACTAGACTGAGACCGTACGAAGAAAGTATAGATCTGGTACTGTCCATCTGTATTTCTTCGTACGGTTCTCGTACGGCTTTAGACCGAAGAAGTCAACCACAAACTCCATATTTACGCTCCAGGTCCGAGAAAAGAAAATCGACACACACCACCTATTTGTCGATTCAAGGCTGTTATAGACACGCAAATAAGACCAAAGGCACTGCCTAAATTTTGTATCCCTGCAAAAATCGTTAGCCTTTGTATGATGACGTTGACAAACACCTAAAGCGTTGTCAGGGTCGGTAAAGATCTCTCCGAACCCTTTGATACCAAGAGAGACGTCAGAAAGGGCGATGCGTTGTCGTGCGAAACAAGACCAAAACGTTGACATGAAGGGTAATATTTTCTACAAAGGAACTATGCTGCTCGCATAGGCCGATGAAATAAACATAATCGCTAAGAATGATCGAGTAGTCACCGGGGATTTCTTAGTAAACAGCGTCAACAACACCAGTCAAGAATTTGAATAAAGAATCACTCTGGCTTACCGTAGTTTTCTTGGTACCGGTAAGTAGAGTTCCAGAGAAACAAATAATACCTCTCCAAGACAGAATCGGATAAGTCGGCGTAGGGCGTGTTTGAGAGGAAGATACTTCAGGGAATCTGTGGTCCAGTTAAAGGGGGAATTGATATCCGTATACGCACGAATGATGAGCTGAACGAGCGATATAATGACATCGTCATAGTCAGGAACATCTAATACAAAAGGCTGTCCTGGGCTGGTCACCTGTAAAACAGAGGGTCCGGCAAAAAAGTTTATGAGCAAGACGTAAATCAAATCGGAGGGATGCGGCAGAGAGGACGGGCTGTTAAGGCCAACAATAGGCTGTAGCGCAACAGATATATATTATTACTTTATACGGCTATGCATTCATTTTTTATGTTATTTTACGTAACTTATATTATCACAAATATGGTACTCTAAAGTAGGATTATAAAGTATTACGATCCATAAGACAGTTACATTTCGTTCGTTCTGAATCGCTTATTACGCACGATTGTACATATGTTATAACGACCTCAAAGGACATTTACCCACCGATCACTAACTCTGTACAATTAAATCATCCGTAATTGTACAGCAGTACGCTCGCTATGATTACTCCTACGGACAGGTAGCCACCGATCACTGACAATTACGTCCATTATAGTTACCTCTACGGACTGGTAGCCACCGATCACAGATTTCGTACGATTGCGCGTTAGTTACCAACACTGACAGGTAGCGACATAAATAGAGGTTCGATGGCAAAAATTTTATCGTATGCCCGTATGCCGAATATTTCAGCAATTTGGACCAGATTACTTTTTATGATGTTTAGGTAAATTGGCTTGTGTTGCCTTCGATAAAATGTCAATTTCCAACTTCTGTGGCAAACAATTACGCCCCTGCACTGTGGTTAACAGTCGGTCCAGGTAGCATAGAGTTCTCCTTCACTTTACGTACATTGAAGCGCTCATTTGCGTGATAAAAATTTTATTAGGTGCCTTTCGTCTTTCGACGTGTACCTAATTCTAATGAATAAAGCTATTTATTATAGGCTGAACAGTTTGACCATTTTTACTTATAAACTATAACCTAAATTTTTGCTCGCATTCTCATTTTCAGTAAATCTTTATATATATTGTAACGAAGTCTCAAGCTCCGGGATTCGCTTATCGCGTGTCCAAGGTTTTCCGCTACAGAAATTTGTAAAACTTAAAGAGAATTTAATTATTATAGTTTAATTATTTATTATTTTAAAAATATTATATATTTCTTAATTAATTATTAGGCTTACGTGACTTTTGTGGATAAAGCTGACCAGATGTTATGGATGTATGTGGTGGTTTTGTAAGAAAGCGAGTATGGTAGTGGTGTGGTACTTTTGTGTGTATGTGTTTGTATGAGTTTATGTGGTTGTGCGTTTGTGTGAACTTGTGTGAGCGTTAGTTTGTGTGAGTGGTTAGTTTTTGTTAAGCTCATGGACACCTACAAAGAAAAATTACAAAACAAAACAACCTTTCGAATAACAAGTCCTGGTTGTAACTTCGTTACAATATATAAATCTTTTTCACCTGACTGAATGAATCAGTCCGTCTACAAGCCAAACGGCTACAGATAAAAAGCTGAAATGTTTATTTATAGATTCATTTCATTATGAAGATGAACACCAAGAGGGGACTTTGGAAGATTTGAAATTGGGGCCAAATAGGTAACACAGCCCTGCAAATTTTCATTTTTCGGATGCGAATAAGATGGGACCACTTATGTTAAGGGGGTTGAAAAAAAATTAACATAGTAACTAATCTACACCCAAAGTTAAGAAATACTGGAACAAGCAATGTTCCTTGGGTATTCAATGTCGCTGATTACAAATCTGCAGTCAGATTTCAAAAATGCAAAATGACGGATCAATGGCGTCATCAAAAACCCCCGAATATCAAGTTTCAAGTAAATCTGATAAATTTTTAACATTTTCGTCCGCCATATTGCATAACTTGGGATAGGGCTCATTTCAAAGAGCAAAGTTCAACCTTCAACTACAGACAATAACGTAAATCGTAGCACGTCAGGATTCTGCTGTACAACTCTTTAAAAATGGCCAAAAACGCTATTTTTAGGGTTTTTCTCGAAAACCAGATTCGTGTTCAGCACGAAAATTCCCTTCGGAAACTTATTCGCAAAACTGTGCTGTGGGCTGTGTAATTAATTAGGTAAACTTGTGGTTTTAAAATAAGGCACATTTGAAATTTTACCCAGGGGCCCAGAACAAAATGTGTTATTATTTAAAAGTGGTTCTTTTTTGTAACTTGTGCTGTATATTTGAATTAAATATGATCATTTAGACGAGATTTTGGAAAATTTTTACTTGGGGCTTAAACAGGAAAAGTCAAATCTTTGGAATGAGAAGATAGCTAAAAAATATTATTGACGTGTTCAAGAAGCTCTCGAAGTTGTTTTGTAAATTTGTGTAAATTGAATTTCTATACCCGCCACACATATTGTGAAGGGTATTATCAAATTGTCGGAAACTTTGTAACGCATTAAAGGAGGCATCGGAGACCTCATAAAGTATATGTATTATTGATCAGCTCGACGAGACGAATTGATCAAGCCATTTCCGTCTGTCTGCCCGACTGTTGCAATGCGTTTTTCTCGGAAAGTTTTAAAGATATTGACCTAAAACTTTAAACTTAAGCTTTTTGTGCTCCTACGCAGTTTGTATGTCAGAACCAAGGTGCCACACCCATTTTCAGATATAGCCCCCCAAACAAACTTACCACATATTTCCGATTTTTTGTATGAAAATAGTTATTAATTATGAATGTATTTACTACAAATTGGCTAAAAACACACAAAATCAAATTAAAGGTGCCACGCCCATTTTTAGATATAGCCCTCATACAAACTTACCCCTTTCGATTTTTTTTATAAAAATAGTTATTACTTATGAATGTATTTACTACAAATGTGGTAGAAACACTTTTAATGGCATCCAATATCAAAAGAAAGGTGCCACACCCATGTTTACGTTTAGCCCCCATACAAAACTAACGCCCGCTTTTAGAAAACTCACCTTCCTTTTTTTATTTTGTCACATTTCATATTTTTTTTTACTGAGAATTTATTATACTACATAGATGAGCACTAAGACCAGATTTTGTAAAATAGGGGCCATCAAAACCGAAAAAAACAATTTTAAGAATGCATCGACCTTGGGACTTTATACAAAACTCAATTGAAAGATGACTAAGAACTATTTTCGAGGTGCTTAAGGGATGTTCAAAATTTGGACCTGGGTCGTTTGCCCGACTCAGAAAGGATTTTTTTCCCAATTTTTTCTTTTATACTAATTTTAGTACATAGGTGAGCTCTAAAAAAAGATTTTTGAAAATTTTGATCTTGACCTAATGGGGTTCATAAAATTGAAAAAAGTCATATATATAAAAAAATCAAACGTATGACCGATGGTCATAAGCAAGGAGCTTCGTTCTGCAAGAATGAAAAAGGAAACATGGTAACAGATGTCCAGGAATCACTAAGGCTATGGAGGTCCCACTTCTCTACCCTACTTGGTGGTGATGACGGGAACAATGCCGCTGGTGGAGATGATGAAAATCTGGGTCCTCCGGCCGATGATGGGATTCCTGTGGAGCCACCAAACTATAACGAGGTCTCAGAAGTCATAGAAAGGCTTAAAAATAACAAAGCGGCAGGCGCAGACGAATTACCCGCAGAGTTATTTAAGACCGGCGGCGACGAGTTGATTGGATGTATGCATCAACTCTTGTGCAAAATATGGTCTGGTGAGAGTATGCCTGATGACTGGAACCTAAGTGTCCTGTGTCCAGTCTTTAAGAAAGGAGACCCTGCAGTCTGCGCAAACTATCGCGGAATAAGTCTCCTCTCTATCGCATACAAAATACTATCTGGCGTAATATGCAATAGACTGAAACCGTACGTAGGACGTATAGTTGGACAGTACCAGTGCGGTTTTAGACCAAAGAAGTCAACCAGCGACTCCATATTTACGCTGCGACAGATCCTGGAAAAAACCAAAGAGAAGCAAATCGACACACACCACCTATTCGTCGATTTCAAAGCCGCTTTCGACACGCCAATCAGATCAAAGTTTTTCAAAGCTTTGACTGATCTTAAAATCCCCTCAAAAATCGTCCGCCTCTGTATGATGACGCTGGAAAACACCCAAAGCGTTGTCAGGGTCGGAAAAGATCTCACCGACCACTTTGACACCAAGAGAGGCTTCAGACAGGGTGATGCGTTGTCGTGCGACTTTTTCAACCTCCTATTGGAGTACATCCTGATGCAGTGCCCCAAACGTCGCCCGGACGGGCAATATTTTCTATAAAGAAACTATGCTGCTCGCATATGCCGACGACATAGATATTATCGGCAAAAATGCTCGAGCGATCACCGGCGCGTTCTTAGACATCGAAAAACAATGTCTTCCTATGGGGCTGACGGTCAACGAGAACAAGACGAAGCACTTGGAATCCACTCGCATACAATCTGCACGTCGCAGACGGTCTTTGTGTACAGAGAACTTCAGCTTTGAGGCTGAAGAAAACTTCATCTATTTGGGCTCAGATGTAAACAACAACAACATCATCAGTCAGGAGGTTAAACGAAGAATCACTCTTGCGAACCGTAGCTATTTTGGTCTCGGTAAGCAGATGCGAAGTAGAGTGCTGTCCAGAAAAACAAAGATTAAACTCTACAAGACGCTGATAATGCCGGTACTGATGTATGGCTCAGAAGCATGGGTCATGACAGAATCGGATAAGTCGGCGTTGGGCGTATTTGAGAGGAAGATACTTCGGAGAATCTTTGGTCCAGTTAGAGTGGAAAATGACGTCCGCATGCGCACGAACGATGAGCTGTACGAGCTATATGCATCGACATAGTCAGGAGCATCCAATACAAAAAGGCTGTCCTGGGCTGGTCACCTGTGTCGGATGGACACAGAAGCTCCAGCAAAAAAAGTTTGGAAGCAAAACGTGAATCTAATCGGAGGGGCGCGGCAGAGAGGACGTCCGCCGCTGCGTTGGGAGGACCAGGTCCTAGATGACATCCACAGGATCGGAATCCCAAGATGGTATGACGAGGCACTGGATTACAACCGCTGGTGCCGAATCTTATGTGATGCCAAGGCCGACAATCGGCTGTAGTGCCACTTATGTATATATATATATATATATATATATATAAGCGGCTCAGTGCACACATCTATTAACTCCATAATACAAAAGGTTGAGAAAAGCGATGATGTAATGTATATTGTTTTTTAAATTCCTCTGATAATATGAATTCAAATACATAATGTAGAATGCATAATTGCAGATATAGCTTTCATTTAACGGTATAAACAATCAATAAGAAAGAATAGCTAACAAACTGGTGGAGTTAATCGAGTTAGCAACTGAAACAAGTAATAAAGTTAAACTAAGTCTCTACATTTTTAAGTTTTTTATTACGGAAAAAGTTAGTTATTATACATTTTTATTACAACTTTTCCATAAAACTGAATGTTGGCAGTTTATGTTAGCGGCATTATTCTTTGGGATGATTCAGCAATATTATAAATAATGTCTTCTTCATCAGCTGTATGCGAGGATTCGTCATTTCGATTTGTTGACAAGTTCTTATAGTAATCGTGTTTCACAGGAGGAATGACTTTTAGCAGGTCCATCATGTCTCTCCATTTTTCCATTGTCACAGTACTACCTTTAGGATATAATAAAGGCTGATCTATATTTTTTCAAACTTGCGGTCTACCCACTTAAGATTTTCTTATATTCTGCTGTTTAAAAACAAATGCGAGTCGATGCACGGACAGAACAGATACAGCGTTACAGAAACGATTTACATTAGAGTATGGAGTTCATCGAAATGGCTTCTGAAATAAATTACTTATCATTCAATGGCCAAAAAAAATAGTGCTAATCTTTATTATTCAGAAAATTAATTAAAAATATAAAAATTTTGACAATTCCAGGGGCTTTGACACTTAAATTTAAGATTTTTCAAAAGTGGAGTTAATCGATGTGTGCACTGAGTGGCTCATATATGGAATGAGTAAATCCATAGAGTTGATATTAAAAGCATTGGAAAGATTGGTAAAAGAAATTTTTGACGTGATCGATGTTTTAATCTGGGAGCCAGTACGACCAAAATGAGATTTTCTTTCTGTATATACATATATTATTATTATTATTATTAGTTTAGGGGATGATTGTACTGCTACCTAAAGAGGTATATTGTACACCCTTAGTGGCTAAATTACAGATTCTAGCCCTATTCTTTGTATGAATCTAATCATTTTTATAGGTTCGGTTTTCCTAACCTGCTCTAAGGACAGTGGGTGACTTCCTAACAATAACATTCTACTTCTGGACGTAGCTACACATTCTGATAGAATATGGATAGGTGTTTCTTCCATACTACCACAGAACCTGCACTCAGGAGAGCTCGCTACACCCATTGCATGAAGGTGTTTTCTAAGTCTGCAGTGACCTGTTAAGACCCCTATCATGATCCTTAGCTGAGTTCTATCCAGCTTAACCAACGCTTTGGTAACCTTAGAGTTGAAGTCCCTCTATTAGCAATTTGGCCTGTCGCATGCCTTGCCTTGAACTCCAGTGTTCATCCCTGGCACATTTTATTTCATTACGTATTGACTCATTAAGTGTATGACTTCGAATGGGACAATACGGTTCTGGACCTGTTAGAGGAGTTGCCGCCCCCTTCCTGGCTAGAGCGTCTGCTGGCTCATTGCCTGGGATGTTTGTATGACCTGGCACCCACAATAGTTGCACCTTATTATTTTGCCCTAGTACATTTAGGGTGGCTATAGCCTCTTGTACTAGTTTAGATTTTACTGTGTCTGACTGTATCGCCTTAAGGGCTGCCTGACTGTCTAACAGTATTGCTATATCGCAGTTGTTATAGTTCCTGCTAATATTGATCTGCGCGCAACGGATTATCGCGCAGATCTCTGCCTGGAAGATGCTAGTGTATCTGCCCAGGGACTCCCATTGTTTAGTTCTTGGGCCAGCTACACCCAAACCGGCTCCTTCGTCGGTGAGTGACTCGTCTGTATACCACTTGATAGTGTGTGGTTTTATTTCGTAAGCATTTTCAGATGTCCAAGTCTTCTTACTTGACCATCTGATGGTGAAGTCTTTTTCAAGGTTGTACCTTTTGGTTATAATGTCCATTGGCATTGACAGAAGTTGAGACCCTTCCGTCCACGTTGACAGGTGTTTCTTGCAGAAGGTAGATGCAGTTTTATCTCCATCTATCAATATGCGGATGAGCGTGCTTCTCATCCTTAGGTTCACTTCTATGTCTAGTGGTGTCAGGTCTAGAAGTGCTTCAAGTGCTGCTGTAGGACAGGTACGTATCGCCCCCGTGATGCCTATACATGCTAGTCGTTGTATTGACTCAAGTTTTCTTTTGGTCGTAAGTTGGGTCGACCTTTCTCCCCACGCAATCACCCCATTTAGGAGTATAGGTTTTACTACCATGCTGTATAGCCATAGCATGGTACTGGGTTTGCATCCCCAGGATTTGCCTGCTAATTTCCTGCATACGAACAGGGCCTTAGTGCATCTACGAATTACATCATCTGTGTGCTCCTTCCATAGAAGTTTGCTATCCATGGTTAAGCCCAAGTATTTTGCGGCTGTGCTAAAAGGTATTTCTACACCTCTCAGTACAACCGCCTTGAGTCTTGGTAGCTTGTACTTCCTAGTGAATGGTACAACGACGGATTTGGCCGGATTTATATTTAGTCCGACCTCCCTGCACCATTCTTGGGTTATACTTAGACCCCTGTTAATTATGTCACATAGGGTTTCTTCGTATTTTCCTTTTGCAATGATTACAATGTCATCTGCATAGCCTTGACATTGTATTCCATTGCTGCTTAGTCTAGTCAGTAGGCCATCTACCACCAGACTCCATAGCAGAGGTGACAGCACGCCCCCTGCGGATATCCTATGACGGTTTTCACCCTAATGCTCGTGCCATTTAGGTCTGTTTCCGCCGTTCTAGTGTTTAGTAGTGAGTGTATCCAGTCGACCACCAACGGTTCGACCCCTCTTTCTACTAGGACCTTGCGTATTATATCGTGGTTCGTGTTGTCAAACGCCCCTTCGATGTCTAAGAAGGCACAAATAGTGATTTCTTTGTATTCAAATGAGTTTTTAATTACTCCAGTCAAGTTCAAAAGGGCAGTGTCAGTTGATCTACCTGCTCTATATGCATGCTGGTCCTTATGTAGAGGTTTTCTCGTAAGGACCGTCTGTCTAATATGCCTATCTACTACCTTTTCCATTGTTTTTAATAAAAACGATGTCAGGCTGATAGGCCTAAAAGATTTGGGGAGAGTGGGATCCTTTTTCCCTGCCTTGGGGATAAAGACCACCCTGGCCCTTCTCCACTGGGTTGGGACATGGCATGTTGCCAAGCTACTGGTCATAAGCCTTTGAATTCTAGGGATTAATTCCCTACCCCCATATTGTAGTAGAGCAGGAAAGATTCCGTCTACTCCAGGAGATTTAAAAGGGTGAAAGGTGGATATTGCCCACGTTATCTTGTCCTCCGTTATTATTCTCTTTGCAAGCAACACGGTTTCCCGACTTGCTCGCCTATACTCCACCTCGGGCTGAGACTCATCATCTCTGGCTCCTGGGAAGTGTGTTCCTGGTAGGAGCCTAATTTTTTGCTCCTCGTTTTCCCTATAGGAATTGTCTGGCCTGCGAAGTGCTATATTCGATTCGGCCTGGACTCCTGCCATAGCTCTGTAGATACGGGCAGCTGTGGCAGTGGAGGAAATACTCTCGCAGAAAGATCTGTAGTTCCTGCGTTTCGCTTTTCTTAGTTCTCTGTTATAGAGCGTGAGCTCCTGTGAGTACTCCTCCCACCGGTCTGTGCTTTTCGCTCTATTAAACAGTTTCCTTACTTTTTTCCTTTGCTTCTCTAGGCGTTCATTCCACCATGGGGCGTCATTCTCGCGCCTAGATCTAGCAAGTGGGCAGGCATCTTCATAAGCCCGGGTTATGTTTTCGTTGAGCTCGAATACTTTCTGTTCTAATTCAAGTGGATGTCTGGAGTAATTAAGCTCCCCTCTGGGTGTTATGCTAGACAAATTATTTCTATATAGATCCCAATTTGTTTTCTTGGGATTTCTTTTAAGTAAGCGGTTGGCCTGATCTTATGGTTCCAGCCCTGGGCAACTTCAAACAGGATGAGATCCTCCAGTTCCGTCAGGTCTTCAGGTGATAATGACACCTGCTGGTAGTCACTCGGAAGGACTGCCACCTTTGTGGTTTTCACAGCAGCGTAGGTGTGGTAGGTGCGGGGATGCTCCCGAGCCCTCCTTCTCTCCAGGGCCGCTGCCGACGTGGATGGTCTTTCGTCCAACCTGTCCTGCACCCTTGGGAGTAGTCCTGCTCCTCTTCCCCTTGTGCTCAGGGGGTGTGAGCGTCTTATTTGCTCTTTTAGCGGCCGGTCTTGGCTCCTGCACAGTCTTATAGCTCATGGCTTTCGCCTTGGCCTCCTGCTGCGGTAAACCTTGCTCTATGAACCTCAGGTACCATTTCACCCCCGCCCCACTTAGTCCTCGGCGGTGTGGATCATCCAGACCTCCTGGTGCTCCAAGTGGTGGGAGGAAGGGCCTCTTTGACGAGGCAGTATTTCCCTCTCGAGCTGGTGGAGGGGATACCTGGCAGCCGCCTGGTCTACGTTGTGCAGGGGATCCACGCTCCGCCTGCCGTTGCACGCCTCGTTGGACACGAGTGTCCTTGGTGCTCGGCCTTGGAGTAGGTTTTGGACGTACCATTGGCGTTGTGGTTGCGAGAGTTACCGTATTGGCATGCAATACGGCACCAGCTAAAACCCCCTCGCACCCCTAACACTGCCACTGTCGGAGCAGTAACGATAAACGGAAACTCGACCGCATAAAAGGTCTTTAGCATTTCCAAAAATGCTACATCAGCAATTCCGCACTCAGCGGAACATAAAATAAATTGTAGAATAAGCATTTATGTTTTGTTTTAATGCGGAACTTAAGCCGCATATGTATGTAGAAATTATAACGTAAACAAAATAGCCACTTATGTATGAAAAACGATAATGTAAACAAACAGAAAGATTGTTAGTTTTTAAGTTCTTTTCATTCGTTCAATTCAGTTGAGATTTGACTTTAAAAGAATTCACTTGGAAAATATTTGTAATAAAACAAATATTGTAATAAACCAATATTGAAATAAAACAAATATTGTAAAAACAAATATTGAAATAAAACATATATTGAAATAAAAAAGGAATTAAAATTTAATTTGAAATATAAAAATAAAGTTTTGGGGAACATAAAGCAGCAACAACTAAATAATATCTACACACTGCAGGAGCGGCAGTGCAGCTACAACAAAGCCCCAGCGACGGACCATGCTTACGCTGTTAGCATTAATTAAGTAAATATTTTAGTATTTAATAATTAAGTATTAAACCTGAATTGAACGAATCAAAAAAAAAAAAAAAGAGTAGTGCATTTTTTCAAAAAAAAAAAAAAAAAAAAAAGGAGTAGTGCATTTTATAAAAAAAAAAAAAAAAAAAACACACGAAGTGAAGGAGAATTATTAATTTGGAAATTAATAAATAATACTCCAAATTGTGCCGGTTTTCGAAACAAATGCTGTTGTCCGCAATTGAGTGTCTGTTCAAATAATTTTATTTTGTTGTTTGAGTGCTTTGCATCGCGCAAAGTCGGGCATTTAGCTTCAACACATTTAAAGTAGCATTCACGGTAGTGCATCACAGTGCGTCAGGGCATATCAATCACTGATATAGCTGTCCAACTACGTGCTGGATAGGCACTAGTGGTGTACAAAGGAGTTAATGAGAGTGTTGTGCATTATCACGCAATACCTATAAAGCATATCAATCGCTGATATAGCTGCTCGACTTGTTGAGCAAGGTATTTGTCGTGTTGTGTACTTATATCTATATATAATATATATATAAGTATATATATATATTATATATAAAAGAAAGTCGTGTTAGTTACACCACTTATAACTCAAGAACGGCAGAACAGATTTGGCTGAAAATTGGTAGGGAGGTAGCTTAGAGCCAGGAGACGGACATAGGATAGTTTTTTATCCCGTTCACCAGCGTTCCCGTGTGACTTGACATGAAACGTCAGTCACTATAAAACCTGGTATAACAAAAAAGAATCAGACTTGGAATAACAAACGCAAAATGACAGCTATGTAATTGACGTAAAATGACAGCTATGTAATGACGTATGGATGACAATTTGATATTTGTAAGAAATCAATATTAAAACTATTTCTATTAAATAAATAATTAACAAGTGGATTGAAGTGAAGTGAAATTTAATTAATAATGCCGCGACCAAGACGATCGCGTGCGCTGCGATATAAAATACAAAAAGCTGCTTGCATTGCTTGCGTTGCAAGAAGTGCAAGCGAGATGCATATAGCAGTTATGTAGCATCGAGCTTTGTGTTATCTATACCTGTATACTATACTAATATTATAAATAGGAAAGATTTGATTTTTTGTTTGTTTGTTTGAAATGAATAGGCTCCGAAACTACTGGACAAATTTAAAAAATTCTTTCACCGTTGGCAAGCTACACAATTTCTGAGTGACATGGGCTATGTTTCAATTTCAAAAAATTATTGATGCTTACTAAAACTTGAATAATCTAATCCAAACTGTAAAAAATAAAACAAAAACTTCCTTCAATCGCGTGCGCTGCGAAAACTATTAATGATAGAACAAAATGATGTATTACAATTTTTCAGGACACATCACTATTCAGGTGAGGAACTAGACGGGGCCTAAAGGGGGGCCTAAAACCAAAAAAACAAAACCCCTGAAAGAAAAAAAAGCAGAAATTAAAAACAGGGCACTTTTAAAAAAGGTAAAAAAAATTTAACCTTTTAAGGTTTTAAAGGAATTTCTGAAAATTGAACCCCTAAAACTTGTGGAAACAAAAAAAATTTTTTAAACAAATTTTTTTTTTTTTTTAAAAGATAGGAAAAACACAAAAAAAAAAAAAATAAATAACTACTGGATACAAAAAACCTAAAAAAAAAAAATAATAAAATTAAAAAAAATAAACATAAAAACTAGGAACACTGAAAAATTAAATAATGGTGATTAGGGAATAACAAAAAAATAAAACCAAAATTTTTTAACCAATTAAATTTAAACTAAAAAAAAAAAAAAAAAAAAAGAAACAAAACCAGGGGCGCCGACCCAAAAAAAATATAAAAGGAAATAATATTCAAATTGATAATTCAAAATACACTGACGTGAAAACTGTAGTGAAGATAATATCTGTGTACCATCAATCGCTGATGTTGCTGCCGTCTGTCACGTACAGGGCCAGATAATTCCTACAGCATAAGCGTATAAAAATAATACCTTATAAAATATAAATATCTAATAGTTTTTTTAAAAACAAAAAAAAAAAAAAAAAATTTTTTTTTTTTTTTCTTCCTTCACTAAATAACGTGTGATTCCAATTTATAACTCAATATAAAAATTTTTTTTTTTTTTTTGTTTATTCTATTACTTATAACAAATTATATAAACTATATTGCATTATAACAAATTTTATAAACTTATTGTATTGTAATTTGTAACACTTTTGTATACCTAAACTAAATAATTAATTTATGCTCACTAGGGGCAAAGCGAAATTATCCCAACTAAACCCATTCAGTCCTCGGAGTGTTAGGGCAGAAAAAACCACCGAAATTCAAGACTCCGTTAGTGAAGACACGATGTCAAACGACGATAACCCTTCTGGGTCTGGCCAAAATTTGGGCCGACAAATTACCCCTTCCGTGGACCCCGTATCATTGTTTGAGGCACTACGAATTCCGGACCCAATTAAATATCTTCCGACTTTTGACGGTAACCCGGCATATTTACATGAGTTTATTACCAATGTGGAGGAGATCCTTTTGCTCATAAGAGGTGCTGATCGCACACCTTATGGCCAGATGTGCTTCCGACACATGAGGAATAAGATCATTGGGCGTGCCAATCAGGTATTATACGAAGCTAGTGTACCGCTCGAGTGGAACTTAATTAAAGAACACCTACTTTTACACTTTTCAAGTGGAAAAAGCGAGACGGCTCTTTTGTCAGACCTGTATGGCCTCGTCCATAAAAATTTAAATATTAATATGCTATATGAGGAGATTATTAAAACAAAATTTTCTCTTTTTAATGCGGTGGATAGAAGTGGCATCGCAGCCTCAGTAGCCATGGCTAAGAAAGAATTGTATTCTGATGCATGTCTCAAAACATTCCTTCAGGGAGTAAGAGGGCAATTAGGCTTGGTGGCTAGGTCAATGAACTTTACTACATTGGAAAAGGCATGGCAGTATGTTTCTGCCGAAAGGGAGTTGTACGCCCAAGAAAGGTTGTCGAAACAACAGTCTCAGGGCAAACCGAATTACAACAAACCGAATGGCCAAAATCAACAACAAAATAATAAGCCAACTTATCAAGATTCGGGCCGTAGCGCCCCATACCCACGGAAAAACCCGGTCTCACCACGACCTACTAACGCTATAATGCCGCCTAAACCCGAACGTCAAGATACCAGAAGTGGTACCTCTTCATTCAAATCTAATACATCTGGTAACTCGAGGTCAAACTTTTCTCATGATCAACTAAACAACATTGACGACCAGAACAGTCCAACACCACCATCTTCTTCTAATATCGAGGAAGTTCCAAATTTTCAAATATCAGCCTCGGAAACCCAACAGGGTACCTAAACAAACAACGATTGGGCTCTGCACTTCCGTACATTATTATTGATTCTCCCTTCGGCCGTCCGTTGCGTTTTCTTTTGGACACTGGATCCACAAATTCATTCATTCAACCTACATTTGTGTCTGATAAACACCGCCTAGTTCTTAGCGAACCTATCACTATTACAACAGCTCTAAACAAACACAAGGTGACTGACAAGATCACCTATAAGGCATTTAAAGAATTTAAAACAACTGGTGAATTTACCTTTCTTTTGTTTGACTTCCACACTTATTTTGATGGTCTGATTGGTATGGATATATTAAAAAAATTGAAAGCTACCATCGACCTTCATAAGTTTACACTTATGACACCAGATACCACCATTAACATTTGTGTGGAACCGAACAAAACTACTGACGTGTACACTATTGAAGAATTCTCAAAAGCAATCTTCGAAGTACCAGTTGACCTAACGGAGGGACAATTCTTGTGTAATGATATTCAAATCCAACCTGGTTTAACACTTACAGGTGGGCTGTACACAGCCACAAACTCTAATAGCTTCATGGAAGTTTACAATAATACTGATGAAATTCAAAAATTTTGTTTCGAGAAACCGTTACCAGTCTCATCATTCGGTGAGGGGGACTTTTTCGAAATGCATCAAATCACTTCAGATTGTTTTGACTCATACAACAGCACGGTCGATGGATTAAACATCCCCACGGACCACCTAAATGGAGAAGAGAAAAGTAGTCTTTTAACATTGTGCAGGTCATTTTCAGATATATTTTATGATGAAAACACAGCATTGACCTTTACCAACAAGGTACGGCATACAATCCCTACCGTCGATGAGATACCCATTTACACGAAAACATACCGGTATCCATACAAACATAAGGAGGAAGTCAAGAAACAAATTGCCAACCTTTTGGAACAGAATATAATTAGACCGAGTCATTCGCCTTGGAGTGCACCTGTATGGGTCGTTCCAAAAAAATCCTGCGATAACAAGGAACCTAAATGGAGGCTTGTTATCGATTTCAGGAAATTAAACGAGAAAACAGTTACGGATAGATACCCTATCCCTAACATAAACGATATACTTGACAATGTTGGGAAAACGGCCTATTTCTCTACGATTGATTTGGCTAGTGGATACCATCAGGTGGAGATGGACTCAAAAGATATTCCCAAAACAGCGTTTACAGTTGAGGGTGGCCACTTTGAATTCATCAGAATGCCGTTTGGTCTAAAAAACGCACCCGCAACCTTTCAACGTGTAATGGACAACGTTTTGAAAGAACTAGTGGGAACAATTTGTCTGGTTTATCTAGACGATATAATTGTATTTTCCCCTTCTTTGCAACAACATATTAACGATTTACGTTCCGTGTTCACACGTTTGCAAAACGCCAATTTCAAAATACGCGTAGAAAAGTCGGATTTTCTGCGTAAAGAGATCGACTTCTTGGGGCACATCGTCACCAAAGACGGGGTGAAACCAAACCCAAATAAGATAGAGGCCATTAAGAAGTTCCCTATGCCTAAGACTCGAACCCAAATTAAATCGTTTTTGGGCTTACTCGGGTATTATAGGAAGTTTATTAAGGATTTCGCCAAAACTACAAAGCCTCTGACAAAACAGTTAAAAGGAGTGCAGAAAGTTAAAATCACTGAAGAATATACGCAGGCTTTCGAATTCTGCAAGTTGCTTTTATGTAATGATCCGATTTTGCGGTATCCTGATTTTAATAAACCTTTTATTTTAACAACGGATGCTAGTAATTATGCACTAGGTGCAGTTTTATCGCAGGGTTCTATAGGTAACGATAGACCTATTTGTTACGCGAGCAGAACGCTTTCGGACACTGAAGTCAACTACTCCACTATTGAAAAGGAAACACTCGCGATAATTTGGGCAACAAAGCACTTTAGACCCTACCTATTCGGTAATAAGTTTACAATCGTAACAGATCACCAGCCATTAACTTGGCTGATGAGTATTAAGGAACCAAATTCGAAACTTGTACGTTGGAGATTAAAATTGGCTGAGTACGACTTTGATATCCACTACAAAAAAGGCTCACAAAATACTAACGCGGATGCATTGAGCAGAATGATTCCAGAAGTCAACTTAAATGATAATATCTCAGAACAAGGGACTTGTGGCGATACAGTCCACTCCGCTGAGGAAAATATAAGTGCCCAAATTTCTATTTCTGAAAAACCTTTGAATGATTTTAATAATCAACTAATCATTAAATTGGATCAAATACCTGGAAAGGTAACGGAGGCCCCGTTCAGAAACAAATTAAGGAGAATATTTTCGGACTCTAGCTTTGATAGAGATAAAATTACAAGTATACTTAAAAGTGTTCTTAAACCGAATAGAATCTGTGCGATTTTCACAACTGATGCCATATTTCGTATAGTAAGTGAGTCATACTCCCTCTATTTCTCCCAAAGTAACCTGTACAAGCTTCAACGCTCAATGTTTCTTCTCAAAGACTTGAAAACATCGGATGAGCAAGAGGAAGCCATCCGACAATACCACACAAATAATAACCACAGGGGAATAGATGAGACATTTGCACACTTAAAGAGAGAGATCTATTTTCCAGGCATGCGCAATAAAATAACTCGAACTATAAATCATTGTGATACGTGTTTGGTTTTAAAATACGATCGTCAACCACAAAATATTGTTTTCCAAACTCCACCAACACCTACAAAACCACTTGACATCGTCCATATTGATCTATATTTTATTAATGGGAAAAACATTTTAACACTAATCGATAAATTTTCCAAATTTGCTGCGGGATACACAATCCCTGCCAGAGATTCACTCAACGTCCTTAAATCTGTAAAACATTTTATTTCCACCCACGGTCTGCCAAAACAAATAATTTGTGATCAGGGTGCTGAATTTTCTTCCAATATCTTCAAAGACTTTTGCAAACAATATAATATAGTCTTGCACTTCACCTCCTTCCAACAGTCTTCAAGCAATGCTCCCATCGAGAGATTGCACTCTACACTGACAGAAATATACAGGATTATATTGCATAAAAAGAAAGAGACTAAATCGCCATGTGATCACGACGAGATCCTGTTTGAAACAATGATCACTTATAATAATGCTGTTCATTCAGCAACAAAGCACACTCCTTTCGAACTTTTCAGTGGTAGGACACATGTTTTTGATCAAACAATTCATTTTAACGACCAACACGACTATTTACAAAAATTGAACGAATTTCGGTCTACCATTTATCCTAAAATACAGGAAACAATGGCCCAATCTGTCTCCCAAAGAATTGAGAAACTCAATACTCTGAGGAGCCAACCAACACCATTAGACAAAGGTGACATAGTTTTCCGAAAGGAAAACAGAAGGAATAAAGTAACACCTCGTTTTTCTAAACAAACAGTTCAGGAAAATGGAGAAGTGACCTTTAAATCAACTCGTGAACAAAAGGTTCACAAAACCAAAATACGCTCAAAGGTTCGGAGGGCTAATGAACGTTCTTAAATTTTTCTTTACAGCTTGTCCATTGTTCACCTTCAGTTTATAAAAGTTGAGACTATTGACACTGCGAGGCCCTTGGTTAAAATTAATCTGGGACCCGCTAGGAATATTGTCTCATTTAAAAACTTCTTCCACGTAACAGACCTCGACGATTTTAGAAATTGTTCCGACCAATTTCGTAAAAGTTTGCAAAGCTTGCGAACAATCAGCGATACCTCCTTCCGGGATGCAACTTATACCCTGGAAAATAAATTAAAACAGTTGGATGAAAGGATTAATTTATTGGTTCCGTTCAAACGACATAAAAGGGGTATCGCAAACGGTTTGGGAACCGTCATTAAGTTCATAACAGGAAACTTGGATGCGAATGACGCAGACAAGATATATGACGAGATAAAAACGATTAGACTGGACGAAGGCCCTATGATGAACTATATCACAAGAGAACAGGACATGATTGGCAAGTTTTGGGATAATGCACAGAATGTAATTAATAAAGAACTTTCAGAGGAACATGTCAAAATCCAAGCATTGATGCACATAAATAGAATTAATTATGACATAGACGTCGTTACCAGACAGCTAGATGAACTTGGGGGAGAGTTTGTTATCGGCCAAGCTCGGTATCGTTCCGAAGTTTATTTTATATCAAGAAGAGGTCGAAACTATCCAGACATTCCTGAATACTCAGAACATCTCTTTTTCTTCACTGGAGCAAATTTACGAATTGCTAAAATTTCAAGTGTTTCAAGTACACTCCAAGATAATTTTCAACTTCAAAGCACCATTTTTAAAACCCGAAGCACTCCAACTACTTTATATGATCCCAACCCCAATTAATGTAACCAAGAAAATTGTAATACCTAGATTTGTAACCTATTCTAAGAATAGTTTAAGTTATTTTAATGAACCATGCCTGGAAGTCGATGGAATAAATTATTGCAACCCAACGGAAGGAATCAATTCGTACTGCCTGGATAACATATTAAGGGAACTACCAACAACCTGTGAGATGGAGGATATAGGCGATAAAGAAGAAGTTTTCGAACCGGAGAAACGACTGATTATTATTTTTAATGCAAAAAAATCTGCAAGTGGAATCGAACTGTGGAGAACGCCTTAGAATAAATGGGTCAGCCATAGTACATTACAAAAACTGCACTGTACTCATAAAAGGCTTACCGTTCGATGACACAAATGTTGTAACTCAGAAACATTTGACAGTCACACTTCCGGAAATTAACCATCTCTCGACTAATAGGACAATTGATGTCCTGAACTTACACAAGTTGAAAGTCGAGCATACAAGGAGTCTCCTAAAATTCAAGGAATTCAGAAGCCTGACTTTATACCACGGCATTGGTGTATACTCCGTGGTTACAGTTTTAGCACTAATAATTGTAACCCTAACAGTCAGAAGTTTTAAAACAAGAGCAGTCTTTATCCCCAATATTCCGGCAATACCAACCGCTACGTACACATCACCATCGTTTTGGCAGACGCTCCAAACTGGGGGGAGGAGTTACCGTATTGGCATGCAATACGGCACCAGCTAAACCCCCTCGCACCCCTAACACTGCCACTGTCGGAGCAGTAACGATAAACGGAAACTCGACCGCATAAAAGGTCTTTAGCATTTCCAAAAATGCTACATCAGCAATTCCGCACTCAGCGGAACATAAAATAAATTGTAGAATAAGCATTTATGTTTTGTTTTAATGCGGAACTTAAGCCGCATATGTATGTAGAAATTATAACGTAAACAAAATAGCCACTTATGTATGAAAAACGATAATGTAAACAAACAGAAAGATTGTTAGTTTTTAAGTTCTTTTCGTTCGTTCAATTCAGTTGAGATTTGACTTTAAAAGAATTCACTTGGAAATTTAATAATAATAAACAATATTGAAATAAAACAAATATTGTAAAAACAAATATTGAAATAAAACATATATTAAAATAAAAAAAGGAATTAAAATTTAATTTGAAATATAAAAAATAAAGTTTTGGGGAACATAAAGCAGCAACAACTAAATAATATCTACACACTGCAGGAGCGGCAGTGCAACACCGATTAAATAATAACTACTAAATACCCTCTACACACTGCAGGAGCGGCAGTGCAACTACAACCACTAAATACCCTCTACGCACTTGCGCAGGAGCGTGCGGACGGACATCGTCCAGTCGCGCTTACTCAAGCTGACTAGCAGCTTGTGTCGCGGAGCAGTCCCGCGGTATTTGTATGTTTTTAGTATGTTCTTTTCCATAACGGTTTACTTATGCGGAGAATAACGGTCCGCCTGCACAGAGATCCGCTATATGCAGGTAAGGTCTTTATGCTCCTCGAGGCGACCCGGTGTCGAGGAGGAACCGTTAGCGACTGGGCTATTTGGGGGCAACAGCCAGGTTGATCATCGACACGGTTCACATCACATCTTGATCCGGCCCCATGGAGGGAAGGACATGTGTTGTCATGAGGATGATCATGACCATCTCAATGTGCATTGAAGTGGTCATGGCCCTCCAAACAACATCACATGACCCGCACGACTATTTTAGCCAGGCTGTCAGTAGATTCTAGATCTTTCTGAAAACCTGTTTTCTGTTTCTCCTACAGAGAACCGTTACGGCATGTACAGCAATACCTGGGACATGTTAGTCCCCCGGTTATGTAGGAGCTGGCTCCCATATACATATATATATATATATTATATATATATACTATTGTGTCCAGTGGTATGAATTTATTTCGATTTGAATTACGCGAGGAAATATTTTGTTCAATATATTTGTTTTAAGCTGGTACAACTGTTACTGACTTCCATGGCAAAAAAATATTTATAAATATTAATTAGTGCTTGAGTTACTCTGGTTTTTGTGCGACACAAAAAGTGAGTTTGGCGATTTTTCAATTTGTAACAACAACAATTTAGATAATAGTTTAGATTTAATTTTAAATATAACGAACTTAAAGAAAAGCGCCCTCTGCGCAAGAATATTTTAAAATTAACGATCTTGTAAAAAGCGCCCTCTGCGCAAGTAAACATATAACATCATCAGCTGATGGCGTTAAGTGTAAATGCGCCCATCAGCTGATTAATTTGAAATTAACGATCATTTGGTCGCTTTTTATCTTTACAAAAACAATGCTAGCAAAAGGAAATCGTATAATAGGGCAGCCAAATGCTGAATAAAGTCAGTCGTCTGATGAACGCCAACGGGGTAAGTTCATCTGCCTAGTATGCCAAGTGCATACTAATAGGCAATTTTGGACTCTTGAGTGCAAACTCAAATGAGACCAATACGCCGGCGCGGCGCTGTCACCAGCAACCCACAATAGATGGTCGAGGCTGGTTGGATAGTGCCCCGGCTAGAACTGACGCCGGCGCGGCGCTGTCACCAGCAACCTACAATAGATGGTCGAGGTTGGTTGGATAGTGCCCCGGCTAGAGCTGACGCGTGGTCGCAGGTAATGGACACGATGGTGGACAGCCTGCACCACATATGCGCCTTTTGGAAGGATGCCCCGCCAGAAGGTGGCCACCACGTAGCCGCGATAGTGGCTGGTGTGGACACCGATGGCGAGCATCCAATAAATATTGCTGACCATTGTAGATGGCCACCACGTAGCCGCGATAGTGGCTGGTGTGGACACCAATGGCAAGCATTTTGGTATACTGCGGACCATTGTAGATGGCCACTACGTAGCCGCGATAGTGGCTGGTGTGGACACCAATGGCCGGCAGTGAATGAATTGCTAGCTTCTGGGATGCACTACCAGGTGTGGGACGCTACTAAGCCGCGATAGTGGCCGGTGCGTTCACTCCTGGTGGGCATCCCAAGTATATTTAATATCCCCCCTAATATTATATCTTATTGTTCTTTCTTTTATTTTAAGTTTTTACGTTATAATCTTAAATACACAAATAAATATACAAATATAATAAATATATTATAAATATTCGTTATAAATTATTTTTTATTATTCAAGAAGTGGGTCTAATTTGATCTCTGAATGAAATAAATGCTGCAGAAACGTTGAAAATGTTGAAGAAACTTAGGGGGCCGACCTCTACCAAAATCAACAACATATGACTGGTAAAAATTGTTCAAAGAAGGTAGTGAACGCGTTAAAGACGAAGAATGCCCTAGTCGACTATCGACATCAACGGACGAAGCTCACATCCAAAAAGTAAAAGAATTAGTGTTTGCACACCGTTGATTAACTATAAGAGACATTGCTGATGAAATTGGCTTATCAAAAGGATTAATTAATACCATTTTGAAAGATGTTTTTGGCCTCAAACGCGTCAAGTCTCGGTTGGGAACAAAAAATGATGAAGTTTCTTGAAAAATTGCACTGATTCTTCGTGACTTTTTCGCCAACAATGCAACCAATATCGTTCCGCAACCATTTTATTCACCCGATTTGGCTCCGCGTGAGTTCTGACTACTTCCAAAACTCAAGAGATGACTCCAAGGAAACTGTTTTGAGTCGATTGAACCCATTCAACGTGAATCGGCGCGCACTCTGAGGGCGTGTACCGGAAGAAGACTTTTTGGCATGCTTCGAGGATTGGTAGAAGCAGTGGCATAAGTGTATTAAGTCGATGAGGAAGAATAAATAAAGATTTATTTGATTTATAGCATCCATTCCTACTATTTTTGGACATATTTTATATAAAATATATATATAATATGTGTTCAAACATATTATACATATAAAACAGTCGTGCGGCACGGACGTGTTTTTATAATCTGCCAATCGATAGTAAAACTCAAAGTGTTAAAGTTAAAGATAATTCTTAAAACATACATAATATTCAACAACAGCGAAAGGACGCTTAAAAAAAAGTTAACAAATCTCCAGATGGTTTTGTTTACAAAAACAATATAAGTGCAAGAACATTTTTAAACATAAAATATACATAAATGTACAGTTCAAAGTACAAAAGAGTACAATCTAAAAATGAGTGCACTATGCGCTCCTAATAACGAGCCAAACTCATCGCTACCAACAAAACATTGGTTATTTCATCATTCGCTCCGACGCGAACATTAAAAACAATAATGTAAGCAAAAACAACTAAAAGTACTACAACAGTAACAACTACATCGCCAGCTCTGCAAACCTACTGTGCTAAAGTAACTGCATCAACAAATTCAACACCAGCAATACCTTTTCACCGTGTCACATGCATCATGTTCGCAACCAATAATGTCAACACAAACTAGTACATTAAGTAATGTTAGTGATACTAACACTAGTACAGTAAGAGAAATGGAAGTAAAAACTTCTCCAAAAAACTCTGCCAGTATGAGTAAAAAAAAAAAAAACGTTTACTTCGGAAGCACCGAAGCTCAAATACCCACCACACCAAACTTTATTCATTTTCTTGAAAAAAATAAAAAAATAGAAGGTGAGTTTGTATGGGACTATATGTTATAGTGGCCCGATCCTTGTCATATCGATAGAATATTCATAGGATAACAGTAGAAGTGATTTTACACAGATTGGAGTGAATATATCCATAAATAAGAACTATTTGCATACAAAATCTGAAAAATGGGCGCTTGGTTTGTATGGGGGCCATATCAAAAAATGGGCGTGGCGCCTTTCTTTTGAAATTGGATGTCATTAGAAGTGCTTTTACCCATATTTGTAGTAAATACATTTACAAAAAATAACAATTTTCATATAAAAAATCGAAAAAAAGGGTAAGTTTGCATGGGGGCTATATCTAAAAATGGGCGTCGTACCTTTCTTCTGACATTGGATGGATGGATATTGGATTAAAAGTGTTTTTACCCGATTCGTAGTCAAAACAGTCATAAATAATAACTATTTTCACACAATAAAATCGAAAAAAATGGTAAGTTTGTATGGGGGCTATATCTAAAAGTGGGCGTGGCACCTTGGTTCTGCCATACAAACTGCGTAGAAGTTTAAAGTTTCAGGTCAATATCTTTAAAATTTTCCGAGAAAAACGCATTGCAACAGACAGACGGACAGACGGACGGACAGACAGACGGACATGGCTAGATCGATTCGTCTCGTCGAGCTGATCAATAATATATATACTTTATGGGGTCTCCGATTCCTCCTTTAATGCGTTACAAACTTTCCGACAAACTGATAATACCCTTCACACTATGTGTGGCGGGTATAAAAAACCCAAAATGAACTATTAGCAACAGAAGACGGTGATGAACATGCTCAAATCATTAATACTGAAACTGCTAAAGAACCTTAATAATAGTGGTCAAAAATATAAAAGTAATAAGCCACCACCTATTTAAATTCAGGGTTCTTAATGTTCTCAGCAAAGCTTTAAAAGACGTTATTCAAGAAAACTTCATTTTGACAACTTTGCAAAATAACGAAGTACGTGTTCAAGTAACAGATTCAAAAAGTTATTCGGAGACAATAAAGATGTTGCAACAGAATAGAACAAAATATTTCACGTTTAAACCTAAAGGTGACCGTAATTTTAAGGTTGTACTGAGAAACTTACACCTCTCGGCAGACATATGCGATCTTAGAAACGAGCTAAACGAACTTGGGCATGAAATTACAAACTAAAAAAACCACTTTTTTGTAGAGCTGAAAATTAAGATTAATTACAAGGAAAAACGTTAACTTCGGTGGAACCGAAGCATAAATACCCGCCACACGAATCTCTGAATAGTTTATGTGTGATCATCAGTGGCTTATATACATTTATAAATATATAGACGAAAAAAATAAATTTTTCATACAAAAGTTAAAAAAAAATCGATGAGTTTGCATGGGGGCTATACATAAAAATAGGCGTGGTACTTTGTTTTTGATATCGGATGTCGTTAGAAGTGTTTTTATTCAATTTTGAGTGAATATATTCATAAATAATACCTATTTTCATACAAAAATTCGAAAATGTGCGGTAAATTTGTATGGGGGCTATACCTAGGAATGGGCGTGGCACCATGGATTTGACTTTGGATGACATAAGAAGAGTTTTTACCAAATTTGGAGTGGATACATGCATAAATAATACATATTTTAGTACAAAAATTCGAAAATTTTTGGTAAGTTTGTATGGGGGCTACAGCTAAAAATAGGCGTGGCAACTTGGTTTTCACATACAAAGTAGTCGTTGCCGAGAAAAGCTTAAATTCCAAATTTCGGCGTAATATCTATATATCTTCATCAAAAAAAATGCGAAGAAATAAACAGACAGACAGACGGACAGAGAGACAGATGGACAGACTGACGGACAGACAGACGGACATGGCTAAATCGAATCGTCTCATCGAGCTGATCAAGAATATATATACTTTATGGGGTCTACGACGTCTCCTTCAATACGTTACAAACTTTCCGACAAACTGAATATATCCTTCACACTATGTGTGGCGGGTATAATAAAGATATTTACAAAATAACAGCGCTTCTCAATACAAAAATTGTATTTCAACCACCACACCATAACACTCGACTGCACAACAAAATCCTAAACGACATCGACGAGATGAAATTCTGTATAGGAGTGTTCTAGATGTAGAAAACGCATTCGATAAGGTCTGGCATGAAGGCCTTATTTTAAAGCTCTTCAAGTGGTTTCCAAAAAACATAGCTCAAATTCTTACAAGCTATATCAAAGACAGAGTATTCTTTGTGTACAAAGACGAATATTCCACTTTTAGGCAAATAAATACAGGCGTACCTACGTCCGCTTTTATACACCATTTTCACAGCAGGTATGCCGACCCCATCAGAAAGCTCTTCAATGCTAGCAACTTTTGCTGATGACACAGTCTTGCTAAGTGCTGATTACAATATTAACACTGCAGTAGCCACATTACAAAGAAACTTAAACTATTCGTTAGAATGGTTTGATAAATGAAAAATTAAATTAAACAAGGAAAACGTTAATTTTGGAACAGAAGCTTAAATACCCGACACACGAATCTTTCAATAGTTTATGTGTGATCATCACGTATAAATTTATAAATATATATTTGAAAATAATTACTTTTTCATACAAATGTGCTAAAATCATCTATAAGTTTGTACGGGAGCTATAGCTTAAAATGGGCGTGGCACCTTAGTTATGATATTGGATGGCATTAGAAGTGTTTTTACCCGAATTTGACTGATTAGTCTCAAAAAAAGACCTTTTTTTTTTTTTTACAAAAATTCGAAAATGGGCGGTAGTTTGTTGGGGGCTATAGCTAAAAATGGGCGTGGCAGCTTGGATTATACATTGGATGAAATAAGAAGTATTTTTACCCAACTTGGAGTGACTACATTCATAAATAATAGCTATTTTCATACAAAAAATCCAAAAAAACGGTAAATTTTTATGGGGGCTACACCTTAAAATGGGCTTGGCACTTGATTTTAACACTTGAGCTGCTTAGGACTGAGAAAAGCTTAAGTTTCAAGTTTCAGGTCAATATCTTTAAAACTAAGCGAATTAATCGCATAAATACAGACAGACGGACGGACAGACAGACAGACAGACAGACGGACAGACATGGCTAGATCGACTCGTCTCGTCGAGCTGATCAAGAATATATATACTTTATAGGGTCTAAGATGTCTCCTTTATTGCGTAACAAACTTTCTGACAAAATGATAATACCGTCCACACTGTGTGTGACGGGTATAAAAAACAAAGTGATGAGCGAAGCTCATCAACAAAACAAAAAAAAAAATCAGTGGCTGCGAGAAATGCATATTTCTCATTTTTATCGCCATGCAACAGCAAAAACCATTTATCAAACTCCAACTTGTCTGTTACACCAGCGCCGTCAGCTAATTCTTCTTCATCTTTACGTCGAAGTAACATCTCATGGAGTGCTCAATGCATCACACCGACTACTCCACTGCCTCCCATCGAACCAATAAAAGCTTCTACAACAACAATTACAACACAAAGTGGATATACAACATCGACAGCTTCTGCGCCAATAACAACAACAGTATTTTTATCAACTGCCTCGATCACGTCATCTTCATCCTAATTGGTCACGCCAATTCAAAAATCACCTCATATCAAAGTACAGTACGACAACAACAATAACAACAACAACAACAATAACAACAACAACGATGTACCTTCGACTTCTTCAATTGTTTTACCAGAAAACGTTACTTCTCCGAAAACAAACAATGGAAAGCACACACAAATCAACTGTTAAAATTGAAAAGGAATAGAGAAACACATTCTCCAAGTAAGCAAACAAAACAAAAGCAAAACAATAACAAAAAACAAAATAACAAAATACAAACAACATTACAAAATTATTGGCTCAGCGAACCAAACACATTAAACCGATGAAAAGGAATAGAGAAACACATTCTCCAAGTAAGCAAACACAACAAAAGCAAAACAATACCAAAAAAAAAAAAAGAACAAAACACTAACAACATTACAAAATTATTGGCTCTTTTAGCAGATGACAAGTCTGACGAACAAAACTCTATGCAACCTTCAGCTCAATTATTGCCAAAAGTGAATAAACCACCAGCAATTTATATTCAAGGTGTCGGCCAGATTCAAGTCGTATATAAGAAGTATGGGCATACTAAAAATTATTGCACTAGAGATCCAGTCTGTGTTAAATGCGCTGGTTCCCATACAACAGTAAACTGCACGACAAAGGTCAGACCAAATGTGCTCTATGCAGTGGTAACCACACTGCTAACTATAAAGGCTGCGAAGTCTATAAAGCACTAAAAGTTAAACGCTTTCCCCAGCTTAGAGAAAAAATAGTACCTAATAAAAATGTAGATGCGCGGGTTTCTACCCCTCCAAGTTCTAGTATTAGGGTGACCCCCTCCAAAAGTTTTGCTCAAATAGCTAGTGGCAATAAGTCTAACACACCATATCCAATTAAAGAAACCATCCCTTCCTAACTTATTCAACCCGAAACACAACCCACTCTTCCATCTTCAAATCACTTACCACCTAACATAGATTCCACTAACAACTCCTTACCATCCAACCCAATTTCACCTGAACATAATGTCATGCAAGAGCTAAAACTTATGATGAAGCAATTGATGCAACAAATGTTAGCTATACTCAATATAGTGACACTTTTAGTATCCAAGACAAATTCGTAGATATGTGCTCAGATACACTACGAATTATATTCTGGAATGCTAACGGGCTGAGGCAACAAATACTAGAACTAAAGCACTTCTTCAGAAACACATTTTACATCTAAACATTTTTTAAAAATAACAGGATATACTTTATATAATACAAATCACCCAGACGGCACAGGGCTTTAGGGTTCAGCTATTATAATTAAAAATAAAATTACATACTATGCAGTTGAACATTTTAGCCAAGAATATATTCAAGCGACTATTATTCATGTGCAAGATAAAAATGGACCCCTAACAATTTCAGCATTGTACAGTCTGCCTCGACACAATGTCTCATCAGCTCAATATAACACATACTTTAAATCTTTAGGGCCAAGATTTATTGCTGCTGGTGATTTTAATGCAAAACACATAAGCTGGGGCTCAAGACTTACCAACAAAAAAGGTAAAATTCTTCTTGAAACAATTTATACCAATAATGCCAAATATATTTCAACAGGCGAGCCTACCTACTGGCCAACAGACCCGCGCAAAGTGCCAGATCTTATTGATTTCTGTATTATTAAAAATGTAAATATTAATAACTTTTCGATAAACTCGCGCTTTGAGTTATCTTCAGATCACTCACCAGTTCAACTCGATTACATCGAAACGCTTGCCACAAACAAGCCAACGCCCAGCCTCTATAACCCAAAAACTGATTGGCAAGCCTACAAAGAACTCCTTAACATATACTTACGTTTGGACATTGCACTTAAATCTTTAAATGACATAGAGAGCCCCGTATTTTATTTTAATGATGCCGTCGCTGAAGCGGCAATTAAATCAACTCCGCATTTAATTCAAAAGGATACTAAAAACTTATTTACTCCTGCTTCAATTCGAAATCAAATAGAGAATAAAAGAAGACTTAGGAAAATCTGGCAAACTAATAGATGTCCCGAAGATAAAAAGAGACTTAATCGGGCAATAAGGGATCTAAAAGTAAAGCTTAATCAGAATAAGAATATAGAAAATTATCTGGCTAATTTAGGCACAACCATAGACACAAATTTCTCCCTATGGAACCCCTCTAAAAATCTCAGAAAATCGACAACCTTTACCGCACGATTAAGGAAACCAGATGGTACTTGGGCTAAAACAGAACGCGATAAATCGACTCTACTAGCTGACTTTTATGAAAATGCCTTTACAAATGACACACAAACCTGTTATAATAATCCAGAAACTTCTAGCAACTCACAAAATGTTAAAATTAGATATGTAACTACTAAGGAAGTTTAAAATATTATCGACAATATCAAGGCTAACAAGTTACCAGGCTATGACATGATAACGGGAAAGTTTCTTAAAGAACTTCCTATAAATGCTATTATGTTTAATGCAATAATAAGATACAAATATTTTCCCAAGACGTGGAAGGTAGCAAAGGTCATAGCTAATTCAAAACCTGGTAAAGATGCCACAAGTGCAGCGTCTTACCGTCCGATTAGCCTTTTTTCCAATACTATCAAGAGTTTTTGAAAAATTATTCCTTAACTAACCCATCCTTGATAATAGCTACATCATACCTGACCATCAGTTTGGGATTCGGAAACATCACTCAACCATTGAACAAATTCATAGAGTAGTTAACAAAATTTCTACAGATCTAGAAGATAAAAAGTATTGTATACGAGTATTTCTTGATGTTGAAAAAAGCTTTCGACAAGGTATGGCACATTGGCCTATTGCATAAATTAAAAAAAATACTTCCATCAGATTTTTACCACATGCTAATAAGCTACAAACAACGAGATGAGTAACTTACCCATACTTGAGCTAACTACAAGGCGACGTCTAAAAAGGATCCGACCAGCTGACTTACCGCACTATCAATAAACGCCTACTTATTTAATAAAGAAATTGTAATTCACGATAACTTCTTCATAGATCTTGTTTTGTTTTTAATTATTATTTAAAGAAAATGTTCATTTGAATTAATTTTATTCCTGTATCGAAATCGAAAATGTTTTTGTAGACAGATGTATGAATTCATTCATATGAAAAAAAAAAAAAAAACGGGCATGGCTAGATCGACTCGTCTCGTCGTGCTGAATATATATATATAGAATATATATACTTTATAGGGTCTACGACGTCTCCTTTAATGCGTTACAAACTTTCTGACAAAATGATAATACCCGCCACACACGGTTAAAGTAATATATACTACCGACACCAAATTTACTCCAATCCACTCGAAAATCCATGGTAATGATGTAAATATTGCAAATATAGCAAAATATCTAGGCCTATATATTGACAGCAAGCTAAGTTGGAAATACCACATTAGAAAACAAGGAGAAACGTTAACTTCGGTGGAACCGAAGCTTATATACCCGTCACACGTATTTTGAAATTGTTAATGTGTTATCATCAGTGTCTAAAATAGAACTGCGAGATGGGATGCGACGGTGTCAATGGTCTAATGCAACTCACGTTGTGTGGAGCCTATGCCAAAAATGGTCGTGGAACCTTAGATTTAATATTGGATGATATTAAAAGTGTTTTTACCCAATTCGGAGTCAAAACATTACTAAAAAAAAAACCATTTTCATATAAAAATTCGAAAATGGGCGGAAAGTTTGTATGGGGACTTTAGCTAAAAATGGGTATGGCGCCTTGCTTTTGATATTGGATGATATTAGATATGTTTTTAGGCAATTTGGATTGAATACATTCCGAAACAATAACCATTTTCATGCAAAATGGGCGTGGCAAATTTCTTTTGACAGTGAAGTGTTTTTACCCAGTTTGGAGTGAATATATGCATACATAATAAATATTTTCATACAAAAAATCGAAAAACGGTAAGTTTATATGGGGGCTATACCTAAAAATGGGCGTGGCACTTTCATATTCAAACTTGACCTGGTCGTTGCCGAGAAAAGCTTAAGTTTCAAATTTCAGCTAAGTATCTCAAGTAGTCTCCGAGTAAACCGCGGTGAAATAAACCGACGGACAGACAGACGGACATGCTAAGATCGACTCGCCTCATCGAGCTGATCAAGAATATATATACTTTATGGGGTCTACGATGCATTCTTTAATGCGTTACAAACTTTCCGATAAACTGATAATACCCTTCACACTATGTGTGGCGGGTATATAAACGCGATCAGATCAAGCAAAGAAGTAAACAATTATACTGGATTTTAAATAGGATCTCAAGACAATCCTTAAAAAACAAGCTTTTAATATACTAATATATAATAAAACCAATTTGGACCCATGGAGCCCAAATATAGGGAACTGCGAAAAAAATCAAACACGGCGTTTATTCAGAGGCAACAATCAAAAATCGTCTCATCACGAATGCGGAGTGGTAAATAACCAACATGGTTCTACATAGAGACATAGACATCACAACGGTGGAAGAAGAGGTTGTAAACATAAGCAGAAAATACCAAACAAAATTACATTTACATTCGAACAACTATTGCGTAAAAGAAGATTACAAAGGACGACGCCTGTTGAACTAGTTTAGTTTAATACACAAGTATAGCATAGTACATTTGTCAAATGCAGAGTTTATAAAAGACTAAAAAAAACATAAAAATGTATATTCTAATAAAGTGCTGCAAGCGCAGGCAGCCGAATATAAGAAAAAAGCAAAACGGAAGAAAGTCCGTTATAATTCATTTAACGGAATATTAGATAGACATAAGCGATGTATACATATTTTCAACACTCCTTCTCAACGCGATGTCTACCTTTACAAAAACGTATTATTTTAGTCCTAGCAGATTTGTACATTTCATATGATTGAGCTTGCTTAGGTTCTTTGTCAACACATCAGATATCATTTCATTTGTGGGAACATACTTAATATTAATTACATTATTTTTATAGAGTTCCCTTACAAAATGATGTTTTATTTCAATATATTTGCTGCGAGAATGGAATTTTGAGTCCTTCGCCAGATACATCGACAAAGCAATGGGGAGACACACCTGTTTTTCTATAATGTATCTGCATATCTGACATACCTTTCAAGTATCTCCGAATGCGCTTGGCAGCTATTTCATTCTTCTTGTGAGGGTCTGCATTCCTCTGAGCCAATTTGTCAACAGAATGTATTATATCTAGCCGTGTAGTCAACGCCAAATATAACAATGAACCAATGAGAGATTGGTGTTTTGTCCACAACCTTCAACTTCACACTTGGTCTGGAAACCGACTTCTAAAAGCGACGCGTTTGGCTTACAGTCTTGCATACCGTAATCGTTCAATAGGCCTTCGATGTACTGCTTGTGGCCTATGGGACGCTACCAGTTTTGCCAATCCTCTCGATTTCCATACTAAGGAATTCTGCAGCTGTCCGCCATCAACCACATCAAATTTATTTGATATGAGGTGTTTGATGTGAGCGACATGTTTTTCTTTGGTACATGCAAGTATAAAATCGTCAACATATACAAGCCTAATTGATGAATAACGTGCCACTGAAGAAAACGTTTCCTCGTAATGAACTCCATTCTGCTGTCCGCATCCCTTTGCGACGAGTCGTGCTTTGAATCGCTCTACATTGCCATACTGATCACGCTTGGTTGCAAAGACCCATTTACAACCGATAACTTTTTCGCCTACTGGGAGTTCAGCCAGATGCCATGTTTTCATGTTTTGCAGATGGTCATACTCCTTCTGCATCGCCGTTTTCCAGTCTTCTGAATATTACGAATTAAGTACCTCTTTAACACTGGTGGGTACTTCGACATTCTTGACGGCTAGAACGTTTAACATGTTGTATTCCTTTCGAGGACGACCTGGTTGTCCAGTGCGAACATTCCTTGATCTACCAGGCCCCCATCGCTGGCTTATTCGCTGCTCGTCGGCATCGACGTCTTCATTGTCCGGATCTTGTTCATCAGCAACTGCAATGAAGACGTCGATGCCGACGAGCAGCGAATAAGCCAGCGAAGGGGGCCTGGTAGATCAAGGAATGTTCGCACTAGACAACCAGGTCGTCCTCGAAAGGAATACAACATGTTAAACGTTCTAGCCGAGAACTTCTTTTTGTGTGTTTTGTCGAGTACGATATCCTTTGTACCAAACACCTTTAAGTGGGAAATGCACGGCTTTTTCCCAGACCATGCCTCATATGGAGTTTTATTGGATAACGTTGCAGTTTCAGACCTATTGCGTAAATACGCAGCTGTCATGATCGCCTCACCCTAGAAGCATTCACCAACTCCAGCATGCATCAACATACTACGTGCCATTTCCACTAGCGTCCTGTTGGCGCGTTCCGCCACACCATTTTGCTGCGGAGTATGCGGAGCAGTGAGTTGTCTTTTGATTCCGTTGGTTGACAAGAAATTTTTAAAAATTTTGCTTAAGTACTCGCACCCGATGTCACTTCTTATTGCTTTGATTTGTTATTACATTTGTTTTTCGGTTTTATATTCCTTAATTTTTTTGAATATTTCGTCTTTTGTTTTTAGTGTATATACCGACACAAAGCGCGTTTTGTCGTCTATAAAGGTTACGAAATATCGTGCTCCACTTTGAGATACCGTCGGAATAGGTCCACTAATGTCTGTATGGATTAAATCCAATACTTGTTTTGAGCGTCTATCAGACTCTTTCGGAAATTTCTTAACGCACACTTTACTCTTGGCACTTGATTCGCATACGAATTCATTTACATTACATGCACTAGCACGCAGGCCATATACCATGTCTTTTGTTATCATTTTTTTCAAACTATAGAAATTTAAATGCCCGTATCGATCATACCACTTGACAAGTTTACTTATCTTTGAATTCAAATTTAATAAACTTTTATCTGTCTTTTATGCACGCACTATTTTTCGCGAAAGACACTTCAAATCCATTTTCATTAGCTTTTGTCACAGATATAAAGTTGCATTGAAGATCTTCTACGTACAATACATCAACCAGCTTAATCACATGTGTTCAATATTACACTTCCGTATCCCTGTGATTCTATGTAATTATCGCCCGATAATTTTATTTTCTCTTTGCGCTCATGAAAAGAGCTAAACATCGTTTTGTCCACACAAAAATGCGCTGTGACTCCGATATCAATGCACCACAAACTCTTTGTCCCTTTGTTTCTATTCGCTTATATCGGTTGTTTCATTTGCTTATGTCCGTTGTTTCATTTGATTTCTTATCAATCCTTTTCTCTTTTGATCTACATTTTGCTGCGATGTGACCACGACATTTTTTGCTCGGTTTTGTCACTTAATTCGCTTGCTTTGTGTCTCACCCTCACCCTCTTCGAGCAATTTGATTTTAAGAGCGCCTAGTAACGGCAACGAGTCCCGTGTTTTGATGGCGACAACAAAGTTTTCAAAATCGTCACTTAAACTTGCCAGCAGAATTATTGAGATCATTTCATCTGGCACATTGATTTGGATTTCACCTAATTTTTCCACTTAATCCGAAAAGTGGTTCAAATGTTCACGTACACTGTCAGTATTTACCATTTTTGTGTACAACAACTGTTTAAACAGTTGTACTTTTCGCGCCGGACCAGATGGCACATGAATACCAGCTTGTTTTTACCATGCCACGCTGGCAGTTACACAGTTTTTTACATAATTTATTTGAGACGGTTTAACACATAACAAAATACTAGTAAGCGTTTTTTCGTATTTACTATCAAACAACGCCTTTTGTTTTACAGTGTCATTTTCATTTTTTATTAACCGACCACATGTCACCGACCACATGTCACCAACCACAAGTCAGAATGAATTAACAGACTTTTCATCTGAACTGATCATACACTGTAGTTTTCACTATCAAGTTTTTCAATAGAGTATTGCGAACTCATTTTCATAGATTATTTAATTAATCAACACGTAAAACTGACCGATTCTTTTTCAAGTCTTTTCGACAACTGCGCAATTTTTCACTGCATGCCTATCCGTATGCCTGGGCCCATAACCTGTCAAATGCAGAGTTTATTAAATACTAAAAAGAACATAAAAATGTTCATTCTATTGAAGTGCTGAAAGCGCAGGCAGCCGAATATAAGAATGAAGCAAAACGCAATAAAGTCCGTTATAACTCATTTAACACAATATTATAGTACATTTCCACTGGCTTTTGCGTTCGACTTAGCGTTAACCTGTTGCTATCGAAATCAACGCCTACTAAAATGGTATTCAATATTACTTATATTTATTAATTCCCAAAAATTTATGTACGACAATGTTGCGTCTATAGTAGGCATTGCTTTCGATAGCAACAGGATAACTCTAACTCGAACGCAAAAGCCAGTGGAAATGTACGAGATGTGTTCAAACATTATCGCGAATTTTGAATTTTCGCGGGTTACGTATATTCGAATTTCGATTTTTTTGTTGCGTTATGTTGGTACTCATGTCTCTCACTTATGCCGACAAGCTCGGCCATTTTGAATGTTCACTTAATTGTTGACAGCTGCTTTGCTTGCACGTGTTTTGGATCGTCTTCGATTTTTACCTATTCAAAAATATGGATCAAAGAACCTGTATCAAATTTTTTTTTTCTGAATAAAAATGTTGAAGAAGACTTATGGGGACCGAGCTCTACCAAAATCAACAACATTTGATTGGTATAAATTGTTGATAGAAGGTAGCGAACGTGTTGAAGACGAAGAGCTCCCTGATCAACCATCGACCTCAACGGACGATGCTCACATCCAAAAAGTAAAAGAATTAGTGCTTGCACACCGTCGATTAACTATGAGAGACATTGCTGATGAAATTGGCGTATCGAAAGGATGAATTAATACAATTTTGAAGGATGTTTTGGGCCTCAAACGTGTCAAGTCTCGGTTGGCACCAAAAATGATGGTTTTTTTTTAAAAATTGTACTGATTTTTCGTGACTTTTTTGTTAAAAATCCAACCAATATCGTTCCGCAACCACCGTATTTGCTTGATTTGGCACCGTGTGACTTCTGGCTATTCCCAAAACTCAAGAGACCACTCCGGGAAACGCGTTTCGAGTCGATTGAGGAGATAAAAGCTAAATCGAAGAAGGCGCTGATGGCTATACCGGAAAGGGACTATTTGGCATGTTTCGAGGATTGGAAAAAACGTTGGCATAGGTGTATTTTATCGGGAGGGGATTACTTTAAAGGGGACAAAATAGATATTCATGAATAAATAAATAATTTAAAAAAAACACAAAATATGTGATACTTTTTGAACTTTTTGAAATTAAAGTCACTTCAGTAAGGACAGCTGTCCAAGTCAGACGTGCGCGGATTAAATCGAAAAGTGAAATTATCAAAGTCAAAAAAGTAAAAGTCTAAGTAGTCAAAGTGTTATAATATAGGGTGGCAGCCGAGTTTGAGTACAGGTGAGTAATATTTATATTAACCCTGTCCCTGTTAGTATTCGCGGTTGGTGTAGAAACACCGACATCCTGTACCCGTCTTAGTAGCATACGCGGTTGGTGTAGACACACCGACGCCCTGTCCGTCTTAGTATCGCCACGTTCAGTGCACACGCACTGATCTCGTGCGAGCATTCGCGGTTGGTGTAGAAGCACCAACGCCCTGCCCGTCTTAGTATCGCTACGTTCAGTGCACACGCCCTAATCTCGTGCGAGCATTCGCGGTTGGTGTAGAAGCACTGACGCCCTGTTCGTTTACGCGGTTGGTGTAGACACACCGACGTCCTGTTCGCTTTACGCGGTTGGTGTAAACACACCGACGCCCTGTTCGTTTACGCGGTTGGTGTAAACACACCGCCGTCCTGTCCGCTTTACGCGGTTGGTGTAGACACACCGACTGTTCGTTTACGCGGTTGGTGTAGACACACGGACTGTTCGTTTACGCGGTTGGTGTAGACACGCCGACGCCCTGTTCGTTTACGCGGTTGGTGTAGACACGCCGACGCCCTGTTCGTTTAAGCGGTTGGTGTAGACACGCCGACGCACTGTTCGTTTACGCGGTTGGTGTAGACACACCGACGCCCTGTTCGTTCACGCGGTTGGTGACACGCCGACGCCCTGTTCGTTTACGCGGTTGGTGTATACACACCGACGTCCTGTTCGCTTTACGCGGTTGGTGTAAACACACCGACGTCCTGTTCGCTTTACGCGGTTGGTGTAGACACACCGACGCCCTGTTCGTTTACGCGGTTGGTGTAGACACACCGACGCCCTGTTCCCCAGAGATCTAACGCGAACAGTGTAAACATACTGTTATGGGAAAACCGTACTCGGCGTAGACACCCCATTATTGTCTTTCATCGAACCACAGGGTGTTTACGTCCCTATTCACACTTAAACATAAAAACATATCCTAACCCACTAGTTTTAGGCCAAATAATTATTGTAAACTAATGAATGAATAAATTCGATTAATAATTAAAATTGTAAAATATTATTGTGTTTATTTTATAACCTTTGTAATAGAAGTCTTGAGCTAAATCAGAAAAAAACAAGAAAAAACGTTAACTTCGGTAGAACCGAAGCTTAAATACCCGTCACACGAATCTTTAAAGAGTTTATGTGTAATCATCAGTGGTCAACTAAGTTTACACACAATATTAATTTAAAATTTTGAGCTAAAAATACAGATATGTATAACAACATATTTCTCGAATATATCTGGAAATGGGCGGTAAGGTTGTATGCAAGAAACACCTAAAAATGGGCGTGGTACCATGATATTGGAAGAGTTTTTACCCAATATGGAGTAAATACATGAATAAATAATAACCATTTTCATACAAAAAATCGAAAATGGTCGGAAAGTTTGTATGGGGGGCTATACCAAAAAATGGGCGTGGCACATCTGATTTGACATTGGATGACATTAGAATGTTTTTAGCCAAATAGGAGTGAATATATGCATAAATAATTAGTAATTTTTTTACAAAAAATCGGAAAAATTGGAAAAAACGGAAAGTTTATATGGGGGCTATGCCTAAAAGAGGGCGTGGCATTTTGGTTTTGACACTGGATGACAAAAGAAATGTTTTAACACAATTGGGAGCGAATACATTCATAAATAATTACAATTTTTATACAAAAAATCGGTAAAAAACGGTAAGTTTGTATGGGGGCTATACCTAAAAATGGGCGTGGCACTCTAATTCTCGAGCTCAACATAGTCGTTGCCGAGAAAAGAAAAAGTTCAAAATTTCAGCTTAATATCTTTATATCTTCAACGAAAAAGATGCTTAGAAATATACAGACGGACAGACAGACGGACATGGCTAGATCGATTCGTCTCGTCGAGCTGATCAAGAATATATATACTTTATGGGGTCTGCGACGTCTCCTTCAATGCGTTACAAACTTTCAGACAAACTGAATATACCCTTCACACTATGTGTGACGGGTATAAAAATATTTCTGTGTCGAACCTTGGACATTCGGCGAGCGAAACCTCGGCTAGTAAAAACACTTCTTTACAGTGGCGCCCGAGCAGGGACTCTGTTATTAGAGTCAGGTTTAGCTTAAGACTTGCAAATACAAAGAAATAGTAAAACACAAAGATTTGGTCGAAATAAAAAATATTAATAATCCATTTTGAGTTTTAGTTTAAGCACAGCACAGCACAGACAGGATGAGTTGGGTATACCAAATTGCAGATGACGAGCTGGTGACGATCGTTGCGGAGTTCCGTCTTGAGACTGAAGGTACACTGGAAAAATTACGGCAACGACTGGCAGATTTTATTGAACGTGACACCTTTACCAGCGTAATGGCGAAACGAGTCGCAAAGCTGGAGGGAAGGTGGATGCCGTATCGGGAAAAAGAACAACGACCACCTACTACACCTTGCCAGAGAATATTATCACCAAACGGGTCCCATGTCAGTCTAGGAATGGAATACGACGAAGAACATTTGCAGGAACAGACGAAGCTGGTAAATGGTACACCACAGGGTCCGGAAAATGCAGCACCAAGCACACCAAAGGCAACGTCTAACGCATCATATGCGGCACCCAACACAGTACAGACCATTGAGAAGGACAAGGAGAGCCTTTGGGCTTTCTAGAACGCATCGAAGAGCTAGCCACAGCCTACGAAATTCCATTGGATACACTACCTAAAACTATGCCAGATCTCTTGCAAAAAGACGCTTTGGTGTGGTGGCGCAATAACCGCGATGATTGGAAGAAGTGGATTGTATTTCGGAACGCATGCTTACACTTTTTCCTGCCGTGCCACTACAAAACCCTCATGAGAAATGCCAACTATAACAGACTCCAAATGGTTGAACGTATTTACAAAAATTGCCGTTTGGAGCATAAAATGTACATAAGACGTCGTGATTTTTCTGATCTTGCAGAGCTGATAACACTTGCTGATGAATTAGAGCAACTGCAACCCGGTCTAAATCAAAATAAATAAATCCAGAAAGAGCATGCCATCGGTGTGGCCAAGAAGGATATTTTGTCAGTAGGTGTTGGAATCCAAGGGTTATGTTTTGCTGGAATTGTGGTACCATTGGTAAGCGAACCATAGAATGTTGCCCGCAACGTTCGGGAAATGGCACAGGCGGAGTGGTGCAGTGGGCAGACACTCACAGCGCCGAAACCCCGCAAGGCACAAGATACAAAATATTGGCCTTCGTCTCTTTGCGTCAATAGGCATCGGCAGATCATAAAGGCCGTAATAGACACCGGTGCCACGCGAAGTTTCATTTCCGAGGAGCTAGCAAGAAAATTTAATCAAATAGGCACGCTCTACAAAGAAGAAACATCCGTCATGCTGGCAAATGGCGCCTCATGCCCAATAAATCGTTCAATAGACCTGCCTATTCAGTTTGGTAACAAGGAGTCAACCATAAAATTTTTAATGCTACCAGATGTTACTGATCATATTCTTCTCGGAATGGACTTCCTAGATTTAAACGAAGCCACGCTTTCATGTAATGAAATCACAGTAACATTACAACTAGATACACCCGCAAATCAAAATATTGCATCAGAAGTTACACATATACATGTTTGAACTGTCATGCGACACAGGCGTGTTTTCAAATCGCTCCGTGCTTTCGCTAATAAAATCAGTAAATTCATTTACAAAAATTAAGATCTTAAAAGAAAAATATATTAACTATACTGCAAAACTTAAATAAAAACAAGAAAAAACGTTAACTTCGGTAGCACCGAAGCTCAAATACCCACCACACGAAACTTTATTCATTTTCTTGAAAAAATAAAAAAATAGAAGGTGAGTTTGTATGGGGTCCATATGTTATAGTGGCTCGATCCTTGTCATATCGGTAGTATATTTATAGGATAACAGTAGAAGTGATTTTACACAGATTGGAGTGAATATATCCATAAATAAGAATTATTTTCATACAAAATCTGAAAAATGGGCGCTTGGTTTGTATGGGGGCCATATCAAAATATGGGCGTGGCACCTTTCTTTTGAAATTGGATGTCATTAGAAGTGCTTTTACCCATATTTGTAGTAAATACATTTACAAATAATATCAATTTTCATACAAAAAATCGAGAAAAATGGTAAGTTTGCATGGGGGCTATATCTAAAATTGGGCGTGGTACCTTCTGATATTGGATGGATGGATATTGGATTACCCGATTTGTAGTCAAAACATTCATAAATAATAACTATTTTCACACAAGAAAATCGAAAAAAAATGGTAAGTTTGTATGGGGGGCTATATCTAAAAGGGGGCGTGGCACCTTGGTTCTGCTATACAAACTGCCTAGGACAAAAGAAGCTTAAGTTTAAAGTTTCAGGTCAATATCTTTAAAACTTTCCCAGTATCAGCCATTGCAACAGACGGACGGACAGACGGACAGACAGACAGACAGACGGACATGGCTAAATCGATTCGTCTCGTCGAGCTGATCAATAATATATATACTTTATGGGGTCTCCGATGCCTCCTTTAATGCGTTACAAACTTTCCGACAAACTGATAATACCCTTCACACTATGTGTGGCGGGTATAAAAAATATAAATAAACACAAAAACAATTAAAAAAAAAAGGATGAGCGAAGCTCATCAACAAAACCAAAAAAAAAAAAATAAGTGGCTGCGAGAAATGCATATTTCTCATTTGTATCGCCATGCAACATCATAAACTATTCATAAAACTCCAACTTGTCTGTTACACCAGAGCCGTCAGCTAATTCTGGTTCTACTTCACGTCAAAGCAACATCTCATGGAGTGCTGAATGCATCACACTGCCTACTCCACGGCCTCCTATCGAACCAATAATAGATTCTACAACAACAATTACAACACAAAGTGGATATACAACATCGACAGCTTCTGCGCCAATAACAACAACAGTATTTTCATCAACTGCCTCGATCACGTCATCTTCATCCTCATTGGTCACGCCAATTCAAAAATCACCTCATATCAAAGTACAGTACGACAACAACAATAACAACAACAACGATGTACCTTCGACTTCTTCAATTGTTTTACCAGAAAACGTTACTTCTCCGAAAACAAACAATGGAAAGCACACGCAAATCAGCCGTTAAAATTGAAAAGGAATAGAGAAACACATTCTCCAAGTAAGCAAACACAACAAAAGCAAAACAATACCAAAAAACCAAAGAACAAAACACAAACAACATTACAAAATTATTGGCTCAGCGAACCAAACACAACAAATCGATTTGAACTGTTAGCAGATGACAAGTCTGACGAACAAAGCTCTATGCAACCTTCAGATCAATTATTGCCAAAAGTGAATAAACCACCAGCAATTTATATTCAAGGTGTCGGCCAGATTAAAGTCTTATATGATACCCTTAAAGAAGTGGCTCAAAAAAACTTTGAGTTTAAAGCGTTAGCTAACAACGAAGTAAGAGTGCAGGCCAAAGATTCTACTTTTTATAAAAATATTATAAATATGTTGAAACAGAAAGAAACCAAATACTATACGAAATATGCATCCTTCAGCTGATATTGAAGAAATTAAAGCTGAACTTCAAGAGCTAGGTCACAATGATAAACATATTTATAATATTCAACAACGAACCACAAAAGTGCCTCTTCCATTATTTTCAATTGAACTTCAAAGCGAAGAAAACAATAAAGATAAAAAACGGTATAAAATTTCACATCTTCTTCAAACAAAAATTTCATTCGAGCCACCTCATATTAAACGCACACTATCGCAATGTTCAAATTTTCAGAAGTATGGGCATACTAAAAATTATTGTACTAGAGATCCAGTCTCCCTCCAAGTTCTAGTATTAGAGTGACACCCTCCATAAGTTTTGCTCAAATAGCTAGTGGCAATAAGTCTAATACACCATATCCAATTAAAGAAACCATCCATTCCCAACTTATTCAACCCGAAACACAACCCACTTTTCCATCTTTAAATCACTTACCACCTAACATACATTCCACTAACAACTCCTTACCATCCAACCCAAATTCAACTGAACTTAATGACATGCAAGAGCTAAAACTTATGATGAAGCAATTGATTCGACAAATGTCGGCTATACTCAATATAGTGACACTTTTAGTATCCAAGACAAATTCGTAGATATGTGCTCAGATACACTATGAACTATATTCTGGAATGCTAACGGGCTGAGGCAACATATACTAGAACTAAAGCACTTCCTTTATGAAAATAATATTGATCTGGCACTTATTTCAGAAACACATTTTACATCTAAACTTTTTCTAAAAATAACAGGATTTACTTTATATAATACAAATCACCCAGACGGCACAGGACTTTGGGGTTCAGCTATTATAATTAAAAATAAAATTAAATACTTTGGTATTGAACATTTTAGCCAAGATTATATTCAAGCGACTATTATTCATGTGCAAGATAAAAATGGGCCCCTAACAATTTCAGCATTGTACAGTCTGCCTCGACACAATGTCTCATCAGCTCAACATAACACATACTTTAAATCTTTAGGGCCAAGATTTATTGCTGCTGGTGATTTTAATGCAAAACACATAGACTGGGGCTCAAGACTTACCAACAAAAAAAGTAAAACTCTATATCGAAACGCTTGCCACAAACAAGCTGACGTCCAGCCTCTATAACCCAAAAACAGATTGGCAAGCGTACAAAGAACTCCTTAACATATATTTACGTTTGGTAATTGCACTTAAGTCTCCAAATGGCATTTATTATAATGATGCCGTAGTTGAAGCGGCAACTAACTTTACCCCGCATCTGCTTCACTTCGAAATCAAATAGAGAATAAAGGAAGACTTAGGAAAATCTGGCAAACTAATAGATGTCCCGAAGATAAAAAGAGACTTAATCGGGCAATAAGGGATCTAAAAGTAAAGCTTAATAAGAATTAGAATATAGAAAATTATCTGGCTAATTTAGGCACAACCATAGACACAAATTTCTCCCTATGGAACCCCTCTAAAAATCTCAGAAAATCGACAACCTTTACCGCACGATTAAGGAAACCAGATGGTACTTGGGCTAAAACAGAATGCGATGAATCGACTCTACTAGCTGACTTTTATGAAAATGCCTTTACAAATGACACACAAACCTGTTATAATAATCCAGAAACTTCTAGCAACTCACAAAATGTTAAAATTAGATATGTAACTACTAAGGAAGTTTAAAATATTATCGACAATATCAAGGCTAACAAGTTACCAGGCTATGACATGATAACGGGAAAGTTTCTTAAAGAACTTCCTATAAATGCTATTATGTTTAATGCAATAATAAGATACAAATATTTTCCCAAGACGTGGAAGGTAGCAAAGGTCATAGCTAATCCAAAACCTGGTAAAGATGCCATAAGTGCAGCGTCTTACCGTCCGATAAGCCTTTTTCCAATACTATCAAAAAGTTTTTGAAAAATTATTCCTTAACTAACCCATCCTTGATTATAGCTACATCATACCTGACTATCAGTTTGGGATTCGGAAACATCACTCAACCATTGAACAAATTCATAGAGTAGTTAACAAAATTTCTACAGATCTAGAAGATAAAAAGTATTGTATACGAGTATTTCTTGATGTTGAAAAAGCTTTCGACAAGGTATGGCACATTGGCCTATTGCATAAATTAAAAAAAATACTTCCATCAGATTTTTACCACATGCCAAAAAGCTACATATCTGATCGACACTTCTATATAAAAGTTAAAGATGCTCACTCTACAATAAGGCCAATTAGAGCAGGTATACCTCAAGGTAGCGTTCTTGGACCACTCTTATACGTCCTTTTTACACAAGACTTACCTATCCCAATAGAGCCCTCTTCTATGATAGCAACTTTCGCAGATGACACAATTCTTCTTTATTCACATAAAGACTTAGCTACAGCCTCTAATAAGCTTGAAAACATACTTAAAAGTACCAAAAAATGGTTTGACAAATGGGCCATAAAAGTTGACGAAAACAAAACTACACAAGTTATATTTACAACCAAAAGAGTTTTCGTGCCCATTCCTTTAAAAATAAATAATGTACACATACCCATTGAGAAATCGGCCAAATACTTGGGAATTCACTTAGACAATAAACTGACTTGGAAGTTACACATAGAAAAAAAAACGAAATCAAATGAAAGAGAAATGTCGTCAACTGAGCTGGCTTATTAACAAAAAATCGAAGCTCTCTATGAGCAATAAACTTCTATTTTATAAAAGCATCATAAAACCAATTTGGACTTACGACCTTCAAGTTTGGGGTACATCTAAAACATCAATACAATACAACGGCAGTCAAAAATAATTCAACAAATCACAAGATCAAATCAAAATACACACCGTTAAAGAAGAAATAGTAGCAGTCAGTAGAAGTTACCACACCAGAATCCTGTCACATTCAAACAACGAGATGAGTAACTTACCCATACTTGAGTTAACTACTAGACGACGTCTAAAGGATCCGACCAGCTGACTTACCGCACTATCAATAAATGCCTACTTATTTAATAAAGAAATTGTTATTCATGATAATTTCTTCATAGATCTCTTTTTTGTTTTTAATTATTATTTAAAGAAATTGTTCTTTTAAATTAATTTTATTCCTTTATCGATATTATAAAATGTACTAAATGTTGTTGTAGACAGAGGTATAAATTTAATCATAGGAAAATAAAAACAAAAAAAGTTTTGGAGTATAGTTCATATATTTAATTATACACTTTTTGTTGTAAGTTTTTAATTTTTGTAAACGAATTTACTGATTATATTAGCGAAAGCGGAGCGATTTGAAAAACACGTCTGTGTCGCATGACAGTTCAAACATTAAAGTAAAGTTTATATAAAAACAAGGAAAAACGTTAACTTCGGTGGAACCGAAGCTTAAATACCCGCCACACGAATCTTTGAATAGTTTGTGCGATCATCAGTGGCCTATACACATTTATAAATGTACTTTTTCATACAAAAGTTCGGGAATAATCGGTAAGTTTGTATGGGGGCTATACATAAAAATGGGCGTGGCATACTGGTTTTGGAACTGGATGATATAGGTGTTTTATTCAATTTAGAGTGAATACATTCATAAAAAATACCTATTTTTATACAAAAATTCGAAATGGGCGGTAAATTTGTATGGGGGCTAAACCTAAAAATGGGCGTGGCACGTTAGTTTTGACATTAGAAGACATTAGAAGTATTTTTACCCAATTTGGAGTGAATACATTCATGAATAAAAGCTATTTTCATACAAATAACCTAAAAAAAAAGGTAATTTTGTATGGGGGCTATACCTAAAAATGGGCGTGGCACTTTCATTTCCTTACTTGTTATAGTCATTCGAGAGAAAAGCTTAAGTTCTAAATTTCAGCTTAATATCTTTTAAACTGACCAAATAAACTGCGAAGAAACAAACAGACGGACGGACGGACAGACGGACATGGCTAGATCGATTCGTCTCGTCGAGCTGATCAACTTAAAATTTGCCCTCTTAAAAAAAATTGTTTTAAATTATTCAAATATAAAATCAATTTCATTATGTTTTAGAAGGTGATTTTAGAACAAAATATAAAACTCAAAAACTATTTCATTCTTTTTAGAAGGTGATTTTAATAAAAATTATACAATATCTATTCCCTTCATTTAGGTGATTTTAAAATTCAGATTCACAGTATCAATTTTGAAATTTTTAAGAAATCAATATTAATAAAAATCAATTTTCAATTATTAAATTTTCAAATTAACGTTAGTAAAAATGGAGAAAAAATTGAAGATTAACAATATGCAAATATTTGAAAGAGAAATCAAATTTTAACCATTTTTGTGAGTGAAAAATGGGTGGCTGGTTCAGCTCAGAGGACAGCCAGTCCAAGAACAACACTGCAAACGTTATAAATCACGTTAAAATAATAAATCACACAGATGATGCAATCGTTAACGTTGCCCAATTTCTACAGAGTTTGTATAGTAGACACAATAAAATCATTAAGTATAGGAAATGAGTTGGAAAACAAGTATAGGAAATGAGTTAGATAAAATCTAAATTAATACAAATTCAACTTAACAGAATTGAATACAACTTCAATTGATTCAATTCGATACGACCCCAATTAATAAATTGTTAACAAGTTCCTTTTTATAATATAAATAATACATTTTTAGTAATTATTCATTTAACAGTCAACACTATCGACTTGGCTGAGCTTAGCCTTCATTTGAAATAATAACTACTCCAAAGGTAGTAAAAAAAGAAGATTTAGCATCAACTTCAGCTGATGCAGCAAGATTGTTAAAGCCGCAAAAACTGAAATAGAAAAGAAACTTTCTAAAATACCTGAAACTAAAAAAAAATTCTAAACAAAGAGGTGGACGTTTCTCTAAGTTGCAAAAGCAATGTTACATAATAATTGGAAAGATAAAATAACTTGAGGGAGAAAATAAACCTATACCTCAAGCGCTATTACAAGCTTTAATAGAACTTAATGGCTTGATTTTCAAAAACAAGAATAAAAAATATAAATAAAATATAAAGTATATGCCCACAATAACTAAATTTGAGGAGTAACATTGATAAATTAAATTCATATATTTATATATATAAAAAGAGAATATAAATTAAAAACAAAAATTATTATTAGTAACTAGTTTTTAGTTTTTTTTAATTATTTAATTTTATTTATTATAACGGATAAATTTACTTACAATCAACAAGTTGTTGCGGTAAAGGGAACAGTTGACAATGCGTTGGCGGAGCCATTATGGATAAGGAATAAGGGATGGGAAGAAATAAATAAAAAGTAAAAATAAACATGAGTGTGTTAATGTCTTCCATGAGGAAGATCGAGCGGGTAAAGCCTTATGAGCCTTCTTATGCTCGACTTCAGGCCTGCTCCTATACAGGCCATTCGCGTTCCATAGTACGATATGAAGACTTATTTGCATAGTTTCGTCATAACTGACGTGAACAATTGCATCATGACTGCAAATTGATCGAACATTTTTTGAATCATGGTTTCCAGTCGGTCCAGTCTAGGATTTAGTTTACCTATAACTGGGGGCGACGCTGTTGGTTGCTGCGTTGTTCGATGCCCTGGACATTCAGAGTAACCTCCTCGCACTACGCTGGCAAAGCTGATGCCATGATTTACTGATGGCGCTAGAAGGCCAGAGGTTCTTATTCCTTAAGACACCGGAGTGGGTCTTGGCTTAGTTGAATGCAGCTCTTTCGTTTTCTTATATACTTTACAGCTCTTGTATGAAACAGCATAGTCTCCTTGACATTGGGCACAATAGGCAGGTTCATCCTTTCGGTTCGTGCACTCAGCTGAGCTGTGGTCTGCGCCACATTTGGCACATTTTGGTGGTAAACGGCAGTACTTCTCTGAATGCCCAAAACACTGACAGCAGTAGCATTGAAGAATGTCCTTTGACTTATTCGGTGGTTCGGTCGTGACCACACAGCTACACAGCCTTTTTAAAGAAAAAACTTTCTTTTTGTTGCAGTAAAATCGATTAATGGCGTTATTAATTTCGCGGCCTCGACAGCATGTCCGTGTTCAGCCAAAGGCTCCTTGATCTCGTCCAAATCGGTGGAGTAATGTAGCCCTTTTAAAACAATCCTGTAAGCACCCTCATCCTTGGCTTTGAAGGTCTGCTAACGCATTCCGCTCTTATCAAGGAAGTTCTGAAATGTTAGTAACGTCCGGGATAAATATCGGTGGTGGCTTAATTATCTTCGCTGCTGCAGTCTAACACGTCATTTTCGTCTGATAAAATTGCGAATCTGTTAGTATTTGTATTGTTGCTATTTTTGGCCTTGGTTGTTTTGTTCAGGAGTCACAAATTTTTGCGAGAGGTGGCTTTGCGTCTCAGCTCATCTGACCCAGAGCTCCACGAGCTTTCACTCGATGACCTTAGCCGTTGATAAGAACCGTCAGCCATCTTAATCTGTTTAATTTTTTAGCCATTTTCAACCGTGGTAGCTCCTCCTAGCGACAATTGCCACTTTGTTTTGGCTTGAGTTGATGATACCATATTGCCTGCTGGTGCCGCCTTGGCGACAACAAGCACAGCGACAATTGTAAAAAGTTTTTATAAGTAGGCGAAAAATTATATACTAAACTTTATATATATGTATATATATATATAGTATACATATATATATATATATATATATATATATATATATATATATATTGTATATTGTATATATACAATTTTTATGTTAATAGTGATGTTTAAAAACACGGCTTTCTATAAAAAAAATATTTAGTAGTAATAATAATTAATAAACATAATTAATTAAAAACCAAAATTATTAAGACTTAACTTAATAGTAATAATAATAATTTTTGTATTTAAAAACTATGAATAATGATACAACCATTTTATAATTGTAGTTGAACTAATCAACATTTCATATTTCATAATTGGTTTAAGGATAAAAATTAATTTTAAGTAACCCAAATTTTCTTTTTAAAACTGCGTTGTGTTTGTTTTCCCATAAATAAAATAAAAACGTTAGCTTCGGTGGAACCGAAATACCCGCCACACGCAGTGGCTTTACACAGTGCTTCGGGATAGGATGGTCTGCTACAACTCAAGTTTATATACACTATCTATATTTTTAATAAAAATTTAAAAAAGCTTTTTTGAAAATATCATAAAATTAGAAGAAGGTTTGTGCAGGGCTATACTTTATAGTGGTTCGGACCGTATCATATTGGTTGTACTTACTTCTCATTTTCTGATATTTTCATTATTAGGACATTAGATGTGTTGTCACCCGATTTGAAGTGAATACATTCTCAAATAATTCCTTTTTCAAACAAGATATATATTGGGGCTATAATTAAAAATGGGCGTGGCACGTTGGATGACGTAAGAAGTGTTTTTACCCAATTTTAAGAGAAACCCTTCGTAATGAATACCTTTTTCCAATAAAAAAAATCGAAAACACTAAAAAAGTTTGTATGGGAGCTATACCTAAAAATTGGCATGTCACTTTCATTTTCGAACTTAACTTATTCGTTGGCGAGAAAAGCTTAAAATCCAAATTTCAGTTTAATATCTATATATCTTGACCTAACCTAACCAATGGGGTCTACGATGTCTCCTTCAATGCATTAGAAACTTTCAGACCAACTGAATATACTCTTCACATTATGTGTGGCGGGTATACAAAATAAAAAAAGTTTTGTCTGATTTACTTTAAAGCATTAGGAAAAATGTCAACTGTCGAATAATGCAGTTACGTTTAATCTCAAACTATATATATATATATATATATATATATATATATATAAATATATTTGTTGTCATTTTTAGACGCATCCATTCAATACCTCCATAGAAGAAATCAAGGATAAACGTTAACTTCGGTGGAACCGAAGCTGAAATACCCGTCACACAAGAGTTTTAATAGTTTATATGTTCACCAGGTGCTCAGATTTAATTCCACGATGGATTTGGTCAAATTTGTATGTAGGCTTTATGTTATATTAGCCCAACCCTTATCATATCGGAAGTGTTCAATTAGGCGGACATTGGAATTGATTTTACCAAATTTTAATTGAATTCATTCAAAAATAATAAATGTTTTCATACAAAAAATCGAAAACGAACGGTAGGTTTGTATGGGGGCTAGACCTAAAAAGTGGCGTGGCACCTGGGATTTGACATTGGATGACTTTAGAGATTTTTTTACACCATTTGGAGTATATATATTTGTAAATAATATCTACTTTCATACTAAATTGAAAAATAGGAGGTAGATTTGTATCGGAGTTATGCCTAAAAATGGGCGTGGCACCTTGATTCTGACATAAAAAACCAAAAAGCTTAAGTTTAAAACTTCATATCAATATCTTAAAAACCGATTCATCTCATCGAGCTGATCGAGCTGTAATGCGATACAAACTTTCGGACAAACTGAATATACCCGTTTACACTATGTGTAATGGGTATAACAATGAAAAACGTTAGCTACGGTGAAACCGAAGCTAAAATACCCGTCACACAACACTTTTAAAAGTTTATATGTTCACTAGGAGCTTAGATAAAATTTCACGATAGATATGGTCAAATTTTTATAAAAGGCTTTACAAAATATTAGCCCGATCCTAATAAATTCAACAGTGTTCACTTAGGTGGACTTTGGAATTGATATTACCAAATTTTAATTGAATTCATTTAGAAATTTTAAATGTTTTCATACAAAAAACTCGAAAATGGGCGTTAAGTTTGTATAGGGGCTATACATAAAAATGGGCGTGGCCGCCTTTTTTGACATTGGATGACATAAAAGTGTTTTACCTAGTTTGGAGAGAGTAAATTTATAAATTATACCTATTTCCACACAAAAATTCGAAGATGGGCGGTAAGTTTGTTTGGGGGCTGTACCATAAAACCTTTTTTGACATTGGGTGACATAAGAAGTGTTTTTACCAGTTTTCGAGTGAATGCATTCATAAATAATACCTATGTTCATACAAAAATTCGAAAGTGGGCGATATATTTGTATGGGAGCTAGGCCTAAAAATGGGCATGGTACCTTGATTCTCACATAAATACTGCAAAGGACTGCAAAAAGTTTAAGTTTAAAATATCAGGTCAATATCTTAAAAACATTCTGAGAAAAATGCATCGCAACAGACGGAGCCATTTCGATTAGTCACATCGAACTGATCAAGAATATATATACTTTATGGGGTCTCAGATGCCTCCTTTAATGCGTTACAAACTTTCGGAAAAACTGAATATACCCGTTCACACTATGTGTAACGGGTATAATCAAATCAAGCAACGCCGCGTGTACAAGCTAGTATGTACATAAACCTACAAATTGGTGTTTCACAGCATTTCTTTTTTATAAAACTTTAACCCGCTCTATTTCCAAAACAACGCAATATATAAAGTAACGTGAAACGCCATTTTTACATGGTTTCAAACATCAGCTGGCAATTATGGCTCTACAATATAATGTCCTTAGATACGGTGTTTTTTTGGTTCTAGTTTGGTATGTGTCTTTGGAGTGTGACTTGGTAAATTGTTTGGATTTATTAGTCTCTAGGCTTGGAAAGGTGATCTTTATCATAAATGAGACTTTTAGTTAAAATCCGCATCTAAGCATGGAGTCTGTATCATTATTGTATGGACAAACTTGTCAGCGTCCGATGTTCGAAACCCTGTCTTTATCGAAAATTTAACAAATAGAATGAGTTATTTGATATTCTGATGAAAAACTTGGTCCTAAGTTCCAAATGTCTTGAACTAAGTAAATTCTTGTTCAACTAACATATTGATCCTATTGCAGATGAGGGATTCTGCTGTCCTGGCTCGTTTGGAAAAGTGTCAATCTTATTCCACCTCCGGTACTGTCATCTAATTACCATTGAAAAATAGAGAGCACTGCTGGAAAATACCATCTGTAAACATATAACAAGCCAGGATTATTCAAAAAAAGGAATTATTAAAGGAATAAATCAAATTTGTGGAATCAAAACCACATGGGCTGAATAAATAATAAAGGCTATCATATTAAACCATAAAAATAACTAAAAATTTTAAAATCTTATTTTTTTAAAAGGCTAAAAGTAAATGTTTTTTGATTTGTAGATGATAACTTGTTTAAATCTAACTTTAGGAATATAAATGAAGATTCCTTTAAATAGAAAAACATCTCAAAAATTGTGTTTCATGTTATTTTATATAATGCGTTTTTTCGATAATCTTAAGCTGTTAGTTACTAAATATCTAAAATCAAAAGTTGCAAGTTTAAATTTTGAAATATGGAGTCGATCAAAAATGCTAGTAAACACTGTGATTTCATATTTGGTGTAAATATTTATATACACATTTCATATTATTTTCTTGTAGATAAAACAAAAAATTAAGCAACCAGAACAGATTTGTAAACAATGAAAATGGAAGTAAAACCTCGTTTGTGAGAACATTTTTGTTTATATTTGTAAATTCAATTGTATTTTCAAAAAAGCTTAAAAACTTAAACATAAATCATATAACATTGCATATACATATGTATGTTCTGCACATGTGTGCAATTTTTTTACTCTTTACGCATAGTGTGATAAATATGTATGTAAATAAGTTTAAATTTGGCTTGCCACACACAGAAAGAAATGTTTAGCTAAGAAATTTTGAGGATAATATGCTTTAACATTACTAGGATTATATTTGCAAAAGATTTAAACACCCCAAAAATTTTCCACACAAACTTACATCCTACTGTTATTGTTTTCTTTGGAAAACCTTTTATTAAAGCTAAAAGAAATTTGTTTTTGTTATTGGCGAATCTTGTTCACCTTTGAAGGAAATTCTTCTGAAATAGTATATTGTTTGGTATAGTATGAACATATGTATATACAGGTGTAAAATGTTATTAAGCTTCGGATAATCCGAAGTTTACGTTTTCTCTTTTTTAACATAGCGTGTAACACATATTTCAACAAAAACTGCGTGCAGTACTTCGCATTTATAAATATATATATATATATATATTTATATATATATTTATATATATATATATATATATATATTTATATATATATATATATATATATAAAAATATATATATATATATAATATATATATATATATATATATATATATATATATATATATGTATATAAATATATATATATATGTATATACAAAAATATATATATATATATATATATATACAAATATATATATATATATATATACAAATATATATATATATATATATATACAAATATATATATATATATACAAATATATATATATATATACAAATATATATATATATATATATATATATATATATATATACAAATATATATATATATATATATATATATATATACAAATATATATATGTTTGTATTTTCATATACATACATACATATATGGATCTGCATTTGTTGTATTAGTCTGTTCGTTACTTTTGGCATTTTGTTTTCATATATGTTGACTAGGTGATGTAATTTTTGATGAAATGTTTGCAGGCAAATAAAGATTGTTTTTTCCAAGTGGTAGGTTTACACTTCCTTTTTCAATCTGTTCTTGTCGTTCTTGTTGTTGTAGTTTAAGTTTTTTTTTGCCTGAATATCGGCCAACGTCTGTTCAATAGAACGAACATCTTTTTTATTTTTACTTGGCACAAATCCGTAACTTTGATTTGTCTCCGTTTTTCTGGCGACTTGTAGAGCAGCCGACTGTCCAATTAAATGAGCATATTTGTCCTTGTAATTGCTTGTCGGTTGGTTATAGTTTTTTTCTTTACATCGGTTATTTGCGCTGGCAATTTCAGAGTGGCGCTCGTCTTGCAAACTTTTTGAAGTGTGTTTATTCTTTAGCTCCAATTCGTATACCAACGCTTGTCGTCGATGTTCTTCATATTCTTTGGCAATTTCCTCATTCCATCCATCACCATTGCGTCGCGCATTTACCTCATCGTCAGTTGGTGCATTCTCTTTTTATAAACAACTGAATAGCGACTAACATCTTCACGTCCAAAACTCATTGCAATAAAACCGCCAAACTCTGCTACCTCGTGTATAATTGAACGGTGTACCTTGTCCAGCGGTTGAAATTCAATGTGTGAACGATCGTCTTTTGCAAAACGACCTATTCGTTCTTCGACATACTTTCGGAACCTAAGAAGCTCCTCCTTTTGCTTATTTTTTACACGGTCAGCCATTTCTTTTTGTTTTTTCATCAGGATCTTTTGTTGTTCATTCGCTGACGGTGGTGTGTCCATCGAATTCAGTATTGAATTCAATAAATCCATCATTTAAGGCACGCAACAAAGAATTTAATTCACTTTACTATTGAAGACATTGATGTGCGATGCAATGTTTGACTATTACGCTGGAAACGTTCATACGAATATATTTTTTTTGTTGTTTATAATATCTTGAATTTTTCTTGAATTTTAATCAGCTGTGTATTTATGTTAACAACACTATTCAAAATTAAGTTATGTGATGCAGCCCTCCAAATTTACCATGAACACTAGAGGCGGGCGATACATTTATTGAAATGAATAGTTCAAAGTTCATTAACAATGAATCTTTTTTTTAAATAGTTCACAACAGGGCTCAGTCCTATGTTTGTTTTTAACAAAATGTACGTGTATGATCAGGTAAAAAGTGATCGATTTTCGCTAATATATATTCTCAATGAATCCTTTTTTGTTTTCACTACGCGTGTTCTCGGTATAATAAAACAATAAAATATGAAGAAGTCAAAGAACGCTGAGAACAGCTTATTGTTTTATTATACCCAGAACACGCGTCGTCCTATGTTTGTTTTTTTTTTTAACAAAATGTATGTGTATGATCATGTAAAAAGTGATCGATTTTCGCTAATATATATTCACAATGAATCCTTTTTGTTTTCACTACGCGTGTTCTGGGTATAATAAAACAATAAAATATAAAGTAGTCAAAGAACGCAATATGCGTATGTGCATGGTTCTTGTTTTTGTTGCTGGCTAATAAAAAGAAATACATATATTGACATATTTAATTATTTGTTTAATCTAATATATATTTTAATATGAATGTACTATATTTTATATATTTAACAATAATATATAATACATATAACACCCTAAATTTTTGCAGATTCAAAACAAATAAGAAAATTAAATAAAATTAAAAAAAAGTTCGCTAAAAAATGTTGCTGTGCCGACGGCAATAACACAAAGGCGACCTTACGCTAAGCCGTTCTGTGCATACATACATTTTTGAGTGCTGGCAATGCTAGCATGTGTAATATATCATAGGAAAACGACTAATTTTTGATTTTTTAAAATATGTTTCAATGTTGTGTGTCAAATTAGACAAACAAAAGAATATCTTACATGATAATTTAGAGGTGTAACTTTAAAGTATCATGGTAAAAGCATCAATTAAAATCTTAAAAAAAAATTTTTTATAGAATTTTTGACCGAAAATTTTTTTTAAAAATTTTTAAACATAAATATGAATTCTAAGAAAATAAAAGATTTTTCATCAAAATTTTTTTTCAACTCAGTGAGCAGAAAAAAAAAACTAAAAACATGTTTGTCGCTATATCTTCCTTAATATCGCCGATATCGGAAAAATAAGTATACAGAAATATTTCTCAAAACAAGGGCTATTGAACCTCATTAGGATATTCAATATCGTTGGGGCACTTTTTACATGAAAACCCGGCTACACCCTTTACAGATATTTGTAACTGTTTTCAATGCCATCAACTGTAAAACTTTATCACTTGTGAAATACTTAACTGGAAGAAATGCTCTGGTTAGTTCTTATAGTATGCTTGGCTCCAACCAAAAATTTTGGCTGCTTAAATTATCAGGCACTTTAGGATATTGGCAGAATAACAATTCAATTAAGATATATGCGGGCATAATTATATTAGAGCGCCCTTCGTACAGTTACCGAACGCATTTTATGCACTCTAGTCAGGACTATGCTAAATAAATGAAGCAGAATTTCCAACATAATAGACATCATTGTCTACTCTCACTCTTAAAACGTATGCGCTAGATAAATTGCTATTTTTTTTATTTTGCACTCACGCATGTACGATGTACTTATACATATTAGCTATATTTGCTTACTCCTACTCATATGATTATACGTACGCTCATATATGTATATATTGTACTGTGTCCTAGCTCTTACAGCAAAATACTCATAGTTGAGATACTACTAATAATAGAGCGCTATCTATTGTTCGTTGGGCCAACTAAAATTGCCCCGCTGATGGGTGAAAATTTAATTTATCCACCCAACATTTATAACATATATAACACCTGTCGAAAATAATGAAAATGACTTCCACTTGAGCCTTGCTGTGACTAAGCGTTTAATCAAGCGATCTTTTTCGATCGGACGTAATTCTAGCTCAGCTTTTAGCATTTAGAAGTCATCAGGCTGCATCGATATTTTTTGTTGCGCCTAGTTTACGCAATCCTTTTGTCGACGCTCAGAAAAAAATTTTTTTCTCTGTTTTTTTTTTTTTTAACAAGGAAAAAAAATTCATTATAATAATTAGGTAAATGTAATAAATTGCAAATTATTGCATTGAGTATTAGCGATCTAAATAGAAATAGTATTTTGTTATGAAATTATTTTTCTATGTATATCGGGCGCTCTGTGCATGCTAAGAACTTATGTTGGTGTTCTCTCGTCATTTCGTGTAATTGACGAACGCCTCATCTTAGCAATAATATGTTTATTAGTTTTTTTTCCATTTTTATACCCGCCACACATAGTGTGAAGGGTATATTCAGTTTGTTGGAAAGTTTGTAACGCAATGAAGGAGACGTCGTAGACCCTATAAAGTATATATATTCTTGATCAGCTCGATGAGACGAATCGATTTAGCCATGTCCGTCTGTCTGTCCGTCTGTCTGTCTGTCTGTCTGTCTTTTTACTTCTACGCATTTTTTTCGATGAAGATATATAGATATTACGCCGAAATTTGGAACTTAAGCTTTTCTCGGCAACGACTACTTTGTATGTTAAAATCAAGTTGCCACGCCCATTTTTAGGTGTAGCCCCCATACAAACTTACCGAAAATTTCTGAATTTTTGTATGAAAATATGTATTATTTATGCATGTATTCACTCTAAATTGGGTAAAAACTCTTCTATTGTCATCCAAAGTCGAATCTAAGGTGCCACGCCCATTCTTAGGTATAGCCCCCATACAAATTTACCGCCCATTTTCCAATTTTTTAAAAAAAAAAATTGGTATTATTTATGAATTTATTTACTCCAAATTGGGTAAAACACTGTTTATATCATCCAATTCCAAAACCAAGAGGCCACGCCCATTTCTGTATATAACCCCATACAAACTCACCGATTATTTTTGCACTTTTGTATGAAAAATTAATTATTTTCGTCTATATATTTTTAAATGTATATAGTGCCACTGATGATCACACATAAACTATTCAAAGATTCGTATGACGGGTATTTATGCTTCGGTTCCACCGAAGTTAACGTTTTTCCTCGTTTTATATACATAAGTACAAAATAAAGATAAAGTGTGATGAGTGTTTTTTTTTCGTTTTTTGATTTTTGTTGTTTAACCTACAGTT
>JAEIFJ010000989.1:0-113454 GCA_018903435.1 Leucophenga varia
ATACGGGTGCTGCCACATTGTTATTGCGCGCCATATTCGAATATTAAAACTCCATTGCGCACAACTTGACTATACTTGGACTATAATTTATTTATTTAACGAAAAATATAATAGCTATATTTGGTGCTAAGCAACATATTATATACAGTGTTTTCAAAGTTTTTGTTAAGTATGCGTTCGTTTTTTTATTGAAACTGGAGATAAGCAGCCTTATTATGAATGGCTTCGTTGACGCCGTCGTCGTCACTTTAAGTCGACATCGTCTCAATGCTAAATCGGTATAAGCTAACAACAACGTGACGACGTCGACTATTTATCGATATACATATTTTATCGCAACTATTCTCTTTTTTTATCGCACCTATTCACTTTTTATCGCACCTATGCACTTTTATCGCACATATGGACTTTTTATCGCACCTATGCCTTTTTATCGCGACTATGCACTTTTTTATCGCACCTATTCACTTTTTATCGCGCCTATTCTGTTTTTTTTTTATCGCACCTATTCACTTTTTTTATGGCAACTATTCCATTTTTTATCGCACCTGTGCACTTTTTTAGTGCACCTGTGCACTTTTTTTATCGCACTTTTTTTATATGCACTTTTTTTATCGACAATAAAAGTGTCGTTTAAAAACGACGACGACTTCGATTGAAGTTACATAATACCATATTTCTGTCGACAATACGAATTGAAAGCTGTCGACAGTTTGGTTCGGGCGACGCCTTTCATAATAAGGCAGAATATTTGATAATAATCCCTCACCCTTTTGTATGACTTATTTATATAATTTTGTTGCTGCCTCTGTTTTTATAGTATAAAAAAAATGGTATAGTAAACGGGTATATTCAGATTGTCTGAAAGTTTGTAACGCATTAAAGGAGGCATCGTAGGTCCCATAAAGTATACATACATATTTTTGAACAGCTTGATGAGGCGAATCAAAAAGACATGTCCGTCTGTCTGTCCGTCTGACTTTTCCGATGCGTTTTACTCAAAAATTTTAAAGGTTATTGAAACTAAATTTTAAACTTAGGCTTTTCTTGGTCCTAGGCAGCTTGTATGTCAGAATTAGGCCGCCACGCCCATTCTTTTGAATTTTTGTATAAAAATTGGAACTATTTACGAATGTATTTACTCCTTTGGTAAAAACACTTGTAATAGCATCTGATAAAATCGAAACCAAGATGTCACGCCCATTTTTTGGTTTGGTTTTAAAGTCGTTTTTCCTCCCTCCGATTTTCTCGATATCGCTCAACACGGAGTAGTATCTCCGAGTTTAGCCTACCAACATATTGCTTTCGTTGTTTGGTAGCTCGCTTGGCGTGTGCTGTATTAAGTCTGGTACGTATCTTGGCTGGAACAAGGTAGTGGTCCGAGTCGATGTTGGGTTCTCTTTTTGCTCGATCATCGATCAGACATTGATCAGCACGTGGTTTATTTGGGTGCTGACGCCTGGGACGCCAGTGCGTTAAGTTGCCTTGTGGATGACAAGGTGGTGGAATCTGGTGCTACTTATGACCATCTTATGGCCCGCCTTTTTCCATTGTTATTAGTGGTGTGATGTAGGTTAAATTTTTATCATTCGCTGAGGTTGCTACAATAATTTTTTTACCATATTTGAAATAAATCGATACATAAACAATTTTTCATACAAATACTTAAAAATTGGAGGTTAATTGTTATAGTGATTCCACCTTAGCCATGGGTCGAGAGTTGCTATTAAAGTATGTTTACCGTATTTGAAATTTTCGTATAACAACTCAAAAATTGGCTGTAAATTTGTTTGGGGCTATATGCAATAGTGGTCCCACCACAACCATGGGTCCTTTTCTAAACATGGGTACCTACTAGAAGTGTTTTTTTACAGTATTTGACACAAATCGCTTTATAAATAAATCATTTTTAATTAAAAAAAAACCCAAAAATTTGCTTTGCTACGACTCGTCTCGTCGTGTTGATCAAATATATATTTTTAAAGGAGTACGATGTGTCTTTTAAAAAGGAATACAAACTTTCCGATAACTTGAATATACCCGTTAACTCTATGTGTAACGGGTATAAAAAAACTGTGCAAAGCCGCTGATACTAGCTAGTAATGTAAACAGTTTGAGAACAATTATTTTGTCGTCATATTATTGGTTTGGAAACTTTTTAACAAATTTATTGAGTACTAGCAGGTACCCGCAGCTTTGCTGCTTCTCTTTGGTGGCTAAATATAAATTGTTCAAAAAATGTTGGCTCAAATTTTCGAAATCCCCTAAACACGACTATTCATCATTCAAATGCGCCCAGTTTCAAGTCTCTACGTCTCTTCAATCCAAATGTATGACTTTTTTTCAAGGCTCTCATTAGGCCGCGGGTCAAAATTTTCTAAAATCCCGTCTAAGTGCTCACCTGTAATAATAAAAAATTGGTCAAAAAAAATATATATGGTCCTCATATGGGTCCCAGGTCCAAATTCCGGAAATCCCTTGAACACCTTGAACGCCAAAAATGTTTTTTAACCATCTTTCAAATGAGCTCTGTTTAAAGTCTACGTCTATTCACTCCAAAGATATGGCTTTTCCGGTTTCAAGGCCCCCATTAGGCCCCGGGTCAAAATTTTCCAAAATCTCGTCTTAGTTGCTCACCTGAATAGTTTTATGTCCTAAAAAATTATAGTTTTTATTTTCCTTCTCTGCTTTTGACCTTAGATTTTTTTGGCTCTTTTATAAGCACCCGTATAAGTAAAACACTTTTAATGTATTAAGTATTTAAATATTTATTAAACTACCTGAATTGCTAGCCTTATTTATTTTTACCTGGGTAGCTATTCATAAAGTAAAAGTTTTCGTCTACAACTATAAAATATGTTGGAATATGTCCGACGCCCTTTACAAAGGTCATATCACGATAGTCACATTTATATCAAACTTTGCAGAATTTTAGCTGTATTTTTCGGTGACTTGAATAAAGCCGTCCAGACCAGTTTGCTCCATACGCGCTGCCATATTCACGGGGGGTACCCATATGTCATAGTGTGGTCTTGAAGCACCAACAATGCCTGCCATAATCGGTCCATGGGATATTCCTTAACAGAGTAAACGATTGCTCAACTGATACGTTTAAAAGCAACTTTTATCTTACCAATTCTTAGAGTGCCATGTGAATTGGGAGATGAGCTTAAGTTTATCGCCTTCGGATACTTGACTTATAACTCGAAGTAAGTCCAATGCAAAATATGCCATGGTCGGAATTACTTCATCACTACTTTCAGTCGCATCGCGAAATCTACTATTCATAGCCATATTGAAACTAAATTCGGATGAGTCCTCTGACAGTTTATCATTTGTTGAATCTGGCATTAAATTAAATTGTTAATTAAAAATTAAAAATTTGAAGAAAAAAAAAATTGTTTTTTTTAATAATTCAGATATTGTAATATTGTAGCTTTTAAAATATTATGATCATATGCAGATGTGTGAATTCGCATTATCTTATTAATATGAAATCTAGTCTTTATGAAAAATGAACCGTCACAAATTGCTTCAGAAAACTGGTGCTAAATATATCATATATGGTTAAAACATTTCTTAAGACAATCCATTCTTCAAGACCAAATTTTTCAGAATATCTTTAGAAGCGAGTTATTACAAAAAACTTTAAAATTTTAAAATTAAAGTTTTCAGCCCCGCTCGAAAATATCATTGAGATTAGCACAATTCATAAGGCGAACGGCCAACATCCCCATATTTGAATCGATGTCATAATGGATCTGGATCAAAGTTCGGAGCATCTCTGAAGAGAGGGATGGTGTAGGGGACTATCTTGTTACTAATACATCCTTTTCTGCGGCCCTGAAAGGGACGAGTAGCGGGTGTGCATGTGACGTGAGTGCGGAACATCTGTGATCACGAGCATTAACGCATGACCACTGTAGTTTCAGTAAATCTTTTTTTAGAAAAGTAGTAGGAAGTTGAACACCGATCTGGTGTTGGCCAACGACAATGAAGAGGAAGTCGTTTAGATTAATCTGAAGCGCACAAGGAGTCCCTCAAACTACATATCAGTCTCATTAATGAGACGGTCATAAGTCTCATACTTTTTTAGTATGTTTTCTAGGAGTGGAGCAGGTAACATAAAAAGTTAATTCCAAGCTGTATTTTTATCTCACTTTTAACTAGTGCTGTCCCGTTCAGTGCACACTTGCCCGGGGTGCATAAGTTTAGAACTATTTTAAACTGCGAGTTCTCAGAAACTAACTAAGTCAATTATTTTAACAAAACATTTTCTTAGTTATCGATTGCTCCTATACAGCCCATGTTTAAACAGAGTTTTAAGCTAAATATACAGAAAATAAAAAAAAATTATCTTGAAAAAAATAATAAGTTTGTTTTCAGCTCGGTAACATCATATTTAGACGTTATGCCAAAAAACAGCCATTGGGCTATGTACCCACCATCGATATGATACGGATCGGGCCATTATAACGTATAGCTTACCTCTCCTTGTCTGATATTTTTAAGAAAATTATTTATGTTATATATCTGTATTTTTAGCTTGAAATTCGATACCAATTTTGTGTATAAAATTGAGTTGTGTCTGACCATTGATCGCCACCCATCCCATCTTAAAGTTCTATCTATGCCACTGATGATCACACATAAACTATTTAACGATTCGTGTAACAGGTGTTTAAGCTTCCTTGTTCCGTTTTCTTTTTAGGAGTAAACTAGAAAATAGTACATTTTTAAGAAATATGAATGAATACTTCAGATTTGACTTTTGAACTATGGTTCTTTGGGAAAATATACTTAGAGTATCCCAAAGATTAGGGTCCTTGGTATCGAAAACAGTTGACCCAACTTTATGCACAAAATAATATGTACACAGTGTGTTCAAAACTTGTCAACCAATTTACATGAAGTTGGCTGCGTTTGAAAGGTGAAACCTGTACCTTTCTAATGTTATCAACATTCAATAGATGGCGTTACGTGTACGAGTCTGTCAAATTTGTAAAAGCTTATTTTCGTGAGTCAAGACACTGTTTATTCACTACTTTACGAATAATTTAAAGAACAGATGCATGAAGTGAATCGTCAACGTTATCCATTTTTTTGTGGTTGTAAACGTATTCGGGTTACATACTTATTTAATTTTTATTTATTACCGTTTTCTGATATTTTTGATAATTTGATTGATCTGTGTTTTAGGCCTAGACCACAGGCTGCCATATATGTCCAATTCGCTACTTTGATCTTTTCTATTTTACCGTCATATTCTTCAAGCTAGGATAAATGAATTTAAGCTTTTTCAATTATTGGTAGTTTGTTAATACTTACAATTTCATCAAACCTACAAATAATTTCATTCAAAACACGTATACCAATTTTAGCAGGATCATAATTTATAATAGATGCAAACATTACTGCAACTTTCGGAATATCTTCACAGTAAAGATCCAATCGTTCTTTGGTATCATAGAATTTCTGTACTATGACGTGGCAGTATATTGTGCAATATACTTTTGATAGTTTTTGTGGCCAGTTTTGACTGATTTTGCTTTTGAATAATCATTTTTTTCGCGCTAAATTTATGGCAAATTTTAATAATATTTACATTATTTATTATCAAAGACTTACGTATAATCAACTTTTGAGATGTACACTACTTGGCGTTCTCGTATATAGAGTACAAAAACAACGAAACTGATATAGACACAATATGCAACTTCCGGTCGAGAGCCATAATTCCTGTGGACTCCCCCTTCAAAAAATCGGATATACACATATAAAGCATAGAATATGAACGTTCCCACAATTAAGACACTGAGCGATGTTTTGATCACGAATGGAAGTTTCACAAATAAAAAGCAAAGTAGAAGCACATATACAAAGCTGTTACTGTAAACCTGAATAAGAAAGATTTATTGAATTAAGAAACTAGAAAAGGACAAGCAAGACAAAATTATATTGCTGCAAGCCGAAGTACCAAGCCTTGCTCGGGTGTCACAAATAGTTCTTTTTAAATATTTTTGTGACACTAACCAACTTTCCCACCTTTCATTTTTCCAATCAATCATAATTTTTTCACTCCTTAATACCTACATACTGTGTTTTTCTTAAATGAGGCCACGCCCTCCTCCCATCCCATGAATGGATCATATTTTACCCGTTCTTATAATCATGTACACAGAGTTTCATTCCTGTAGCTCAAATACACACACATATTGTGAAGGGTATATTCAGTTTATCTGAAAGTTTGTAATGCATTGAAGGAGACGTCGCAGACCCATAAAGACTATATATTTTCTTGATCAGCTCGACGAGATGAATCGATCGAGCCACGTCCGTCTCCCTCTTTCTGTCTGTTTGCTTTCTTCTACGCAATTTTTTTCGGTAAAGATATAAAGATATTACGCTGAAATTTGGAACTTAAGCTTCTTCATTTTAAGGTGTAGCTCCCATACAAATTTACCGACCATTTTCGAATTTTTGTAACAAAAAAAGGGATTATTTATGAATGTATTCACTTAAAATTGGGTAAAAACACTTCTAATGACATTCAACATCAAATCCAAGATGTCTCGCCCATATTAAGCTACAGTCCCCATACAAACTTACCGATTATTTTCGAATTTTTGTATGAAAAAGTAGTTATTTTCAAATATGTATTTTTAAATGTATCTAAGCCACCGATGATAACACAAAAACTATTCAAAGAATTGTGTGACTGGTATATAAGCTTCGGTTCCACCGAAGTTAACGTTTTTCCTTGTTTCTAATGTTCTTCCCCGTGCTAGCATTTCTCTAGATCAAGTAATTGAAAATATGTAGATGCTGATTTTGGTTTAAATCGTTTATGTGAGGCCACGCCAAACGCCCATTTTCTAATCACATCACATCACATTCTTGCCCAATCTTAGCATCATTTACATATGCCAAATTTAATTTGTCTAGTTTTTATACCCTGTACCCAAAGGGTAAAGGGTATATTAAGTAATTGTGCGAATGTATGTAACAGACAGAAGGAGGCAAGATAGACCCTATAAAGTATATATATTCTTGATCAGCATTGGAAGGGGAGTCGAACTAGCTTTGTCTGTCTGTCCGTCCGTCCGTCTGTCCGTCTGTCATGCTGTCTGCCGTATGAAAACGATTATTTCGGAGACTATAAGAGGTAGAGCTTTCAAAATTGAAACTTAAACTCTCCTAGGCCGTCAAGTGTGCACTTACAAACGGTTTTTCTCTAGACCCATTTTAAGGGGTACCCCCATACAAATGTACCCCTAAATTTTGGGTTTTTGCATAAAAACGTCATTGTTTTTTATTCTAGGAAGTTCAAATTAAGTAAAAATTATGTCTATGATAGTCCCAATAAAATATCCCAATATGGTTGGGACCAACAAAATTTTAGGTATAGCCCCCATACAAATTTACCCCCAAAATATTGGGTTTTTACATAAAAACGTCATTGCTTTTTATTCTAGAAAATTTGAATTCAGTATAAATTATGTCTATGATAGTCCCAATGAAATAGACCAATATGGGTAGGCCCAACAAAATTTTAGGTATAAACCCAATCAAAGATATACCCGATTTTTTAAGTTTTTCTATGAAAATCCAATTCAATGATGTATGGTAGTCAAATAGAACCTAACTTAAGGTACATATAGATTGGGTACAGGGTATCTTGTAGTCGAGCATACTCGACTTCAGCGTTCTTTCTTGTTTTTTATTATTTGCTTCGTTTATATGGTGCCCCGCCCATTTTCAAATAAATTGTACTTTTCTCGGGCCTAGTAACATGCATACCAAATTTCGTTTCTCTTCTTCAGTTATTTATACCGAATTTCATTTCTCGAGTTTAAATACATATTTGTAAAAATATGATGTGTATCAATTCTATGCAGGCTATGCCCACCGCCCATTTTTTCTAGAAAAACAACGTCCGAACCCTTAACAGCAATAGAAGAACTTATTACCACTCTTGACAACTTCAGAGCAGACATCACTGCTTTCCAGGAAATGCGATGAACTGGCCATGGTTGCACAAACTTAGCAACCTGTGACATACAGTGACTACAGTGGCCATGAGAGGCAACACATATTTGGATGTGGCTTCGTGGTTGATGTATATGAACGTCTCGCCTCGATACGCATCAGAGCTAAATTTTTCAACATTAGCCTTATATGTCTACACGCCCCGATAAATGTTAAAGATGAGATGGAGAAAGACGAATTCTATAAGTGATTAGAAAGCCTCTACGATCGCTGCCCCAACCATGACATCAAAATTGTCATCGGTGATTTCAACGCACAAATTGGGAGAGAAGAAATCTTTTGCCCTACCATCGGACACCACCTACAGTTATGGAGAAAGGCTAATCGACTTTGCTGCGGGCAGAAACATGACCGCAGTGGCGAGCTAAGTATCCGCACCCAAATAAATCAAGTGGAGATTGGTGCCAGGTATTCTACTAATTCCAAAGTGCATACTAAACTCAGCACACACCAAGCGAGCTACCATACAACGAAAAGATAGATGTTGGTAGGTTAAAGTCACAGCAGCCCGCCGCTGCCTTCTAAATAAGGGTCTCTCACCTACACCGAGAGAATCCTCCGCCCTCCGACTGTATAAACGGTCAGTACAAGCGTAGCTCAAACTTATTAGCTACGGCCGCCAAAGAGGTTATTGGCTATACTAAACCTCGAAGGCAGACATGGAAAGATAAGGAATATCGCATTGCTACTGCAGAGAAGAATATAGCACGACAACGAACTCTGCAGGCGGGAGCAAGACGAGCTATTGTTGAGCGATGTAGGGAGAATTGGAGAGAGGAAAAATAGCTGAGCAGATGGAAGAAAAGATATCTGGAAAGGCGTGAAGTGGAGGAGCTTGAGATGATAGGTAGCAGAAACGTGGTCAGAGGATTTTAACAAGAAATCAAACGTTTGAACGAAGGTTATAAGCAAGGAGCTTCGTTCTGCAAGGATGAACAAGGAAACATGGTAACAGATGTTCAGGAATCACTAAGGCTATGGAGGAGTCACTTCTTTACCTTACTTGCGGGCGGAGATGATAAATATCTGGGTCCCCCGACCGATGATGGGGTTCAGGTGGAGCCACCAAGCTATGACGAGGTCTTCGAAGTTATATAAAGGCTTAAAAATAACAAAGTGACAGGCGCAGAGTTATTTAAGACCGACGGCGTGGAATTGGTCATATGTAGGCATCAACTCTTGTGAAAATTATGGACTGGTAAGCGTATGCCTATCGACTGGAACCTCAGTGTCCTGCGCCCAGTTTTTAAGAAAGAAGATCCTGCAGTCTCGCAGTCTAACTATAGCGGAATCAGTCTTCTTAAAATGTATTGGAAGTATAGTTGGACAGTACCAGTGTGGTTTCAGGCCGAAGAAGTCGACCATTGACCCGATATTCACACTACGCCAAATCCTGAAGAAGACCAAAGAAAAACAAATCGACACACACCATCTATTTGACGACTTCAAAGCTGCTTTCGACAAGAAAATAAGATCAAAGATCTTCAAAGCACTCACTGCAAAAATCGGTACAGATCTCTTTTACTCCTTTGATACCAAGAGAGGCTTCAGCCAGGGCGATGGGTGACCGTTCGACTTTTCAATCCCCTAATGGAATACATACTGAAACTATGCCCAAACATTGAGCTGAAGATATATGTTTTCTAAAAAGGAACAATGCTGCTCGCATATGCCGACGACATAGACATAATCGGCAAAAATGATCGTGCAGTCACCGGGGCAATCTCAGACATAGAAAAAAAGTACCGTCCAATGGGACTAACGGTGAACGAGAGCCAGACGAAGTACCTGGTATCCACCCGCACAATATCTATGCGACTTAGACGGTCTTTGAGGACAGCAAATGCGAAGTAGAGCTCTGTCAAGAGAAACAAAAATTTAACTCTACAATACGCTGATAGTGCCGTTTTTTTGTTCTCAAGATACAAATTTTTAAATTTAGCGCGCTACTTTAAAGTCTACTTGTTAAATGCGATTCACTCGGGATGTTTTAAAGATATTGGTTTACACTATGTGTAAAATGGTATATTCAGTTTGTCCGAAAGTTTGTAACGCATTTAAAGAGGTATCTTATGTCATTCAATGTCAAAATCAAGCCTGTTTGAATAGAACAATTGGTTCAATGACAAGAAGCTAGCTACAACTGTGGTTTGCAATCTGGTTCGAATCGATCAATATCACTCTGTTAAATAACAGTCTGATCTACAGAGAGCGTCAAAGGACAACACCCCGGCTGAAATATATTGAATAGAAGTGTTTGAAAGGAAAAAAAGACTTATTATGCAGCGGAAGTCTGAATGCCAGCGGAAAGTTTTAGTTATTAATATTATAACATTTATAATGGCAGTAATAATTATGATAATGAATTTTATAGTATTTAATAATAGATGAATAATAAACAAAGTAATGTTGATGACGTCACAAGCACAATACTGTAAAGAGGATGTGTGTGCTTATGCAGAGTTTATGTGTTAATGCACTGGACAGTACCAAGTAATGGAAAAACGCAGATATCTATACTAGTCTGTACTAATATTATAAAGAGGAAAGATTTGATTTTTTGTTTGTTTGTTTGTTTGAAATGAATAGGCTCCGAAACTATTGGACCGTTTTAAAAAATTCTTTCACAGTTGGCAAGCTACACTATTCCCGAGTGACAAAGGCTATGTTTCATTTTAAAAAAAAATAAGGGATGCTGGACGATTTGGACATTTGTAGGCTTCATATTTTCGCAATGAAATTGTCTTAATTTACAAATTTTAAAAATAAATAAAAATAGTTTTTATCTCCTGTGGGACTAAAATCTAACATTTTTTAAAAAAGCATGAAAAGTAAAATTTTTCTGTGTTTCGACGCTTGGTACACAAAAAGTACTATATTCATTCGATATTTACAAATAGCATATCGTCGTGTAGATGAAGAAAATCTCTTCCAAACCAATTTCAGCTTTATAAATTTGTCCATTCTTGAGATTTTTAGTAATAACTGAAAAAAAGTCCACAAAAAACGATTTTTTGAAGATATCTCCTAAACGGTTCTTAAAAAAAATTTTGGTGGCCATTTTAGAAATATTCGCCCCCAAAATACATGGAAATAGGTGGGTTAGAACGAATCCCATGGAATGTTGCCAATTTTTGTAAACTAGTGTAATCTATATAGAATTAGGTGCTAAATAATTAATTAATATTTAAATAATAATTATAAAATAAGTAATAATTTTATCAAAATTGAATAAATAAAAGAAAAGCGGAGTTAATAAATACCAAACAAATAATAAAATGTTGGTTTCATTTCTTCATGGGTCTGCAAATATAAATTAATGTAGACGGACTCTGGTAAGCTGAAGTATCCCAGCCTTTGACCTGGGTACACCGGGAGTCCTTTACAACTCTTAAAAAAGTTTATCTTACGAACATTACGGAATCGGACACTTTATTTATAAATGATTTCTGTGAAATGCAGAAAAACTGTTAGTTTCAAAAAGGATAAAAACTCAAAAAAAAAAAAAAAAACGTTGGTTTTCAATTAAAAAGATTGTAGATCGATTCTTAAATATTGAATATTTGCTGATTTGTAGTCTAAGAGACAAATAAAGTCCTCTTTAGATTTTAAGAATTATAATGATGAGCCGAAACTTACCCCTGTGTAAACACATTGACTTTCGATTGGCAGTCCTATTTTATCAAACATTATATAATAAAATTCGAATTGCGCGGGATCGCAGAGATACTATAAGCAAAAAGAAAAAAATAATAAAAAATAAAAAAAAAGTGTAAAAATATGAAACCAATCAATTTAAGTGCTTTTGCCAGGTTCGTCCGGTGCTTGCGGCATATTTAATGGTCCAGTATAGTTTAGTAGAGGTAATTTGACCTGAGAAATGTTTCTGCACACTGCACACTACGCACTGCAGTAGCGACATTGATTCGTGGCAAGTGTGCTGCCCAGCCCGTCCTGTTGGAACCATAAGTGGTCCATGTCATTTTCGATCATATCCAGAAACACAAAGTTAAGCAGCATCGCTTTATAGCGCGCGCCACAGAGTGGCGTCACATGCCTCGTCCCCCAAATTTACTCGCCCTACAGTGAAGCATACTATGCCGAAATACTAAGGTTTTGTGTATTTTGTCTATTGCATATATGGGACCACACCCTTCGCGTATCTTTCCAATGTAATTTACTTCTCCTGTTCCCATTAACATGTACACTGAGTTTAATTCTTGTAGCTCAAATACTTGCGAAAAGTTAGACTCACCCCACCCATTATTAAAATAGATCATACTTAACCAGGTAATAGTAACATGAATACCGAATTTCACTTCTCTAAAATGTTATATATATAAAACAGTAGGATTTATTATCAAATCGGACCATCCAAATAAAAGTTACGCCCGTTTAAAAATTAAGTCACCGTAAGCTTTATTGGGCCATTAAATGGGCCCTCCCATAGCATGGACCTGGCAAGGCACTCAAAATGATTGGATTTATGTACACTTTCGGATAATTCAATTATAAATTATATGTATATATTTATACTGTTCCTACGAACCAAATGCATAAAGCACTGGAAAAAAAGACAGCTGACCAATGCGAAATATAAACAAATTCGCACATACAGAGAATTATGTATAACATCTGAGATATAGTAAACAGCCGCACTTATTGCGATTTCCGGTCTATCCGAAGAACTTTTTGAAATTAACGACGTCCAAACTTTTTTATAAAACGTAAAAACACAAATCACCATCACCACCAAGTCCAATGCTAAAATAAAAAGAACGAAATTTCGAAAACTACACCGTAATCAGATTAGAGTTATTCCACATTAATATCTTGTATTCTTTTAATTACTTCGGCTGCAAAGCAGATAGTCCTGTCATCGCCCAGCTTAATAACACAGCTCCAAGGACCGCATATTTGAAAAGCATATCTGTTGAGTTTAAAAAGTTCCATTCGTCTATAGTTTCATAAAAAAACAACCAAAATGGTGTAAGATTTTCTTCAAAAAGAGAATCCTCACACTTGCTCCGATCCGGTTTTTTGGAGAAATCAAAAATTCGTGCAATTCTGTTAAAAAAATGTTATAATATGACTTGACTTTGATATTTAAAAGCATTAATAAGAAAAATATACTCATAGACGTGACAACCATAACATATGTGCCTTTGGCTAAAAAACTCAATTTTATGGCTACTTTTCAAGCTTAAAGTCTATAATTAATATCACATTTATGAGTTTTTCTCTCTTAGAAACTTTTAATATGGCTGATGTTCTAGGTATTAGGTACTTACTTCTTCTTTCATACATAAAAATTGGTTTAAATTCTAAAGGCAACTACTGCAACAATCTTGACCTATGTGATTTCCGCCATGACTATCTAGAAAAGGCATACCAATGAACGGCGAACCTTAGTCTCCCAAGGGCTGAACAGTGACAGAAAAAGTCTTATACTGTTTGCTCCTCTTCGTCGTTTCTACGTCTTCTACAAAAGTCAGTGTGTACTACCCCTAGTCGAGTGGTAGGTCTACCAAGGAGGCGGTGTCCCGTGAGAGCTTCTACCTCTGTCTTTTGTGGTGCATGAGTTGGGCGTGGTGTTGTATTGTGGCTACTTGAATTTCGTGGTGTTGCATTTGGGATTTGTAGTTCATTTAATCTCTGCTAGCTTGGATATTTCCTGCCTCACTGTCAGCTCCAAAGTAGCCATGGGAATTCATGTCAATTTCCTCCATGGAGGAATAACAGAATTTGTACCTTCTCTGCTTCACAATTACCAAGAATATCTTGGTAACCCGGAACCCATGTGAGGCAAATATCCCATTGCCCAGACATCTCGTTAAGAGATATGCGGCACTGGGAGGTAGTTTAAGATATGTTATTGTATGAGTCAAGTGCTTTTAAGACAGCATGACTATCCGAGAAGATATATACTTTTTGCCTACATGAGTGGTGCCCTAGAAAATGCATGGTGATCGGGAAGTCTGAAGGATTCTCTATCTATCTCTATCTATCACTATCACTGAAATTTAGGATGATGTTATTTAGTTTAGGTGGAACCAGGATCGGAATCTTATGCTTCCTAGTGAAGAGCACAAGTTCAGTTTTGACGGGGTTGAAGAGTAATCCACGAAATTGTTCAATAAGGTCCGATAATGTTTCTAGTGCTGATTGTATAAGGTGGCAGAGTGTTTGGGGGTATTTAGTCCTTATTAAGACTATAATCACTTGGTTTCCTTTCTCATCCATTTGCCTTAACAGCTGGTTAACCGTTAAAGGGGTGTACCTTTATTGACACACCTTCGAGTCGCCGCCTCACCCAGAGTTGAGTTAACGTCTCTGTTGGTTGGCATATAACGTGTAAAACACGTTAGGGAGGGAGGGTCGTTGTTAAAAACTTCTTCTATGTCAAGAAAAGCTGCAAGAGTGTATTCTTTTATCGCAAAGAAATTTTCTATTGTGAAGGTGGCTTAGTGGAGTGCTGGAATGGAATGTAGGGTTAATACTTCCCTTAATGTGGATGTCAATCCGCCTTTCTAGGGTTAACATAAAAAGATGATAGACTAATCGGTCTGAAGTTTTGGTGTTTCATGGGACGCATTCCCTGCTTTAGGAATATCGACGACTTTGACTTCCCCTGCCGGGTTGAAATATCAGGAGAAAGTGAGTCACGCCCATATAAAGCTAAGCCTGCCATAAAAACTTACCGATTAATTTCGAATTTTTGTAAAAAAAATAGATATTATATGTGAATGTATTTGCTTCAAATTGGGTAGAAATACATATTATGTCACCCTAGGCAACCACCACCGATGTGATAAGGATCGGGCCACTATTGCATAAATATAACCCATACAAACTCACTTCCCAATTTCTGACATTTTGAAGAAAATTATTTTTATATCTGCAGTTTTAGCTTAAGTTGTATTAGAGCATTGACCTTCACCCACCCGTCACTTCACCCAACGTCATTGTTTCTTATTTTACGAAGTCTAAATTTTGTATGAATTATGCCCATGATAGTCCCAAAGAAATATACCAATATGAGTATGCCCCCAAATATACCCTATTTTTTAAGTTTTTATATGAAAATCTAATACGATGAGGTATGGTAGTAAGATAGGACTTAACTTAAGATAAATAAAGATTGGGTAAAGTTTATCTTGCAGTCGAGCATACATGACTTTAGCGTTCTTTCTTGTTTCTTATAACTTACTGTAGTCTTCCAATTGCCATTTTGTTGATCTCATTACCCATTTGCAATAGCGTAGCTGCTCGAAGATCTTCTTTCGTAAGAGTATCATCTTCATAAAACCGCTGCAGAGACAATATAGAATCTTGACGAGAATGGAGAGGTGAACCGCGTTCATTGATGGAATAATGTCTAACCTCCTAAAATTTAAATATACACAGAGAGAAAGAGAGAGAGAGTTAAACAAAACTTAAGATTCGCCACACTAACATTCAAGTTCAGAGCTTAATGCTCAAATTAATGAATTGAGCATAAAGTTCTTTGTAACACAAAGTGTAAACGAAAGTTTGTAACGCATTGAAGGAGACGTCGTAGACCCCATAAAGTATATATATTATTGATCAGAGACGAGTCAATATATATAAAGTTTGTGCGCATGTATGTAACAGACAGATGGAGGCTAGGTAGACCCTAAAGTATATATATTCTTGATCAGCATTGGAACGGGAGTTGATCTGGCTATGTCTGTCTGTCCGTCTGCCCATTCGACTATATAGGGAGACTATAAGAGATGGGGCTCCCGTATTTGAAACTTAAGTTCTCCTAGGCCGTCAAGAATGCAGTTGCAAACGGATTTTGTCTGACCCCATTCTACAAAATTTTAGGTATAGCCCCCATACAAAGATATACATACCCGATTTTTTAAGATTTTGTTTTGAAATTCAGTTCAATGAAATATGGTAGTAAAATAGAACCGATCTTAAGGTTCATAAAGATTGGGTAGAGGGTATCTTGCAGTCGAGCATACTCGACTTCAGCGTTCTTTCTTGTTTTAAGAAACATTATGAGCAAATTTTCAAGTTAAAAAGTGGAGGGTCATTTTTGACTTTCGACCTATAATTCTTGTGGACATTTTTTTATTAGAATATACCAGAGATTACGTTTTTTCCAAACGCATGTTTATATTTTTATACCCTGTACCCAAAGGGTAAAAGGGTATATTAAGTTTGTGCGAATGTATGTAACAGACAGAAGGAGGCAAGATAGACCCTATAAAGTATATATATTCTGGATCAGCATTGGAAGGTGAGTCGAACTAGCTATGTCTGTCTGTCCGTCTGTCCGTCCGTCCGTCTGTCCGTCCGTCATGCTGTTTGCCGTATGAAAACGATTATTTCGGAGACTATAAGAGGTAGAGCTTTCAAAATTGAAACTTAGACTCTCCTAGGCCGTCAAGTGTGCACTTACAAACGGTTTTTCTCTAGACCCATTTTAAAGAGTACCCCCCAAACAAATCTACCTTAAAATTTTGGGGTTTTGCATAAAAACGTCATTGTTTTTTTATTCTAGGAAGCTCAAATTTAGTATAAATTATGTCTATGCTAGTCCCAATAAAATATCCCAATATGGGTAGGACCAACCAAATTTTGGGTATAGCCCCCATATAAATTTACCCCCAAAATTTTGGGTTTTTACATAAAAACGTCATTGTTTTTATTCAAGAAAATTTTAATTTAGTATAATTTATGTCTGTGACAGTCCCAATGAAATAGACGAATATGGGTAGGCCCAACAAAATTTTAGGTATAACCCCATTCAAAGATATACCCGATTTTTTAAGTTTTTCTATGAAAATCCAATTCAATGAGGTATGGTAGTAAAATAGAACCTAACTTAAGGTACATATAGATTGGGTACAGGGTATCTTGCAGTCGAGCATACTCGACTTCAGCGTTCTTTCTTGTTTGGTCTCGAACAAAGTGATCCACCCAATGTGCATATATGGTTGTATGTAGACTAGGTAAAAAGCTTTTAGTTAAATTACCGATCGATCAGTTATTATGTATGTAACTATTCCATTTCTAGATAAGATTGGATCTTCGACTGCCGCATCAGTGCCAGCTTCATAAAAATACTCATCATCCAGCAAATTTAATGTTTGTTCGCTTACATGTATATAGCCATTGCGACCTGTACTCTCTAAACATGAAGCAATATCTACGTCGTTTGACCAAATATCGAAATGCCATTTTGTCAAACCAATAACTCCGGAGAATAGCGATCCAGAGTGTATCCCTATTCTCATGTCAATATCCAACCCGTATTTCAATCTGAAATAGATAACAGGGCCAGAAATTAATATATGTTATATAAATTTTTAAAATTATAAATTTAGTTTATTTATTAAGTTGTATCTATTTGCTCATAAAATAAAGATTATATTTTTAAAAAACTCGGTTTACAATGTTTATTTTGTTATGTATTTGTGTTGCTCAAAAATAAAATGGAAAGTTTATTTGTGAATCCTTTTTGGTAGTAATTTTTTCAATTTCAATTTAATAACTTTTTATTAGAATTCCTAATTAGTTTAAACATTATAAATCATTTGCTTTTGAAAAATATTTTTAGGATTTATTTGTTTTTTATTATTATTTAAATTATACGGCTAGTCTAAGTGAATGGTTTTTTTTAACAAGAATGTTAAAATAATCATTACTTACAGTGCCAGGATAATGACCTTTAATGCATCAAAGATACATCAAATAAAAAATACTTACCTGACTTCTTTTATAGCCTTTAGCATTTCAAAGCCCAATTCAACACAGCTTTGTGCATGGTGACGATTCGGAATTGGCAAGCCAGAAGCACAGCAGTAGCAATCGCCCAGAAATTTAACAGGTATAACATTAAAGTCTAGTTCGGCGACACATATTTGATTAAATTTAATTTATTTATTAATATTATATTACAAATATTTACCTCAGCCGCCGTATCAAACCTAACGAAAAGATCGTGAAGAAGTTGCACTAGTTGCTTTACATCAAGAGTCGTGGTCAGCTTAGTATAGTTAACCATGTCAGCAAATAAAATTGTCACATCACTGTGGGCTTCAATATACAATGTCCTTAAAAAAAAAACAAGAAAGAACGCTGAAGTTGAGTATGCTCGACTGCGAGATAGCCTGTACCTAATCTTTATATACCTTATGCCTGATTTAGACGATCATATATGGTGACACATTTTGGATATGTGATTGTCTAAACATAAAAAAATCTTATGTGTCACATTATGTGTCATAGTATGTGTCACAGAAATATTTTGAAATGTCAAGATAGTATTTTGACATTTTCTGTGCATTCTCGTTAAAATTGGGAATCACTTCACAGTTAACTGAAAGTACACCTAAAAATAAATGTGACAAGATTTTGACAGTTGGACGATATGTGACACATAAGATCAGTGATGCCACTTTCGCTTTTTAGTTTTCTCTTTCTTACACATGTTGTACTATTTAAAATTTCTGTACAGTTTAACATGCATGAGTGCGAAAGAGCAAAAAAAAAAAAAACGAAAATGGCATCACTGCATAAATTGTGTCACAAAATATATGATCGTGTAAATCAGGCATTAAGTTAAGTCTTTTCTTGCCATACTATTGTACTGGATTTTCATACAAAAACTAAAAAAAAAAAAAAATGGGTAAAATTTGTATGGGGGCATTACATAAAAATTTTTTTGGATCTACCAATATCGGGATATTTCGTTGGGACTATCATAGGCATAATTTATAAAATTTTGTTGGTCCTACCCATGTTGGAATATTTTATTGGGACTATCATAGACATGATTTATACTAAATTTAAACTTTCTAGATTAAAAACAATGACGTTTTATTCAAAAACCCTAAATTTTGGGGTACTTTGTATTGGGGGTACCCGTTAAAATGGGTCTAGAGAAAAACCGTTGGCAAGTGAACACTTGACGGGTCAGGAGAGTCTATGTTTCAAATATGTTGGCCCTATCTCTTATAGTCTCCGAGATTATCTCTCTTATACGGCAGACAGCAGTACAGACGGACAGACGGACGGACAGACAGTCATAGCTAGTTCGACTCCCCTTCCAATGCTGATTAAGAATATATATACTTTATAGGGTCTATCTCTCCTTCTGTCTGTTACATACATTCGCAAAAACTTAATATACCCTTTTAACCTTTGGGCACAGGGTATAAAAATTTGACCTACAGTAATAAAGTTTATATCTCATCCTATCTTGCAAGTTGAATCAAAAAATATATACATACAACGATTTATTGCTACCGGTTGAGTGGTTTTGGAGCTTAGCGTTAACGAATATCGTGACATGCGATTTTTTAATATTATATGCCTATATCGACGAGACGAATTGATATTGGCATATACACATATACACAGTATGTTCAACATCAAAGGGGACTTTTTGTTTAAATCATGGAACACGTAACGTCATCTATTGAACGTTGATAACATTAGAAAGGTACAGGTCTCACACACTGACATCAAAAAGCGAGTAAATTTTTTACCTGTCAACCAATTTACATGAAGTTGGCTGCATTTGAAAGGTGAGACCTGTACCTTTCTAGTGTTATCAACGTTCAATAGATGGCATTACGTGTTCCATGATTTAAACAAAAAGTCCCCTTTGAAGTTGAACATACTGTGTATTTGTACGAATTTCATTAAGTCAGTTTTAAAGATATTAAGAAATTTGGAACTTGAGTTTTTCTTTGCAATGTCTACTTTAAGGTATAGCCTCCATACAAATCTGGGATATAATTTCTCGTTTATATGTGTAAATAGTTACTCTCTAAAAATGTATTCAATTCAAATTGAAGAAAAACACTTCTAGAGTCAACCCATGCATACACAACAAATTTAATTCAAATCTGGCCCTATTGGATAAAATCTGTACACATTATAAAGTTGATTAGGAATGGGGTTACTATAGCATATAGCCCCATACAAACTTATTTCTTTTTTTTCAAGAAAAATTGATTAATTAATTAATACAAGACCCAAGAAAGTGTATAAAGCTGGGCTGTATCAAGCCATTAACCAAGTACCGAACGCCTTTATGAAATATTACCTACACCACTGATGATCATATTCAAACTATTAAAAGTTTCGTGTGACCGGTATTTCCGGTAAAATAAAAGAATTATTATTTCTACTCACCTAGTCTGATTAATACCTTTTTTCTTACTCCTTTTTTCGTCAACACGCTGTCGTATATCATGTTGGATTCGGATTGCAATCTGTTGTGGCAGTATTGAATTAATCATGACCTCCTTATAATTGATGTAATATAAAAAATAACGTTTGAATGTTCATATATACATAAATTTACAATTATAATAAAATACCTCTTTCTTCAAAGCCAAGCTTAGAAGCAATTTTTCTTCGATTAACTGACGACGATTTAGAAGTGATACTCGTGTAGAATATTCTCGAGCTAGTATAAAAAGTATGCCCGATATATGGATACCAATATGATATATAATAGTTAAAATTAATAACAAATATGTGTTTGACACTCTAGAATGTTTATCATGTAACGTAGTTAAAATATCTTTTGACCAATAAACTAACGTCACTGAAAATGATGCTATCAGAACTTGTAGGTGATTGCGAAATGGCATAAAATAATATGTCAAAATGATTGTTATATGATCCATAGAATTGAGCATTACGACTCCTCTATTGTACGCAATTATAATTGGAATAATATCTAAAAAGATATATTGATAAAAGAAAAAACCATATAAATCAGAACTCTTACCAATTCAAATAAAACTCACCCGCTAAACATATAAGATGGACAACCAAACAATTCGTTAAAAATAAAACAATTGGGCGTTTTTCACTTATTCCTTCGTGAAAATTGAGAGTAAGTAAGAGCAGTATTATAATCATTGCCACAAGATCAATTATAACCTCGCCACCAACATCATTAAAATACTGCTTTTTATATGTTTACAAATGTACGTACTGTTTTAAAGTTCAGAAAAATGCAGCAACAATACTCACAGTATTACTGATCAATTCTTCCAGTATTTGAGCTGAGGTTATACAAATAACAATAAATATTAAAAGTGAAGTTAGCACAATATTCAAGCGACTCAGGTACATCTTATAGTATTCGTCCAAACCAAAATCGTGGCATTTTGTCTTAAAAATATATATTGTACGATTAAAATGTGAAACAGTCTCATCAGTTTTGACTTCATGGTTAACTCACGCGCAAATATTTTAACTCCCAGTGTTTCAAACTCGCGTAATGTTCTAAATTGGCTAGTTTTTCAGGGTTAACATTAGTTTGATCCATTTTATTTGAGCCAAATTTTTTTTTTTTTTTTGAATTTTATTGATAATTTTTAAAAGATTACTCTATAACAAAAATCTAATAAAAACAATGAGAAAAACTATAAATTTGATAAAACCGAAGCTTCAATACTCATTTTACGTATATAGCTCTTTGCATGGGTTGGGGTAATAGTATTCAATCATTTGTATTCAATTTAAAATAAATATATTAAACAATTAAAAATTCCCTTCATAATTTTAAAACTTTCGATCCTATCTCAACCGAATTTCCTAGCCAGGAAAACGTGGAGAAATTGGCATGAAACTTTCAGAAAATCGTTTATTTGTATTAATATACGATTGTCAAGTATCTCCCTTCCGCTTTTTTGCTCTTTATTCAATGCTTTATAAAAAGTGTTACTGTGATCGGATTTAGTTCAAATGTGCGCCGTTTTGTTCGACAATCTGTTTCCATCTAGACGGTAACTTAATAACACCCCCTTGTGAACCCGCCCTCGAACGAAGGAAAATAGCGATACGAGCTCTGTAGCGTTTGTACATAGCCGCGAAATTCAAAAGATAACAAGAAAAAAACGTTAACTTCGGTGGAACCGAAGCTGAAATACCCGTTACACAACCCTTTTAATAGTTTATATGTTCACCAGCTTAGATTAAATTTCACGATGAGTTTGGTCAAATTTTTATGGAGGCTAATATGTAATATTAGCCCGAACTTTACCATAACGATAGTGTTCACTTAGGTGAAAATTGGAATTGATTTTACCAAAATTTAATTGGATTCATTCAGAAAAATTAAATGTTTTCATACAAAAATTCGAAAATTGTCGGAAAATTTGTATGGGGACTATACATAAAAATGGGCGTTACACCTTAGTTTTGACGCTGAATGACATATGAAACGTTTTCACCCAATTGGGAGTGAATACATTCATAAATAATTACTATGTTTTATACAAACAAGGAAGAACGTTAACTTCTGTGGAAGTAACAGTAGGAGTAACAAGGCGTTGAGGATTATGTCGAACGCTCACGTGTGCCACACCAACAAAGAGATACACGAGGAACTCGGGGTACCATGGGTATACCAAGAAATAACAAGATTAAGCACCTCTTATATAAATCGGATTGACATGTATACCAACACACTCGCCATCAACCTACTCGAAAACAGCTCCAGTATAATAGCTTCACCCGCTCGATCTCCCTCATGGCAGACAATAACTCATGTTTATTTTTATACCTGTTACACTAGTGTAAACAGGTATATTCAGTTTGTCGGAAAGTTTGTAACGCATTAAAGGAGGCATCGTTGACCCTATAAAGTATATATATTCTTGATCACCTCGACGAGTCGAATCGATTTAGCCATGTCCGTCTGTCTGTCCGTCTGTCTGTGTGTTGCTGCGCGATTTATTCGCTCAGTTTTAAAGATATTGGGCTGAAATTTTAAACTTAAGCTTTTCTAGGTCCTGTGTAGTTTCTATGTTAAAATCAATGTGCCACGCCCTCTTTTTTAGGTATAGCTCCCATAGAAAAGAACAACATTTTCAAGTTCTTATATGAAAAAAATGTATTTATAAACCGAATGGCTTCCAACATGGTTAAAATGTTTCTTATACCATGCCAAATCTTCAGTTTAAAATTGGTCCAAATCGGCAGTACCCCAAATTGGGATACCGTAGGTCCATACCGGCTTTATAATTGCTTTATAGACCTCCTCAGCTTGAGAGGTGACCTTCGTCCGATAAGCCATAAATGTTTTTTTAACCTTTCATTGAGCTGGGCTTTTTTTGGTGAGAAGGTGAGAACGCCAAGTTAACCTTCTGTCAAGACCCAAGCCCAGATACTTGGCTGTAGTGCTGCATGGGTTTGTGGCTCTGTCGAGGTGAACTTGGGGACAGTCACCCCTTCTTAAAGATAAAGTCATTTGAGTGGACTTCTCAGGGTTCACTACAATGTTCCACCTCTTGAGCCAAGTAGAGAAGATGTCGAGTTGCCTTTGAAAGATTCCAGAAGCAACCTGTGGGAAACGTCGGAAGCCAAGAAAACCGTGTCGTCAGTATACGTAGCGACCAGCAATTTGCCTTCCTCTATAATCAGCAAGTCCAAAATTAGAGGTAAATTTCTATAAGGGTTGTATGTTATAGTGATCCCACCTTAACCATGGGTCATTTTCTAAACATGGGTTAACATTCGAAGTCTTTTATCGTTATTAGCCATGGGTTAATAGAAGTCCTTTTACCATACAAAGCTAAGACAAAACAAGGAAAAACGTTAACTTCTGTAGAACCGAAGCTTAAATACCCGTCACACATCTTTAAAAGTTTTTGTGTAATCATAAGTGGTCACCTAAGTTTTACACATTATATTGGTTTCAAATTATAAGCTAAGAAAATACAGATATAACAATAATTTTCTAGAAAATATCTGAAAATGGGCGGTAAGTTTGTCACACCTAAAAATGGGCGTGGCGCCTTGACATTGGAAGACATAGGTAGCGTTTTTACCCAATTTTGAGTGAATACATGAATAAATAATAACCATTTTCATACAAAAATTCGAAAATGGGCGGAAAGTTTGTATGGGAGCTATACCTAAAAATGGGCGTGGCACTCTCATTCTCGAACTTTTACCTGGTCGTTCCCAATAAAATTTTAAGTTTCAAATCTCAGCAAAATTTTTGTATGAAAATAAAAATTATTTATGCATGTATTCACTCCAAATTGGGTAAAATCTCATCCATTGTCATCTAATGTCGAAACCAAGGTTATACGCCCATTTTTAGGTGTAGCCCCCATACAAATCTTCCGACCATTTTCGAATTTTTGTATGAAAATAGGTATAATATGCGCAGTATGTTCAATAAATAAGGTGACTTTTTGTTTAATCCATACAAACTTATAGCCCATTTTCGACTTTTGTATGGAAACATTTTTTTTCTGAATGAAACCAATTAAAATTTGGTAAAATCAATTTCAATGTCCGCTTAGGTGATCACTATCGATATGGTAAGGATCGAGCTAATATAACCTAAAACCCTCATACAAATTTTACCAAATCCATCGTGAAATTTAACACCTGGTGAACATATTTACTATTAAAAGTGTTGTGTAACGGGTATTTCAGCTTCGGTTCCACCGAATGGGTATTTCAGCTTTGGTTCCACCGAAGTTAACGTATTTCCTTGTTTTCTTAAAATTTGATACTAATATTGTGTCTAAACTGGAGTTGTGTCAGACCATTGACCCCCACCCACACCATCTTGAAGTTCTATCTAAGCCACTTTAAAAGATTCGTGTGACGAGTATTTAAGCTTCGGTTAAACCGAAGATAACCCCGTTTTTGTTTTTCTTACACTTGCCTCGCCGGAGCCAGTTTATCCATTCGAAACACGTGACCAGCCCAGTGCAATCCTTTACTCTTTATACCTTTAGAAATGTGGTACAGCTCGTGTTTCATGCAAATTCGATACTTGTTAACCAATCTGACAGGTTTGTCAGCGTTTTCATACAGAGGCGAACGATTTTTGCGGGGATACGAAGTTCAGTCAGTGCTTTGAAGAGCTTTGAGCTTATTGTCGTGTCGAAAGCGGCCTTGTAGTCGACAAATAGTTGGTGTGTGTCGATTTGCCTTTGTTTGGTTTTATCCAGGATCTGCCGTAGTGTAAATATGGAGTCGGTGGTTAACTTCTTCAGTCTAAAGCCGCACTCGTACTGTCCAACTATACTTTCTGCGTACTGTTTCAGTCTATTACGCAATACGCCAGATAGGATTTTAGAAGCGATTTGTGTGAGACTTATACCACGATAGTTTGCGCAGACTGCGGAGTCTCCTTTCTTGAGGATTGGGCAAAGCTTACGTTCCAATCACTTGACATGCATTCACCAGTCCATATTTTGCATAAGAGCTGATGCATACTTCCAATGAACTCTTCGCCGGCGGATAGTTTGTCCGCGCCAGCCATTTCGTTATTTTTTAACCTTTTTATACCTTCTAAGACCCCGACATAGTCTGGTTGCCTCTGTGTGCTTGTGTAAACTCTAAATTTGCACTAAAACAACGCACGACCTGTTGGGTTGCTACAACAGAAAAGTGGACTGTTAAGTTGGTACGGAACATTAAAATACAATGAATTTGGCAGGATACCTGGCAGAGAGTCGGCAGAGGCTGACGAATTAGTATAAAAAGTCCGATCATTTCGCCAGTCGGGACAGTTCGTCTTGAGTGACAACACGGTGCAAAACACTGGTAAATTCTTTGCGAGGTAAATAGTAGTTTGCTCTAGAAGTCCAGTAACCAGTAGTTAGTGTTCACGGCGGAACGAGCATTGCCACGTACAATCCAGTAACCCGTAGTAAGTGTTCACGACGAATTGTACTTTGCCACGGACAATCTAGTAGCCCGTAGTTAGTGTTCACGGCGGATCATACGTAGCCGCGGGGATTTCGTCCTAGATAGAATAAGTCAGAGCAGGGATACGACGACAGGTGTACCGAGGAAGGGTCACCTGCTAGTTCGCATGATAGCAGGGAGTCGGGAAGAGGCCGGAGCAAAGGTGGGACATTCCGTAGAAGCAGGAGCATCAGGCGAGGGTCACCCCGGGAGGTCGGGAAGTTACCTTTAAGTAATTTTATGCAGTTTAAAGATAATAAATTTATTGAGTAAGATAGATAAAGTAGATTTACGGGATTAAATATTGTGTATATGAAGAAAGTGACTTGTATTTATTTTAAGAGAGAACAAAACTGTGCCCAAAGGTCTCAACAATCAATAAATTTCTGTTGCGACGAATCTTGGCGAACGGCAAGCATACACCAGCCAGAGACATCGTTACAAGGTGCAACCTCTCATCCGACGCTATTAAAACAAGAAAGAACGCTGAAGTCGAGTATGCTCGACTGCAAGATACACTGTACCCAATCTGTATGTACCTTTAGTTATGTCCTATCATTGTAATATACCTTTTTGTATTGGATTTTCAAACAAAAACTTGAAAAGTGGGGTAAAAAAGTTTTTAGTCCTACCCATATTGGGTTATTTCATTGGGACTATAATGGGCATTATTTATACTAAATTTAGACTTCCTAGAATAAGAAACAATGCAAAACGCAAAATTTTGGGTTAAATTTGTATTGGGGGTACCCCTTAAAATTGGTTTATAGCAAAACCGTTTGTAAGTGCACACTTGACGGCCTAGGAGAGTCTAAGTTTCAATTTTGAAAGCTCTACCTCTTATAGTCTCCGAGATAATTTTCATACGGCAGACAGCATGACGGACGGACAGACATAGTTAGTTCGACTCCCCTTTCAATGCTGATCAAGAATATGTATACTTTATGTGGTGTATCTAGCCTCCTTCTGTGTGATACATACATTCGCTCAAACTTAATATACCCTTTTACCCTTTGGGTACAGGGTATAAAAAATATATTTCTAAATATAATTCCAGAAACATTGATAAACGTGATAATACTTTTATCTATAATTTTATTTAAGTTTATATAGTGTTGTGTTATTTAATTTTAGAACGAGTTAGTGAAATACCTATCCCACTATGTATAACGTAACGTAAGCACTTATAAAAGCTAGTGCTTAAAGACAATAAGAATAAATGCAATACTTTTCGCGTCTTGATCCTTTATATAGATTAATAAATTTAATTTTTATGATTTAGGTGTTCTTCCGAACCCTAAATTAAGAATTACTATCCATATGGTTTATGAAGCTAGCAGTGTTCTAGGTTTCATTGGGCGTTGAACCAAAGTTATGAAACTTCTTTAAACTTCATTTGTGTGACCAAAATGGGAATATCCATCTTGTATTTGGAATCTGTGCAAATCAATTTCTCCTCTTTGCTTTCAGAAATCTTAATTGGGCAATATATGTTACATTTATCTTCTGCCCTATACGGTTCACTTAAAACTTTTTGACCTTTCAACATTGGTTTCTCTTAAGATTTTGATTGGTGAACTCGATCCCTTTGCTTCAACATTGCTTCCATAATTGTTAGTAAATATTATGTTCCTTTTTAGTTGTCTCAGAGCATGACTCAATTGTTCTCTTACTTCTTTCCATTTTTTTTAGATTTTGTAAAATATTCAGTAAATATCAAAGAATCTTAATATTTTAATTTAATTTTAAATTTTAATTTAGTTTGTGTGGCGAAAAAGGTTTTCCCCCAGCCACCTCTCTACTACTTTTGTAAATTGAAGTTTGAATAGTTCAAGCAGCTGTTTACTGTTAAATGTAGTTGTTAATACATAAAGTTTAAAAGAACTTAGTAAACATAAACACACACTTGAAACGTATTTATTGACTTATTAACTGAACTTAGCAAATACAATAAATCTAATATTCTATTCTGAAATTTATTAATTTTTGTCCGGGTCGCACTTAATAAATTTCATGTTTTTCGCTCACAGCTACTATGTATGTCGGCATTTCTCCGACACCCTTTACGAAAGTCATACCTCTATAGTTGCATTTTATATTAAAATTTTCTAAAATAGTAGCTGTATTGTTTGTGACTTGAATAAAGCCATTTAGACCAGTTTGCTCCATTCGCGCTGCCATATTCACAGGGGTTCCCCATATGTCGTAGTGGGGCCTCGAAGCACCAACAACGCCTGCCATAATCGGTCCATGAGATATTCCTTAAATAGATAAGTGAAACTCAATTGATTCGCTTATAAGTAATTTTTATCTTACCAATTCTTAGAGTAGCCCGCGAGTCAGAAAGGCGAGCACGAATCTCATCGTGTCGTATATGCGTTGCAACACGAAAGCAAATCCAACGCAAACAAAGCCATGATCGGAATTACTTCATCGTCTTTTTCGCTCTCATTAATTAATCTATCTAATATATCCAAATTGGAAGAGTCCTTGTTCAGTGTATATCCTAATGCATCTGGTGTCAAAATAAAAAATTATTAGCAGCTATTGAGAAGTAAGGAGGCATGCTTTATTATTGCATAAGAAAGATTTTAATTAAGGTCTTCGGTCAAGTCCCGAAGCCCCACTCTCGACTTGGAAGAAGCTGACACGCTGTTGAATTACCTGGTGCGTGACTTCACCTTGGTGGGACAGAGAATGAGAGTCTAGCAAATAGGAGCGATGAGAGGCAGCGCCTGTCTCATTGCATCGACATACATGGCACATGAACAACCAGCACCACCCGAAAAGTTGGCTAGCCTGGCTCAACACAACGGCTAAGACCTTATCATCGATGCCAACGATCGACACTCTGTCTGGGGGCGTCTACAGCGAAATAACCGATCGAGGTGAGTGTTTGTTCGACTTCATTACACAAAGTTCCCCGCAAACATGCAATGTAGAAAAAACCTCCCACCTTCTTCTTTCTTAGTATGGATTGTTTTGTAGGATAGGAGGAAGTATTGGACGTCACGTTCTTACGGTCGGTACCCCTATGGTGGAGCAGTGACCTAAGCACATTCATAAAGAAAACTAGCACAACCTTTATTGAGTGCTACTCCCTCTAAAAATACAGCTTGCGAAGGTATGAAAAAGCAGATCGTGGCAAAGGTTCTGTGAGTCAATTTAAAATATTGGATAATCAGCCAGGTTAAGCGAGCTGCTGGGAAAGAAACAAGCCAATACATCTCTGTCGAAATCGTAAGGACGTTCATTTCCCGGGTGGCATTAGTTAAGGACCTAGAACACGTTCCATCAGAACCGCTTAGACCGAGCAGGTAACTATGACAGTATTATTAAAAGATGGGAAATACTAGGATATTTAAAATTTTTCGCCCTAAAAAAAGCCCGGTTTCCGTTATTACCCTTAAGATGTTACAATCGATCAGTAAGGAAAAAATCGAAAGGTTTCCAAAACTAATGATCAGTTGCATTTGCTTAACTATATTCCCCAATCATGGAGGCAGGCCACGGTAGTATTCATACCAAGGGCGGGGAAAGTAGGTCATATTAACCCGAAAGACTTCAGACCGATTAGTCTTACTTCTTTCGCACGAAAAACTCTAGAACGCTTTCTTAAATCCTATGAGAGGGAAAATTGACGGAACAGAAAGATTGTATTATGAACTTGATTGGGTTACCTATTAAATAAAGGTTAATGTGTGGGCAGTTCGGTAACGAGACGCTCTCTTAATACGCTAACAGAGAGACTTTTCTTCTCCCCAGAGTTTTTATTGTGGATCCTTACCATAAACCCCATTCTTACACAACATGACCGGGAGATAAAGAGAAGAAAACGAGGAAGTCTAAGTAGATGGGCCACGAGTTGCGGTCTTGGAGTCAACCCGGAGAAAACAGAGCTAATACATTTCACAAGCAGATATAAGATAACCTATTTGAATCTCCCTAAGGTAGGCGGCTAAGAATTATCCCTATCGGACAGAGCAAAAGACGGGGAAAGACAACATTTAGGAACGAATGAAGATGGGACCTCTCGATGAACATGGTTCTATGGTTATACACTGCAGTTGTACGTCCGATTCTCTGTTATGGAGCTTTGGCATGGTGGTCTGCTCTCAAAAGCAACTACAATATCCAAAAGTTATTTAGGGTACACAGATCAGCGGATCACGGGAGCAATTAGCAATTTTCTCAGGCAGCCAAGCTGCCATCAGAGCTAGTAAAGAAATGTAAAAACCTACTCTATCTTATTGTTCACGATTACACACTTTGCCTTTCCTGGGTCCCAGGGCATAGTGATATTCTTAGGAACGAATAAGCTGTCATGCTGGCTAGAAGGCGTTCATCGGGTTATGATATCATATGATAGCCCACATTAGGAATCACTTCACCTCTTTAGGCAAAATTTCATTAGCTGCAGAAAAGCTTATCTTACTTGGCCAACGATTGACCCCAAACGTACCTGAATACCACTTTTAAAATCCCATAAAGACCGGATTAGGTATCCCTTGAACGGAACCTCCAGAACTTATAAAAAAGAGGACATCTGAGTGTGTCCTGCACTTAAATCGAGTAGATTAAGATATTTTGGACGTTGACAGGTAGAATCGTTGAGCGATCTATCCCTCTAATTTCCCTCCACACTATGGTCCTTCCTTAATTGTACTGTTTGGCTCTTATCCTACAGAGTCTATCACGTACTAAGATTCTCTACTGAGATGTTTTAAAGAAATCAAGTGTCGGCTTCAGAGTGTCTAAGTTTCGAATATGGTGGTCCTATCTCGGGAAATTTTGACTTTTGACCGCGAATAACTTTTGTAGCACACATAGGATCGATGGGGATTTTTTACACTTTATTTGTAATGGTAAACTCAAGCTCTCTAATAATTTTTGGCTCTCCAGGAATTATTGTTATTTGACCAATATTTTAATGTCTTAAATTTCAAGGGCATGGGTAGCAACATTTGTTTTGCATTTTTACTTCGTTACTAGAATCTGAATACCTTAATTATTTTTGTGAGGCAAAACGGTAATGGAAACAAAAGAAAAGTTGAATATATATATTCTGTCAAATATTGGTCTCAGAGTTTTGTGGTGTCCGCAATTGCATTACCGATGAAGTCCGCAGCGGCAGACCATCCGAAAAGGTTACAGTGGACAATGTCAAATCGCGAACTTACAGAATGAGTGCCCGGCAATGGACTAAAGACGTCACGAGTGTACCGAAGCTGCCGAGGAAGGCTTGATGGGTTTGTTAATCAGAAGTACAGTCGAGAAGTGTGTTATTAAAACGCTGTTCTAACACTATTTTGTGGGGCGAAATATTGAAACATTTTTATCTAAACCATATTTTTAAGTTTGCAATACTTAAACTCAATAAGCAAAACAAATTTTATTACTTTATGATATAAAATTTTGTACGGATAATGGAAATGGAAAATATGAACTACGTATCTATAGCATTTTGTACTACTTGTATTTCCAATAGTGAAATTTCATGTTATCAAATTATTGTGAGAAAATTTTTTAAAGATTATTTTTTTTTTATTGAGTCATTACAGTGCTAGCTTGACTGCAACGTTCTTTCTTGTTTTAAAAGTTTTCTTATTACCTTTTTTGTACGGTATTCCTCTCCGATATTCCTTTGTGTGTTTCGAGGATAGGCCACAGGCAGCCATGTATGTCCAGCTAACAACTTTTATCTTTTCAATTTTACCGTCATACCATTCAATCTAAGGCAAATAATTTGAAGCGCTGTAAAATGATTGGCCATTTGTTAAATTTGTACTTACAATTTCATCAAACCGGCATATAATCTCATTCAAAACTCTTATGCCAATTAATGCCGGATCATAGTTTATAATAGAAGCAAACATTATAGCAACTTTTGGAATGTCTTCACAGTAAAGATCCAATCGTTCTTTGGTATCGTAGAATTTCTGTACTATATGACGTGGCAGTATATTGTGCAATATCCTTTTGATAGATTTTGTTGCCAGTATTGATTGATTTTGCTTTTCAATAATTAATTTTTTTGCTCTAAAGTTGTTGGAATATTTCAAGAACAATTAGGTTCTAATTATATTAATCATTAAAGAACTTACGTAAAGTCAACTTTTGAGATGTAAACAATTTGACGTTCACGAATATAAAGAGCAAAAACAACGACAAGGATATAGCAACAGTATACAAATTCAGGCCGAGTGCCATAATTCGCATGGACTCCATGTTCGAAGATTATGATGTATACATATAAATCGAAGAAAATGAACATCACCAGAGTCACAACACTGAACATTGTTTTGATTATAAATGGTATGTTGTCAAATAAAAAGCAAAGCAGGAACACAAAGACAATGCTGCGCGAATAAACCTGAATAAAATGAATTAATTGGAAAACTTATTAGGAACAAGCAAAAAATATTCATTCAGTTGTATTCAATTTTAAGCTGAAAATATAAGAGCGAAAAAAATTTTTAAACACAATGTAATAATATAGTCGTGGCAAAGATATGCTTAAGTTCCGCAAATATGAGGAGTCTTTCATGAAGCTGAAAGAGCTGATCGGAGCGTCCAAAGCTACTGAAGCAATTCATTACATCACGGCAGCATAATAACTATGTATAACTTTTAGAGCCTGACGTAGTGTCTGGACCGAAGTCGCAAGACAATCAAGTGGTCAGAGCAAATGTGTTTCCATACGCTTCAAAACTAAGCTGCAAGGAGCAAAGTGAAAATGGAAGTTTAAAGCATTGAGACTTTAATTAAAGACTATTGTACCCGAATGAGTCAAAATCCTTTTCACTTCTTTAATAAGCTGAGAGTATCTCTGATCGAGATAGAGAAAAACGTCAAAGAGGTTAGTGCTTTGATAGCTACTTAACTATCCGTACACTAGATGGAGTTATTAAGCTGATGAAAATCATATTAAGTGACGAGTACTGGATTTTCGGGCTTCAAATCATGCTTAAAAAATTTCTAAGGACAAGTGTGCGTGAATTAGATACAGAAAGAGGTATCTAAATAACTATTGGGTAATCTATCTAAAGTAACTGGCACTCATTTTCCCATACTGGCATCAATTATGCTGGCACCAACTTCGTCGGAGTGGAAAGTGGATTGATAAAGAATTAAACGCTTCAACTAAAAATATTTGCGAGTTGGCACCTATCCTCGAGGAGAAGGGCATCAAGTGGCATTTTATCTACTCGAAAGTCTTCACTTTTGAGGAACTTGGAGAGCTGGCGTAAAATCAGTCAAGTATTAAATGAATCGTGTAATTGGTTATATTATGAAGAGTTTTCCACGCTTCTAAGCCAAATATAATACCATAAGATAGAGATCATATGGTATCACAATGGGCCTTTCTTGGCCTAGGTAACGTCGCCAGAATTCGTGGCGGCCATTCTAACATAAGCCAAATATAAGCTTTGTTAAACTCCCGTGCTCTGTGTCTCTTAACGGAAGACACTGAAGAAATGTATTTGCTTATTCCACGACATTTCCTTTTAAGGATGACCGTCGTTTCAGTATCTAAGCACATTGAAAAATTGGATCGCTTGACTGATGGAAATGTGCAGGGTATTAAGGAAAATTTTTTTAATAAAAAAAGAAAAATAATTTTTTTTTTTTTTATTGTAGTAATAAAGGAAAAAGGAAAAACAAAAAAAAAAAAAGAAAAAAAGTAGTAATAAAAAAAAAAAAAAAAAAAAAACTTTGAAGTCGGAGAAGTAGAAACCGACATCCCACACCACAAAAATTTTATAAATTAATAAATTTTTACAAGGATTAAATTTAATATATTATTTTTTTAAATTTTTATAAAAAAGATATATATATATTTTATTGAGTTGGAAAAAGTAATTAATTTTATTAAATTTTAATAAAAAAAAAATAATAAAAAAATTAAAAATTAAAATTAAAAAAAAAAAAAAGGGGGGTAGGTTTTTATATAGGTATATACCTAAATTTGTTATTGTTTATAAAAAAAAGGAGCCAGCTCCTACATAACCGGGGGAATAACATGCCGTAGGAATTGCTACGCATGCCGTAACGGTTCTCTGTAGGAGAAGTGCGACTACTACCTCCATCGTGGTGGCTCCTGGAAACAGGCTTTCAGGAAGATCTAGAATCTACTGACAGCCTGGCTAAAATAGTCGTGCGGGGGCATGTGCTGATGTTTGGGTGATCATGTTCACTTCATCGTGACTCATGATCATCCTCATGACAACACATGTCCTTCCCTCCCATGGGGCCGGATCAAGATGTGACGTGAACCGTGTCGATGATCAACCTGGCTGGGGGCCCCCAAATAGCCCAGTCGCTAACGGTACCTCCTCGACACCGGGTCGCCTCGAGGAGTATAAAGACCTTGCCTGCACATAGCGGATCTCTGTGCAGGTGTACCGTTCGTTCTCCGCAATAATTGATAATCCATGGATAATAAGAAACACAAAAACATAACACTACCGCGGGACTGCACCGCGTCACAAGCTGCATCTCAGCTTGAGCAAGCGAGACTGGACGATGTCCGTCCGCAGAAGGCACGTGCGCAAGCACGAGCAAGTTCCACGCCCAGCGTACGTCCCAGGCCGAGTACTGAGGACACGCGCGCACATCGAGGCGTACAACGGCAGATGGATCGAGTATCCACTGCAACACGCAGACCAGGCGGCAGCCAGGTAACCCCTCCCACTAACCGAGAGGGAAATACGGCCCCACCGAAGAGGCCCTTCCTCCCACCACTTGGAGCACCAGGAGGTCTGGATGACCCACACCGCCGAGGACTAAGTGGGGCGGGAGTGAAGTGGTATCTGAGGTATATTGAACAGGGTATACCGCAGCAGGAGGCCAAGGCGAAAGCCTTAGGCCACAAAACTGTGCAGGAGCCTAGATCGGCCGCAAAAAGGGCAAACAGGACACTCACCCCTCCAGAGCACAAGGGGAAGAGAAGTAAGACTGCTCCGAGGGTACAGGACAGGCTGGATGAGGGACCATCCACGTCCGCAGCGGCCCTGGAGAGAAGGAGGGCCCGGGAAAGACCCGCTCCCACCACATCCGCAGTCTCTAAGGATGTGAGTTATGCCGCGGCAGTGAAGTCCACTAAGGTGGCAGTCCTTCCGTGTGACTACCCGCAGGTGTCACTTTCACCGGAAGACTTGTCGGAACTGGAGGATCTCATCCTCTTTGAAGTTGCCCAGGGCTGGAACCACAAGATCAGGTTCGATGCCGTGCACTTCAGGCCAGGGATGCTGATCATCGACTGTGCCGACGAAATCACGACGGAGTGGCTGCAAAACCACGTCCCGACGTTGAAGGATTGGAAGGGCCCAATTCTTACAACACTGACCGGAGAGAACATTCCCTCAACGGAGATTATCCATGTGTTCCTTCCGAGGTGCGCAAATTGGAAGGTCGAAATGCTTCTGAATCTCATCGAAGCAATGAATGACATAAGTACCCAGTCGTGGAAAGTAATTTCCGCACGAAAGGAGGGGAATGGTCAGCTCCTGGTAATAGGAGTGGATGACGAGACGAAGCAATTCCTCGTCGATAACGGACTAAAGATCCGTTTCCGGTATGGTTTTGTCCCGGTACACCTGAAGCGCAAGCGACAGGATGTGGACGAGCCAGCAACACCGGAAGGCGTACCATCGGAGGCAGCGGCCGAAGATGAGGTGGAAGAAGGCAACTCCACGGTAGAGCCAGAATCTACACCCGCAGACGCGGAGTGTAAGGTAGAAAGACCAGTCTCACCGATGTCCGTGAACTCGGATGTCATTCTGGTCGATGATGAGGGTGCTGAGCTCTCACCGCAAGAGCTACAAGAAGCGGAGGAGCTCCTACGCGACGAGGATACCACCCTCGTAGCGGAGGAGATTGAATCATCGGTTGAAGATGAGCGGGCACAATAGCCCCGCCATCACGATAAGCGTTGCCCAGGTGAACGTCCATCACGCTAAGGCAGCATCAGCTGTCTTAGCAAGGACGTTCACAAAACAACACCTCGGGATAGCGCTTATCCAGGAGCCACTCAGGGGCCAAATAAAGACTATACCCAAGGAACACGAAGGTAATATGCGCAATAGGCAAGAAAGCCTAGGGCCTGAATAGGGATCTAGACAGAACATCAATTATACTGTACTTTCAGAATAAGGTTCCGGGAGATTGGAGCTTAGGAGCACCAGGACGGTAGTAGTGGCCTCCTGCCTGTTGTGGCCGAGTAGCCCTCAGAGCCAGAAGAGCTGGAGGCTGGTGGAATTTTGGAACCAACGAGGATGCAAATCGTTGTGGGATGGACAACGCCCATAATGTTTATGGGGCCAGCGGATACTAATTCAAGGGGTAATTGTTTGCTCGAACTGCTAAAGCTTAGAAATAGCCTTACTACTAACAACCAGGGATGCCTGGCCTTTGTTAACAGAGTAGGGAGGAAGTGTGGAACATTACTTTTAGCAGTCTGGCGCTAGAAAATAAAATTAGTAACTGGCATGTATCTCCAGGAACCCTCCATGTCAGACCATAGAATAATACGTTTCACACCATAAAAGGGGGAACGACCCACCACTCAGTGAAATCCCAAGAAAACGGGTGGGATCTGTAGAAGCACTCTGTCTAGCATAGCCCCAGGGGGAGCTCAGTGCTCAGACATCCTCGGTTAGAACAGAAAGTTTTTCACTAAACAAACATCACTAGGGCATATGAAATTCTCCTCTGTAAGCTGGCGTGGAGAATGACCTGCCCCATGGTGGAACGAGCGCCTAGAGAAGCAGGAGGAAGCAAGTTAGGAAACATTTAAAAAGGGGGAAACGCACGACCGGTGGGTGGAATATTCACAGGAGCTTACACTCTATAACAAAGAATTAAGAAGGAAGGCAAAACGCAGAAACTACAGAACCTTCTGCGAAAGTATATCTTCTACTGCCACAGCTGCCCGCATCTACCGGGCCATGGCAGGAGTCCAGGCCGAATCGAATATAGCACTTCGCAGGCCAGATAATTCCTACACGGAAAACGTAGAGCAAAGAATCAGGCTCCTATTAGAAACGCACTTCCCAGGAGCCAGAGATGTTGAGTCCCAGTCCGAGGAAGAGTTCAGGCGAGCAAGCTGGGAAAACCTTATACTTGCTAAAAGTATAGTAACAGAAGAAAAGATTGGATGGGCATTATCCACCTTTCAACCTTTTAAATCTCCTGGAGTAGACGGGATTTTCCCCGCTCTACTACAATATGGGGGTAGGGGAATAACCCCTAGAATCCATAGAATTATGATCAGTAGCTTGGCAACAGGCCATGTCCCAACCCAGTGGAGAAGGGCCAGGGTGGTCTTTATCCCCAAGGCAGGGAAAAAGGATCCCACTCTCCCCAAGTCTTTTAGGCCTATCAGCCTGACATCGTTTTTACTTAAAACAATGGAAAAGGTAATAGACAGGCACATAAGAGAAACTGTCCTCATGAGGAAACCCCTACATAAGGACCAACATGCTTATAGAGCAGGTAGATCAACTGACACTGCCCTGCTAAACTTGACTGGAGTAATTAAAAACTCATTTGTATTCAAAGAAACCACAATTTGTGCTTTCTTAGATATTGAAGGGGCGTTTGACAACACGAACCACGAGACAATATATAATGTTCTAGTAGAAAGAGGGGTCGAACCACTAGTGGTCGACTGGATACACTCACTACTGAACACTAGAACGGCGGAAACAGACCTAAATGGCACGAGCATTAGGGTACAAACCGTCAAAGGTTGCCCGCAGGGGGGGGTGCTATCACCTCTTCTGTGGAGTCTGGTAGTAGATGGACTATTAACTAGACTAAGCAGCAATGGCATACAATGTCAAGGGTACGCTGATGACATTGTAATCATTGCAACAGGCAAATATGAAGAAACCCTTTGTGATATAATCAACAGGGGCCTAAGTATAACTCAAGAATGGTGCAGGGAGGTCGGACTTAATATAAATCCGGCCAAATCTGTCATTGTACCATTCACTAGGAAGTATAAGTTACCTAGGCTTAAGGCGGTTGTACTGAGAGGTGTGGAAATACCTTTTAGCACAGCCGCTAAATTCCTGGGCCTAACCATGGATAGCAAACTTCTATGGAAGGAACACACAGATGACGTTATTCGTAGATGCACTAAGGCCCTGTTCGTATGCAGGAAATTAGCAGGAAAATCCTGGGGATGCAAACCCAGTACCATGCTATGGCTATACAGCATGGTAGTAAAACCTATACTCCTATATGGGGTGATTGCGTGGGGTGACAGGTCGAATCAACTTACGACCAAAAAGAAAACTCGAGTCGTTACAACGACTAGCTTGCATAGGGATTACTGGGGCGATACGTACCTGTCCTACAGCAGCACTGGAAGCACTTCTAGACCTGACACCACTGGACATAGAAGTGAATTTAAAGATGAGAAGCACACTCATTCGCATAATGATAGATGGAGACAAAACTGCAACTACATTCTGCAAGAAACTCCTGTCAACGTGGACGGGAGGGTGTCAACTTCTGTCAATGCCTATGGACCCCATAACCAAAAGGTACAACATTGGCAAAGACTTTACCATCAGATGGTCAAGCAAGAAAACTTGGACATCCGAAAACGCTTACAAAATGAAACCACATACTATAAAGTGGTACACAGACGGTTCACTTACCGACGAAGGAGCCGGTTTGGGTGTAGCTGGCCCAAGAACCGAACTATGGGAATCCCTAGGTAAATACACTAGCATCTTTCAGGCAGAGATCTGCGCCATAATTCGTTGTGCACAGATTAATATTGGCAGGAACTATAACAACTGCGATATAGCAATACTGTCAGACAGTCAGGCAGCCCTTAAAGCGCTGCAGTCAGACACAGTAAAATCTAAACTAGTACAAGAGGCTATAGCCACCCTAAATGTACTAGGACAGAGTAACAGGGTACAACTATTGTGGGTACCAGGACATACTAACATCCCAGGCAACGAGCAAGCAGACGCTCTAGCCAGGAAAGGGGCCGCAACTCCTTTAATAGGCCCAGAACCTTATTGTCCCATTGGAAGCCACACACTTAATGAGACAATACGTAAAGACAGGAAACGTGCCAGGGACGAACACTGGACTTTTAAGCAGGGCATGAGACAGGCCAAATTGCTAATAGAAGGATTCAACTCTAAGGTTACCAAAACATTGGTTAAGCTGAATAGAACTCAGCTGAGGATCATGATAGGGCTCTTAACAGGTCACTGCAGACTTAAGAAACACCTACATGTAATGGGTGTAGCAAGCTCCTCTGAGTGCAGATTCTGTGGTAGTATGGAAGAAACACCTATCCATATTCTATCAGAATGTGTAGCTACATCCAGAAGCAGAATGTCATTGCTAGGAGGACATACACTCTCCTTAGAGCAGGTTAGGAAAACGGAACCTATGAAAATGATAAGATTCATTCAAAGAATAGGGCTAGATTCAGAAATTTAGCTAGTAAGGGGGTACAATATATCTTTCAGGTAGCAGTACAATTACCCCATAAAGCAATAATAATAATAAAAATAAACAAAAAACTTCCTTCAATCGCGTGAGTTGCGAAAACTATTAATGATAGAACAAAACGATGTATTACAATTTTTCAGGACACTTGGAATGTTTTGACACGGGGCCTAATGGGGGCCTTGAAACCGGAAAAGCCATATCTTTGGAGTGAATAGACGCAGAGACTTGAAACAAGGCTCATTTGAAAGATGGTTAAAAACATTTTTGGCGTTCAAGGTGTTCAAGGGATTTCCGGAATTTGGACCTGGGACCCATATGTGGACCTAATATAGACTTTTTGACCAATTTTTTTTATAGCAGGTTAGCACTTAGAGAGGATTTTAGAAAATTTTGACCCGGGGCCTAATGGGAGCCTTAAAAAAAAGTCATACATTTGGATTGAAAAGACGTAGAGACTGGAAACTGGGCGCATTTAAATGATGGTTAGTCGTGTTTAGGGAAAATTTGAACCCAAATTTTTTGAACAATGTATATTAAGCCACCAAATAGAAGCAAAAAAAAAAAAAAACAAGCGAGCAAGCCGCGGGTGCCTGCTAGTATTATATATAACTGCTTATGCAAGAGATCAAAACGAAGCTACATAAAAGCATTTGTACGCCGTGGTGGAGAGTTCGACGAATCGCTAGATGTGTTAACAATATAGAACATAAAGACTCTTTCATAAATAAGAAACATCTGAACGGGTACATTGGAAATAAAACATCCATAATTGATGGTACCAAAAATTAAATAGACCTTCGAAAATTATCCAAGAAAATAAATCACACATCTTCTGGGTAACGCGTGCCAGTGGATATGTACTATAAGTTTCAAATATGCTTGCTCTATATTTTATAGATAGATAGACAGACCATATAGCTAGATCGACTCTCCTTTCAATGTTGATCAAGAATATATGTAATTTATAGAGTGTATAATACGCCTTGTCTGTTTCATACATTTGCACAAATTTAATACACGCTTTGGTTACAGGGTATAAAAATGAGTTTAAACGACACACGACCAATCACCACGATGTTTGTATTCATATTAAACAAAATGTTATAGACAAGAGCGCAGCAAAAAATATACACCACCTTTTAGCAATTTTTCCATGTATCGTTTGTGGTTGATCCTCATTAGTTGGTCAGTAAATGAGTCACATGGGGCGGTCAGCATACATATGTCTCTCATGAGCCAATCACAGACTGGCCCAGACATGGGCTATACGTTATAGTGGCCCAATCCGTATTATATCGGTCGTGTGTACATATATGTGTTTTCGACGTGATGAAATTTATAAATAATAACTAGAGGAAAACAGAGAAAAGCCTAATTTTAATTAATATTCTCCAGTACTCTCAAAATTAATCGCGTTGAAATAAAGGAACGGACAGACGGACATATTGTACATGGCTAAATCGACTCGAGCTGATCATGAATATATATACTTATTGGGGTGTAGGATGCTTCCATTAAAACGTAACAAACTTTTAGACAAACTAAATATACTCGTATACAACATTTGTAACGGGTATAAAAAATAATACGAAGAGAGCTTTGAAATAAGCTTTCTCTCACTGGGAACAGCAAAATAATGTGAACTGTCAGTAAGGGCATTGCCAAAATGGTCAAGAGAGACTAAAGTAGAATAACAAACCAAAAAACAATATATATTTTACTAAACCTATTATTTATATTGTCCTTGTAGAATGATTTATTTTTTATGCACGTTATAGGGCGGTTAAGAAATGAGTTTCAGAGCAGCTAGAATCTCATTTTTCGTTCCTTAAATTAAGGCTGGTAACACATACATAAATAATAAAAAAAAAAAAAATAGGCTGAGCAAACAAAAGACAAAACTTATTTTAGATTTAATAGTAAATGCTTACCACTGTGTAAACACATCTTTTCCGACTGGTATATCATATGTTTCATACATAATCAGGCGAAACTCGTACCCCTTGGATTGCAAATGTGCTACAAAAAAAGAGAAAACAATTAAAAAATCCAGGTGAGGTAACACCGTTGTTCATCCCGAACCATTTGAAAAGAGCATTGAATAAATAGACAGACTGACCAGTGAAAATGTACAAATTCTTACATACAGAGAATTATCTATGATATCGGAGATGTAGTAAAGAGTTGCACTTAATTTGTTTTTCGTCTATCAAAAGGCTTCTTCGAAACTAGCATTGTCCAAATTTTTTTATAAAGAAGGAAACAAACAACTATTATCACCAAATCCATTGCTAAAGTATATAAAACGAAATTTCCAAAACTACACCATAATAAAAGGAAAGATTAGAGAAATTTCAAATATTTTATAAACAAATTGAACAACGAATATTTAATTTTTTTTTATACTCAGGCTGAAAAGCGGATAGTCCAGTTAAGGCCCAGCTTAGTAATACAGCTCCGAGGACCGCATTTTTGAAAACTATATCTTTTGAGTTAATAAAATTCCATTCGTCAGTAGTTTGATGAAAAAACAGCCAAAACGGTGTAACACTCGGCTCAAAAAGTGAATCTTCACACTTGTTCCGATCCGGTTTGGCAGAAAATCAAATAAACGTGCAATTCTGTTTAAAAATTGATATTAATTACGTATCGAAATACTGTTTTTATACTCTTCATACATTAAACTATTAACGTAAAGCAGATTCAAGTTGTGTAAACTGTAATTAAATTTGTGGCATACATTTATTTGTTTGAAACCATATAAGGTGCTTATCTCAATTATAGGACGCTTTTTATACCCTGTACCCAAAGGGTATAAGGGTATATTAAGTTTGTGCGAATGTATGTAACAGACAAGAAGGAGGCAAGATAGACCCTATAAAGTATATATATTCTTGATCAGCATTGGAAGGGGAGTCGAACTAGCTATGTCTGTCTGTCCGTCTGTCCGTCCGTCCGTCCGTCCGTCCGTCTGTCCGTCTGTCATGCTGTCTGCCGTATGAAAACGATTATTTCGAGACTATAAGAGGTAGAGCTTTCAAAATTGAAACTTAAACTCTCCTAGGCCGTCAAGTGTGCACTTACAAACGGTTTTTCTCTAGACCCATTTTAAGGAGTACCCCCATACAAATGTACCCCTAATATTTTGGGTTTTTGCATAAAAACGTCATTGTTTTTTATTCTACGAAGTTCAAATTTAGTAAAAATTTTGTCTATGATAGTCCCAATAAAATGGATAGGACCAACAAAATTTTAGGTATAGCCCCCATACAAATTTACCCCAAAATATTGGGTTTTTACATAAAAACGTCATTGCTTTTTATTCTAGAAAATTTCAATTTAGTATAAATTATGTCTATGATAGTCCCAATGAAATAGACCAATATGGGTAGGCCCAACAAAATTTTAGGTATAAACCCAATCAAAGATATACCCGTTTTTCTATGAAAATCCACTTCAATGATGTATGGTAGTCAAATAGAGCCTAACTTAAGGTACATATAGATTGGGTACAGGGTATCTTGCAGTCGAGCATACTCGACTTCAGCGTTCTTTCTTGTTTTTAAATATTTTTATATGCAATATATATTTTTATTTGCTTTAATAGTTTTCAGTGGCTAACTGCTACCACGCAATTGTAATGGTAAAATATTTTAAATAAGATCAACAAATAAAAAAAAAAAAGCAAAACGTTAACTTCGGTAGCACCGAAGCTCAAATACCCGCCACACGAAACTTTAACCACTTTCTTGAAAAAATAAAAAAAATGGAAGGTAAGTTTGTATGGGGGCTATATGTTATAATGACCCGATGCTTGTCATATCGGTAGAATATTCATAGGATAACAGTAGAAGTGATTTTACCCAGATACGAGTGAATATATCCATAAAGAAAAACTATTTTCATACAAAAATCTGATAAATGGGCGCTAGGTTTGTGTGTCGGGGGGCCCTATCAAAAAATGGGCGTGGCACCTTTCTGTTGATATTGGATGCCATTATAAGAGATTTTACCCAATGTGTAGTAAAAACATTCATAAATAATAACTATTTTCATACAAAAAATCGAAAAAGTGGTAAGTTTGTATGGGGGCTATATCTAAAAATGGGCGTGGCATCTGGTTCTGACATACAAACTGCCTAGGAGCAAAAGAAGCTTAAGATTCAAATTTCAGGTCAATATGTTTAAAACTTTCCGAGAAAAAGGCATGATATTTTCGGGGGTGGCTTTAAGTTCTTCTGTCGCACCATCCCTATAGAGATTTCGCACATTTCAGGTGCATATCGGCCGGTGAATCACGCACGGGAGAGCTTTCACCTCTGTGTCTGCCACCTGGAGTATTACTGTTTAGACAGGCCAATATTGAAAATTTTGAAACACCTTTTTCCGATTTTCGATTATAATTAATGGAGTACAACACTCACATATCTTTTCCATGTATTTTACATCTTACAATGTTTTATTTACAGCAGACGCCTGATTAGGTTTGCATAAATCGAATGACACATGAAACTTATTTGTTATCAGTTATATTATTTGCAGATGTAGGGTATATATCAAGTGTGTTTAAGTCAATATAGTGTTTTTGCATCGACATTCTGTATTGACACCCATTTATCAATATTTTGAATTACTATCTGTTTTTAAGTGCGTATGAAGAGTACAGAAAATATACGGTTTTACCGAATTTGTAATTTATTTTCAATAACTTACTGTATTCTACCAATTGGCATATTATCGACTTCACTGTACATTTGTGAGAGTGTTGCTGCTTGAAGCTCTTCTTTGGTAATGTTTATTCCGTGAAAAGACTGTAACGACAAAAGAGACTCTGTACGCGATTTGGCTTCTTCTTCAATTTGAAGATTGGAACTGGCGATTGATACCTTGATATAAAAAACAAAAAACATAATTATTTATTCATATCTGCATTAATAAAATTCGTATTATAAATAAGAGATAAAATAAATTTTTCGGATGCTATTATTTTGGCGACAGTATATATACATATATCGGCTTATCCTGCGTTGTGGACGTTACTTATAATTTGTTTCCATTAACGCATTATTATTAGAAATTAGAAAAGTACCCACTAAATATATTTTTTTTTTTTTCGAAAATTTTCGAAAATGAAAGGATGCGTTTAGGTAAAAACATACAAAGTACACAGGACCTAGAAAAGCTTTATATGCCTGTTTCACACTACGTGTATCTATTGCCTTGGCAGCGTGTAGTGTTGCGCACCAGGGTTGTAATCTAGTGCTCGTTGATAAGGATCCGGTCCTCGCTGCCGTACTTCTCCAATGGAGCCGTGTTGATGGTCTGCGGGTTAATGCCAAGCTCTTTGTCATACTCTTTTTCACCACTTGCACGTTGATTTTTGCCGATTATATCAATGTCATTAGCATTGCCCTGTCTAAAGCCTCTCTTAATATCAAATGGGTCGGTGATATTTTTTACCCACCTCGACAAAGCATTGCATATTTGTGAGCGTCATCATACAAAAGGAAAAGAACTTTTAGGAATACTAAGTTTAGTCCATTCTAAGAAGAACTGTGATCTTAATGTCGACAAATAGTTAGTGTAACCCGATTTGTTTTGCTTTGATTTTCTCTAAAAGCACACTGATATTGTCCAATATTACCTTGTACTTATGTTATCAGTCAGATAGGACACTTATACTGCGATAGTTTGCGCAGACTGCTGGGTCTCCTTTCTTATGGACAAAGTATACCTAGGTTCCACTTGCCTGTTCCATTCACCTGTTTATATTTTGCATATGTGTTGATGCATACATCCGGTAAGTCTTCGCCAACGAGCTAAATAACTCTGCGGGTAATTCGAATGTGCCGGCCTCTTTGTTGTTATTAAGCCTTTGAATAGATTGTCTGGTGGCTCCACAGAAGGCCCATCCGTCGGGTGACCTAGATATTTATCTTCTCCGCTGACGGCATTGTTTCCCAAGCCTATAACCTCCGGCCATGTGCATTATTTTTATTAAATTTTGTTGGTGTTATTTTTTGTATCACATTATTCTTACTTCATCTAACTCATGCCTTCCTTCTTTTTTTTAAATTTTTTTTTTTGAGTTTGAAAATGCACTTGTACATAAATTAGGTTTGCCCGTGTGGTGCGACAGCGATCAAAAATCCTACCACAGTAGGCTCAACTTGACATAAAAGCCACTAAGAGCGACTCCTCGAGGTGAGGTTGGTCAGACGGTGGTCACAGATAATTTTTCCTCCCTTTCATCTTTAATTCATTTACTAAGTAAAAGCAAGGACTTTAAAAAAAAATATTTGCAAGAGCTCTGCTCATTATCAATCTCGACAACTTTAGAGCAGACATTACTGCTATCCAGGAAATGCGATGGACTGAACACGGTTGCCTAAATCTAGAAACCTGTGACATCTACTACAGTGTCTATGATAGGCAACACATATTTAGATATGGCTTTGTGGTTAGTGGGAAACTACGCGGACTCGTCTCCAGGTTTACGGTTGTATAGATTAACGTCTCGCCTCGATACGCATCAGAGTTAAATTTTTCAACATTAGCCTTATATGTGTACACGACCCGACAAATGTTAAAGATGAGACGGAGAGAGATGAATTCTGTGAGCGATTGAAAAGCCTCTACGACCGCTGCCCCAAGCATGACATCAAAATTGTCATCGGGAGAGAAGAAATCTTTCACCCAACCATCAGAAAATTTAGCCTACATGACACCACCAACAGTCATGGAGAAAGATTAATCGACTTTGCTGCTCATAAGTAGTACCAGATTCCCACATGACATTCAAATTGCAACAAGGCAACATGGCCGCATCCAAATAGATCATGTAGTAGAATGGTTGTCTACTTGTAACTAACTTGTCCAATTTAATCTAACTAGTTAGGTACAATTGCAAAATACCTAAAGACTTATTGCATATAAATAGGAGATTACATCTTGGAACTGGTTGGAGTAACAAAAGGGAATTGTCTCAAAAGTATTTATGATAAAACAGTGACTCTCCCAACAAATAAAATTTGTAGTTTCTGCAAACAGTGGGGACGTTTAAAGGAATATGGACTTTTTGTGAATAACCAACCACTGTACTAAAGAAAATATTTTAAATGCGGCTTGTATCGGTTGAGTCGAAAATCGGTCCGAACCATACTAAAAATCGTTGTCGATTCAAACTGATTATATTAATTTCTACACCGACTCGAAACTAATTCATTTTTTTTTTTTACTCAGATAGGGCTCTAGGACATAATATTTTCAATATCGTGAAAAAATAGGGTGCAAATTTCCTTAATAGAGCTTTATCGAGATATAAAAACAAGAAAGAACGCTGAAGTAGAGTATGCTCAACTGCAAGATAAGCGTCTTTGAATTTTTATTAAAAAAAAAAAAACAATTTTTTTTTGGCCGACGCTTTTTAATTATCCTAGTTCAGCTTATGCTGAACATATCATATAAATTTCAAGGCCATCGATCAAGTCGAATTAGAGATATCATTGCGACCAGTTGAAAAAAGTGGTTTCGAGAAAAAGTAGGTTTATATGTATACAAGTATAACTATAACTTTCTAACAACATCAAATATTGAAAAATTGTACATAAATTATATATATGCGATAGATGAAAAAAAAAAATCGATTTTATGAACCATCACACGAGTTAATTCTTATTTTTACCATACTTTATTGGTATTATACTTTATTATACTAATATTGAAATATAATAGACATAATTTATACAAAAGAGAAAGAAATTTTTATTCAAAAATCCAAAATTTTTAAGAAGTTTTGTTAGGGGGCTACTTCTTGAAATGGTGAAATTGTTTGTTAGTGATCCATTGACGGCTCAGGAGAGTTTAAGTTTCAAATATGGAGGCCCTATCACCTATAGTCTCCTAGACAGCAAGACAGGCGGACAGACATAGCTATATCGACTCTAATATCAATAATGGTCAAGAATATATAGTATATACTTTGTAGGGTCTACCATGCCTCTTTCTTCCAGTTACATACATTTGCACAAACTTAGTATACCCTTTTACCCCACGGTACAGGGTACAAAAAATAAAAAATTTAAAATTTAATTACCGATTGTTCAGTTAGGTATAATGGAAACTCTAGGAAAATAAAAAATTTAAATTTTTTTTTTATTCCATTTGTAGATAAGATTGGATTTACGACTGCCGCATCAGTGCCAGCTTCATAAAAATACTCATCATCCAGCAAATTCAATGTTTGTTCGCTTACATGTAAAAAAACATTGCGACCAGTACTCTCTCCAAACATGAAGCAATATCTACGTCGTTTGACCAAATATCTGAAATGCCATTTTGTCAAACCAATAACTCGGAGAATAACGATCCAGAGTGTATCCCAATTCTCATGTCAATATCCAACCCGTATTTCAATCTGAAAAATATGACAGATAAATATTTTTAAACTCATACTTTAGTGTATGTGTTTGCTTTATATAGTTGCTCATAAAATTAAGATTATATTTTAAAGAAATCAGTTTAAAACAGGACTGCAAACCGGTTTTGTACCGAACCGGTTTTTGAATAGAGCTACATCATTTTTAGACGTTTGCTCCGAACCGTAAACCAAACCATGCAGCATAAATGCTGCGTTGAAGACTAGTCTCTTTCCTCGATGACTTACCGACAACCGCCCGATACAAGACGTTAACGAAATTTTCATACAAATTTCGCAGTTGTTTTTGGATGACATGTCTTGCAAGACTTTTTGGATGACATGTCGTGCAGGACTTCTAGGATGACAAGTCGTGCAAGACATCTTTGGAGGACAAGTCGTGCAAGACTTCTATAATTACAAGTCGTGCAAGACTTCTTTGATGACAAGTCGTGCAGCAAGATTTCTTGGATGTCTTCATAAATAGCACTGAAAATTTCAACCATAACTCGTAAATAAAAAATTCATACTCTATCCTTAAGCGGCATGAACGAATCGGGAAGTTTTTAGTGCGGCCCCAACAGGTCACACTCCCATCAACGCAGAGTTGGTATTGCACCCAAACCACTAGTTTAGGCATATATTCTCTCCAAATTTGATAAATACTCTTCGAATGTAATCCAATATCAAAACCAAGGTGCCATATATTGTAAATAATCTTCAATTGACAATTTTTCTTTATGAAATAATTGCATAAACATATTGTGTATTATTAACTCGTCAACGGTAATAATAATAACTAGCAAACATTCGGTAGGACCGAAGCTTGAATACCCGCCAAACAAAACTTTGAATAGCTTATACATATATATGATCATTGGGGGGAGGTTAGTATTACGTAACGATTAAACACAACTCAGCTTTAGTTACCATGTTAAGGTACATATAAGAAGCACGTATGTTAAATATTAATAGGAGGTAAGCTTGCATGGGGAATTTGTGTTATAGTGGCCCGATCTATATCTTAGCAGTAGAGTGTAAACAGGATGAGATTAGAAATTGTTTTACCTAATTTGGAATGAATACGTTCATAACTCATACCCATTTTCATAGAAAAACTTAAAAAATGAGCGGTAAGTTTGTATGGGGTCGACACCTATAAATGGGCCTGGTGCCTTGGTTTTGACATTGGATGATATTAGAAGTGGTTTCACATAATTTGGAATGAATACATTCATAAATAATAACTATTTTCATACAAAATGGGAGCTATGCCTAAAAATGGGTGTGGCATATTGATTTTAACTCTTGAATTGCTTAGAGCTGAGAAAAGCTTAAGTTTCACATTTTAGGTAAATTCCTTTAACGAACCGAACAACGGTTCGGTACTGATTACAGTCCGGTTCGTAAACCGAAACAGTGGTACAAAGGCATCACGAACCAGTGAACCGAACCACTCCCAATTTATCATGATTAATTTTTTGTCGTTTAAAAATAAAAAGAAAAGTGTAGTATAGTCATTTTCAACATCAAAATTAAATAAATTGTCATTAGAATTCACAATTAGTTTAAACATTATAAATAAGATGTTTTTGAGAAAAATTTGTTTTTATTATTTTTGTATTATTATTTTTTTTTTTTACGGCTAGTCTAAAGGGATGGTTTTTCATTTCAATAAAAAAGTAAAAATATGAATTTTCAAAGTCTCTGGAAGATAGCCTTTAATACATCAAATATATATAAATACTTACCTAACATCTTTTATCACTTTTATCATATAAAAGCCAAAGTCAACGCAGCATTTTGCATGTGTATGATTTGGAACAGGCAAACCAGAAGCGCAGCAATAGCAATCGCCCAAAAATTTAATAGGTACAACATCATAAGTCTAGTTCGGCGATATATGTATATCTGATAAAGTTTATTTATTTATTGATACAAAAATAATTACCTCAGCAGCCGTGTCAAAACCTAACGAAAAGATCGTGAAGAAGTTGCACTAGTTGTTTTACATCAAGAGTCGTTGTCAGCTTAGTATAGTTAACCATGTCAGCAAATAAAATTGTCACATCACTGTGGGCTTCAATATACAATGTCCTAAAAATAGATTTAACAATACACTGAATAAAAAATGTTTTTATAGCTTAAGCTAAATTTTTATGTGAACTCAGTTTGTCGGAAAGTTTGTTCAACGCTACTCTATAGTTGAAGTTCGTGACGATCGGTCGAGTATTCGATGCATCAAGGCAGGTGTACCAAGAAAGTTAACTTTGACCAGTGTTATACACTCTGTATATACAATGGTTGCAGCTTATGCGGATGATACTGTTTTAACTGCTTCCTCAGCTATCAAAAGTGATGCTGCAGATCTATAACAGGAGTTCGTGAACGATCTTAACAAATGGGCCAATCAATGGAATATAGCAGTTAACAACAACAAGTCACAGCACTGTACCTTTGCTCTGCGAAAGGGAAATTTTCCTGAAGTCTCACTTAATTATGTTGAAATGACTTAAAGCAATTCTGTTCAATATTTAGGCGACTTATTTGGCGTATGCAAATTCACAAAAATATTGCTTCCTGCATTGCTTAGAGATCGTCGAATAAACTGAGTTTGAACAATAAACTCACTGTTTACCGACCGGAATATACTGATCTTATATACCGGAATACCGACTGTTATGGAGCAGATTAACCGACATACCAGCAGACACAATGATCATCTCAAAGGTCATAGCAACCAATTGGCAGTGGCGCTAACTACAAATTCAAAGCGACGAAGCGACTTCACCCAAGCGCTAATATGCCCAATGTTTATTCTTTAAAAACCCATCTAACTTTGAGTTACTCTTGACTTAACGACACTCTGTCAGTCAATCATTATTATTATTATCATTACTATGTTTTATACCTGTTGGGTAAGCTGATTAAAATTTGTTGGATACGGAGGGAGGCTTAATGAGTGAGAATCTCACTTTATCGATAGTGTTCACTTAGGTGGACATTGGAATTGATTTTACCAAATTTAATTGAATTCATTCAGAAATAATAAATGTTTTCATATAAAAACTCGAAAATGGGCGGTAAGTTTGTATGGATGCTATACATAAAAAATGGGCGTGGCGCCTTAGGTTTGACATTGGATGACATAAAAAGTGTTCTTACCCTATTTGCATTAAATATATTCATAAATAATACGTATTTTCATACAAAATATAGAAAAAGTGGTAAGTTTGTATGGGGGCTATATCTGAAAATGGGCGTGGCAACATTTTTTGGATATTGGATGCCGGTAGAAGTATTTTTACCCTACATTGTAGTAAAAGCATTCATAAATAATAACTATTTTCATACAAAAAATCGAAAAAAGTGATAAGTTTGTATGGGGGCTATATCTAAAAATGGGCGTGGCACATTGGTTCTGATATACAAAGTAACTAGGAGCACAAAAAGATTAAGTTTAAAATTTCAGGTCAATATCTTTAAAACTTTCCGAGTTACAGCCATCGCAACAGACAGACAGACAGACGGACAGACAGACGGACAGACAGACGGACAGATGGACATGGCTAAATCGATTCGTCTCATCGAGCTGATCAATAATATATATACTTTATGGGGTCTCTGAAGTCTCCTTCAATGCGTTGCAAACTTTCGGACAAACTGAATATACCCGTTTACACTTTGTGTAACGGGTATAATAATAACTTTTTCGTACAAATGTTCTAAAAAATCGATAAGATTGTATGGGAGCTATAGCTAAAAATGGGCGTGTCACCTTGGTTTTGATATTGGATGTCATTAGAATGTTTTTACCCAAATTTGAGAGAATAGTCTCAAAAATAATACCTGTATTTTTTACAAAAATTCGAAAATGGGCGTGGCAGCTTGAATTTGACATTGGATGACATTAGAAGTATTTTTACCCAACTTGGAGTGACTACATTCATAAATAATAACTATTTTCATGCAAAAATTAGAAAAAAACGGTAAGTTTGTATGGGGGGCTATACCTTAAAATGGGCATGGCACTGTGATTTTAACACTTGAACTGCTTACGACTGAGAAAAGCTTAAGTTCCGAGTTTCAGGTCAATATCTTTAAAACTAAGCGAATGAATCACATAAATACGGACGGACAGACAGACGGACATGGCTAAATCGACTCGTCTCGTCGTGCTGATCAAGAATATATATACTTTGTAGGGTCTTCGACGTCTCCTTTAACTTTCTGACAAAATGATAACACCCTCCACACTATGTGTGGCGGGTATTAAAATATGTGTATATATATATATATACATATATTTATATTTATATATATATATCGTGTGTAGATTAGCAGATGTACATGCACATTGATTGCACAAGAGTAGGTAAAAAAATCGCATTTTTCTTAAATACTCAAAAAAAAGCCAGTTTTTGTTCATTTTAAAATTATTTTTTAAAATGGCAGAAAAAAATATGCTCTTTTACGAGCAAAATAAAAAAAAAAATAGCATCCAAATCCATTAATCCGTTCCAAAGTTATGGAATTTTAAAAAATGTTCCACCTAAGAAAAACGCAAAAATTTTACAACTTTGTGTTGCTGTAACAACAACAACAATTTCTCAAAAATTCTTTCTGTCCGCGTTTTGTCTTGACATAATCTATCGATTGAGATTTTTATACCCGCCACACATAGTGTGAAGGGTATATTCAGTTTGTCTGAAAGTTTGTAACGCATTGAAGGAGACGTCGTAGACCCCATAAAGTATATATATTCTTGGTCAGCTCGACGAGACGAATCGATCTAGCCATGTCCGTCTGTCTGTCCGTCTGTCTGTCCGTCTGTCCGTCTGTCTGTCCGTCTGTATATTTCTAAGCATCTTTTTTCGTTGAAGATATAAAGATATTAAGCTGAAATTTGGAACTTAAGCTTATCTCGACAACGACTATTATGAGTTCGAGAATTAGAGTGCCACGCCCATTTTTAGGTATAGCCGTCATACAAACTTACCGTTTTTTCTGATTTTTTGTATAAAAATTGTAATTATTTATGAATGTATTCGCTCCCAATTGTGTAAAAACATTTCTTTTGTCATCCAGTGTCAAAACCAAATGCCACGCCCTCTTTTAGGCATAGCCCCCATATAAACTTTAATTTTCTCCGATTTTTCCGATTTTTTGTAAAAAAATACTAATTATTTATGCATATATTCACTCCAATTTGGCTAAAAACATTTTAATGTCATCCAATGTCAAATCAGATGTGCCACGCCCATTTTTTGGTATAGCCCCCATACAAACTTTCGGACCATTTTCGATTTTTGTATGAAAATGGTTATTATTTATTCATGAATTTACTCCATATTGGGTAAAAACTCTTCCAATATCATTGTGCCATGCCCATTTTCAGGTGTTTCTTGCATACAACCGTTCCGCCCGTTTCCAGATATATTCGAGAAATATGTTATTATACATATCTGTATTTTTAGCTCAAAATTTTAAATTAATATTGTGTGTAAACTGATGATTACACATAAACTCTTTAAAGATTCGTGTGACGGGTATTTAAGCTTCGGTTCTACCGAAGTTAACGTTTTTCTTGTTTTTAGGTAAATTTTATTTGGATCTACTCAGATCTGAATTTTTAGCTTAAAACTTGAAACCAATATTATGTGTAAACTTGGGTGGTAACTGTCTCCACTGATTCCATCTCGAATTTTTATATATGATGATCACACATAAACTATTTAAAGATTCGTGTGAAAGGTAGTAAAGCATCGGTTCTACCGAAGTTCAGGTTTTTCCTTGTTTATTTTTCATTTATTATTACTGGTACAATGTAAATAAAAGCGATCACTTACCTGGAGTGATTTATATTTATTTTTCTATTTAAATTTTCTTTAATACGTTGTCGTATATCATGTTCGATTCGGTTTGCAAGTTTTGGCGGTAGTATTGAGTGAATCATGGTCTCCTGTTAATTGATCCAGTTAATGTGAATAAATAAAATCTAAAAATATGTACTAAATATAATACCTCCTTTTTCAAAGCCTCATTAAGTAGCAACTTTTCTTCAATTAACTGACGACGATTAAGAAGGGATACTCGCGTAGCATATTCTCGATTCAGTATAAACAAAATGCCCGATATATGAATACCGATATGATAGACGATAATAAAAAATATATTAAGATATAACTGCTGCATTGGAATGAGAGGTGTAGTCAATGATATATACAAATCCTTTGTTCCGTACAGTATCGTCACTGCTACGGCTGTGATCACGGTGTGCAGGTTCTTGCGAAATGGCATATAGTAGTATGTTACAATGAGTGTTAGATGATCAAAGGAATTGGCCATGATAATTCCATCACCATACACATATGTAATCAAAATTGGGATAATATCTGTGCGGATATTGATAAAAATTATATACTATATATGCACTCTTACCATATACATAAATAATTGTCCCACTACGCCGAACTCACCCATTAAACACATAAGAACGACAACCAAAATATTTGTTCCGATTATTACCATTGGAAATTTTCGATTTAAATATTCAATAAAGTTAAAACTTAGCAAGATTATAATCAAGACAAGTGCTACAATATAAGTTATGGCGGCTTCGCCGATATGTATCCAAATACTGTAATTAATTAATTATTTTAAAATTGATCAATGGATACAAAGACAGCAATAATACTCACATCAGCACTCATTAGTATATGTAGCACTTTAATGGTGATTATGCCAAAAATTAAAAATTAAGAATGAGGTTCAAGCGACTTGGGTACATATCGTAGCATTTATCCAAACCGAAATTGTGACATTCTGACTAAAAGCAAATATTTCAAATATAAAAATCTTTTCCATTAAAATTGCATTCGTTTATTGCCAACTCACGCGCAAATATTTTAACTCCCAACGTTTAAGACTCGCATAAAATTCAAATTGGCTTTGCCTTAATGATTTCAAATCAATATGATCCATTCTGTTCAAATACGATTTTACAAAAAAATTTTGTTCATTTTGTTTCTGGTTATGATATAGTATTTAACTGACAAAGTTTTTATAAGTACTTGAAGAAAATAGTAACCTTAAATAAAATTAGAAAAAAATATTATTAACTGAACTGTCAATCAAAATGTAACGTAGCTTAGCGTTATCAACATCTTTTAGACAAAAACTACCCAGTAAATTCACACCAATAGTACGGGCCTACAAAATTGTGTTTTATTTATTTATTTTATTTTTTGATATGAGACTGGTTTTTGATCTATTTTTTAAACCCGTTACACATAGTGTAAACGGGTATATTCAGTTTGTCGGAAAGTTTGCAACGCCTTGAAGGAGTCGTAGTAGACTCCATAAAGTATATATAATAAAGGGTGATTTTTTAAGAGCTTGAGAACTTTAAAAAAAAAAAAACGCATAAAATTTGCAAAATCTCATCGGTTCTTTATTTGAAACGTTAGATTGGTTCATGACATTTACTTTTTGAAGATAATTTCATTTAAATGTTGACCGCGGCTGCGTCTTAGGTGGTCCATTCGGAAAGTCCAATTTTGGGCAACTTTTTCGAGCATTTCGGCCAGAATAGCCCGAATTTCTTCGGAAATGTTGTCTTCCAAAGCTGGAATAGTTGCTGGCTTATTTCTGTAGACTTTAGACTTGACGTAGCCCCACAAAAAATAGTCTAAAGGCGTCAAATCGCATGATCTTGGTGGCCAACTTACCGGTCCATTTCTTGAGATGAATTGTTCTCCGAAGTTTTCCCTCAAAATGGCCATAGAATCGCGAGCTGTGTGGCATGTAGCGCCATCTTGTTGAAACCACATGTCAACCAAGTTCAGTTCTTCCATTTTTGGCAACAAAAGTTTGTTAGCACCGAACGAAAGCGATCGCCATTCACCGTAACGTTGCGTCCAACAGCATCTTTGAAAAAATACGGTCCAATGATTCCACCAGCGTACAAACCACACCAAACAGTGCATTTTTCGGGATGCATGGGCAGTTCTTGAACGGCTTCTGGTTGCTCTTCACTCCAAATGCGGCAATTTTGCTTATTTACGTAGCCATCCAACCAGAAATGAGCCTCATCGCTGAACAAAATTTGTCGATAAAAAAGCGGATTTTCTGCCAACTTTTCTAGGGCCCATTCACTGAAAATTCGACGTTGTGGCAGATCGTTTGGCTTCAGTTCTTGCAGGAGCTGTATTTTATACGGTTTTACACCAAGATCTTTGCGTAAAATCTTCCATGTGGTCGAATAACACAAACCCAATTGCTGCGAACGGCGACGAATCGACATTTCACGGTCTTCAGCAACACTCTCAGAAACAGACGCAATATTCTCTTCTGTACGCACTGTACGCATTCGTGTGGTTGGTTTAATGTCCAATAAAGTTAACTGAGTGCGAAACTTGGTCACAATCGCATTAATTGTTTGCTCACTTGGTCGATTATGTAGACCATAAATCGGGCGTAAAGCGCGAAACACATTTCGAACCGAACACTGATTTTGGTAATAAAATTCAATGATTTGCAAGCGTTGCTCGTTAGTAAGTCTATTCATGATGAAATGTCAAAGAATACTGAGCATCTTTCTCTTTGACACCTTGTCTGAATCCCGCGTGATCTGTCAAATACTAATGCATGAAAATCCTAACCTCAAAAAAATCACCCGTTACAAGTATTTCGTGCTTTATACAAAGCTGTGAGATGTCAAAGTGAAAACGATATTATGCAGATACAGTTGTATTTATTTATTAAAAAGCTCCTATTTCTAAATCTATCACATTTTTAGGCGCCTCTTTCGGGAAAATTTTTTCAAATTTTGATGTCATTTAATTTGTAAAAAAAATGCACAATTTATTAATTGCACGGTTCGGCCAAATTAAACTCTTTAATTGTTAAAAGATATTGTTCATCTGATTTTTGAAACATTTTTTACGTATATTTCGAATCTGAAATAAAAATTTCTCTATTACATCTTAATTTCGTGTAAATTGGGGTAAAAGTCGTAATTAGATTCTTAGTTAAACCGAACAGCATCCATATATCATTCGAAGACTAATGATTTACTATATATGAAATGTAAACATTCTTGCATTGACAGTTTTTGAACCACTATAACGCAATGTGATAGAATCTTATAATTTAACTTATATGAAAACTTTAACTTTAAACTATAAATAGTCCAGTCAAATTAGGGGTTTCACCGGCTGGAAACCTTTATTTTAGCGTCCATAAACTTGTCTCAAAACCTACTTACGATAGCATGTGAGCGTCTTGTAGAAAATTAAGGTCAAAGGTCAAAAAATGGTTTTTTAATCATTTTTTGCAACTATTTTGTTTCCTGTAACATTTACGCTATTTGTATTTATTATAAATATTGTAGGGGATGAAATTTTCTAAAACTTTTGTTTAAAAATTTTTTTGTATCTCAAACTGTTTCTGAGATAGAGGGCGGAGAAAGCGCAGTCATTCACTATGTATGGCATCACGAAAATAGTTATTATTTATGAATGAATTCACTTCAAATAAGGTGAAAACACTTCTAAATGTAATGTCAAAATCAAGGTGTCCCCCCCTTTTCTGGGCATAGCCCTCCATTTTCATTTCCATTTTTTTATGAAAGTAGTTATTTATGAATGAATTTACTACGAATTGATTAAAACACTTCCTATGTCATTCAATATCAATAACAAGATGCCACGCTCATTTATAGGTATAGATATCATATGTACACACCACCGTTATGATAAGGAACGGGCCACTATAACTTTTTTCTCATTTTCTGATATTTTTAAAAAATTACTGCATTTTTATCTTAAAATTTGAAATAAATATTGTGTCTAAACTTTCTATATTAGACCATTGACGCCAATCCTTCGCATTTCGAGGTTCTATCTTGTTAGAGATGATCACACATAAACTATTTAAAGATTCATGTGACGGGCATTAATGCTTCGGTTCCACCGAAAATAACGTTTTTCCTTGTTTTAAAACATGTCTGACATCCTTATCACAAAATGAATACGCATACTTGTAGTGTGTAAGTTTAATGATTATAACATATCTATGCTGTTCTCTGATTTTTGTATATATTTATTATATTCTCTTCCTATATTATTTTATAAATGAATAAAATGCTAAGAAGACTTTATTAATATAAGTCAACACAACAAAACAGAATAAATGACAACACTTTGCATTTTTTCATAAGTAAAAAAAATAATACAAGCTCTGCGTTTTCTCTCACAAACAACAAAGTTTTAAAAACAATGGACAACAACAACTACACAGCTTACGATTCCAAATTAGTACAATTCGGCTTAAGAATGAATTCGTATAAAAGAGGGAGAAATTTGTTCTTTGACCATAAATCCAGATTTTAGCGGCATCCGGGAAATTCCAAGAATACATATCTTTTTACTAGACCAGACTTAAAACCTCTACTGTAAGACTTTCAAGCTACTTTTTGTCGCACAGTGTAATAAAATAACAAGGAAAAACGTTAACTTCGGTGAGACCAAAGCTCAAATACCAGCCAGTTTATTTTTGATCATGAAGGGTTTTAGTAAAATTTGGAGAAGAGATGGCCTGGAGTCAATAGTCCGATTCAACCAAAGTTAAGACACACAAATGCGGTAAAATGTTAACCTATGGTCAGAATAATAAACATTTTCTTGAAAAAAAAAAATTAGAAAATGGATGCTGACTTTGTATTGGGACTATATGTTATAGTCCTTATATGATCCTTATAATATCAGTAGAGTATATGTAGGATGATATTAGAAGTGTTTTTAACCCATTTGGAGTGAATATATTTATAATTACTACCTATTTTCACAACAAAAAACATAGAAAATGGGCAGACAATTCGTATGGGGTAGTGCCTATAAATGGTGGTGGTACCTTAATTTTGACAATGGATGACATAACAACTGTTTTTACAAAATTCGAGTGAATACATTGTAAATACAAGCTATTCTAACACAAACAAGGAAAAACGTTAACTTCGCTGGAACCGAAGCTGAAATTCCCGTTACACAAAACTTTTAATATTTTATATGTTCACTAGGCGCTTAGATTAAATTTCACGATGAATTTGATCAAATTTGTATGGAGGCTTTTTGTAATATTAGCCCGATCTTTAATTGAGTTCATTCAGAAAAAAAAAACAGTTTTCATACAAAAAAATTCGAAAATGGGCGGTTAATTGTTTATGGGGCTATACCTAAAAATAGGCGTGGAGTCTTGGTTTTGACCCTGAATGACAAAAGAAATGACAAAAATGGGCGTGGCACTCTCATTTCGAACTTAACCTATTCGTTGCCGAGAAAAGCTTAAGTTTAAAATTTCAGTACAATATCTTTGAAACTAATCGAATGAATCGCATAGCAACAAACAGAGGGGCAGACAGACGGACAGACAGACAGACGGGCAGACAGACTGACATGGCTAGATCGATTCGTCTCCATCGAGCTGATCAAGAATATATATACTTTATGGGGTCTCCGATGCCTCCTTCAATGCGTTACAAACTTTCGGACAAACTGAATATACCCGTTTACACTATGTGTAACGGGTATAAAAATGGAGAAAAAACAGTAAGTTCGTATGGGGGCTGTACCTTTAATTTTAAAAACTTGAACTGCTTAGAACTGAGAAAAAGCTTTAGATTCGAGTTTCGGTCGGTCATCTTGAAATCTAAGCGAATGAATCAAATAAATACAGACGGACAGACGGACATGGCTAGATCGATTCGTCTCGACATGCTGATCGAGAATATATACAAACTCTCTGACAATATGAAAATACTTCCACACTACGTGCAGCGGGTTCAAAAATATTTTAGCTATATATCTTTTGCCAATTAAATATATAATACTGGTATGTAACAAAGATTTTTATTTTGTAAAAAATACAGATAAGAAAATTTGAACTTCTTAAAAAATATTAACTCTGATGATCCAATCAGATAACCTTAATGTCTCATCCATGTTTTTTTTGGTATTTAAGCAAAACGTATTGATTTGACAAGTTGGTTTGCAAACTTTTTTTATTTTCGTCCGAATGGTAACTGATGAAATCAAGGTGGCGGTCCACAGCTATTAAATATGTTGGAATTTCACCGCGCCCTTTGACGAAGTCATATGCGATAATCACAAGCGAATTTCAAAATTTTGCGGGACTTTTGCTGTATTTTCAGTAACGTGAATATAGTCGCTCAGACCAGTTTGTTCCATACGAGCTGCCTGTGTTCACGGAGTGTACCTTATATGTCATAGTGGGGTCTTGAAGCACCAACAACGCCTGCCATAATCGGTCCATGAAATTCCTTAAGAAGGAAAACCAATTCTTGATTTCGCTACGTTTGTAGAATTAAATTTTATCTTACCAATTTTTAAAGTGCCACGTGAATGAAGATGGGTGAGCAGAGCCTTATCGCGTGAGGACATTTCATAAAAAGATGTATAAGTCAAAGCAAAATACGCCATATGTGGAACGACTTCATCGCTGCTGTCAATTTCACGGCCATCTTTACTAGACACAGGCGATTGATCCCGTTTAAACTAGAATGTTGCGCTGTATCCTAATGATTCTGGCGATATACTTATTAAAATATTATAATTATTTGTATTATCTTGAAGATGTTATGTTTCAACATTGTAAAAATTGTTATATAGTCTCAAAAAGTAACGAAATTATGTCGTTTTGTACCATATTCAATTTTGTGGATAGTGTTTACCTTTCAACAGTGGGCAAACACTAATAAACATATGCTGTGATTCTGAGCAACCAGTTTATTAGATTTGAAATATTTTGATTAAACCCCGGCATGAGATCAATCTTAAATCAGAACGGGCATACAGTAATTTTCCTTCATACATTGTCTCTGCAAAAAAAAAAAAAAGGGAGTGCTCCTTCCTTTTGAAATTCTGCACAGTGGTTTAAAATGGTTAATATTGTTCAGTCCATAAGGTACCTTACCTCCCATAGACCTATATTAATTTTTTTCAAAATAAGTTTTTGTACTCCTTGCCCTATTGAACGGGTATAATATTTTGTCAAAAAGTTAAACCATTAAAAAGCCTTCGTAGACCTTATAAATTATATACATTTTTCATCGGAAGACCGATCTAGCCATGTCCGTCAGTCTATTGCGATATGGTTCTATTGGATGAAATTTAAACTTTCATTTCTTCCCCTGTGTTGCTTTCTTCGCCTGTGTTTGTATATAAAATTCAGCATTCCACACCCACTCTAATGTATAGCCGCCATACAAATGCTTAAGTTAATGAAAAACCGGGATGTCACGCCTATTTATAAGTTAAGCCCCCATACAAACTAACCGTTTATTTAATAATTTTAGTAAAAACACCTCTATGAGCGCTGGCCCAAACATGACATTAAAATTGTGATTGGTGATTTCAACGCCCAAATTGGGGAAAGAGGATGTCTTTCGACCAACCATCGGAAAATTCAACATATATGACACCATTAATAATGGAGATGGTCACAGGTAGCACCAGATTCCAACACTTCGACATCCACAAGGCAACTTGGCGTGGTGGCGTCCCAGCCGTCTGCACCCAAATAAACGAAGTGCTAATCGATGTCAGACCTGCCTCGGGTGTGATTAATGCGCAAGCAATCAAAGGTCCAAACATCGAATTGAACCACTATCTTGTTCTAACAAAGGTACGTACCAGACTAAGTACAAACACACGCCGAGCGAGTTACCATACGAGGCGTATGAAAAAAGTATCACGAATTTTGAATTTTCGCGGGTTACGTGTATTCGGTTTGTTTTTTGTGTTGTGGGTTGCCTCTCACTTATGCCGACAAGCTCGGCCATTTTGAATGTTCACTTAATTGTTGACAGCTGCTTTGCTTGCACATGTTTTGGATCGTCTTCGATTTTTACCTATTCAAAAAAATGGATCAAAGATCCTGTATCAAATTTTGTGTGAAAAACGAAATTAAGTGCGAGGATGCATTCCGAATGTTGACTGTGGCATACGGAGAAGCTACCTTGGACCGAAGCAACGTTTATCGGTGGTACAAATGTTCTCAGAAGGCCGAGAAGATGTGAACGACGAAGAGCGCCCTGGTCGACCATCGACCTCAACGGACGATGCTCACATCCTAAAAGTAAAAGAATTAGTGCTTGCACACCGTCGATTAACTATGAGAGACATTGCTGATGAAATTGGCGTATCGAAAGGATCAATTAATACCACTTTGAAAGATGTTTTTGGGCCTCAAACGTGTCGAGTCTCGATTGGTACCAAAAATGCAAATTTTTTTAAGCTGCACTGATTCGCTTGATTTGGCTCCGTGTGACTTCTGACTATTTCCAAAACTCAAGAGACCACTCCGGGAACGCGTTTCGAGTCGATTGAGGAGATAAAACCTAAATCGAAGAAGTCGCTGATGACTATACCGGAAAGGGACTATTTGGCATGTTTAGAGGATTGAAAAAACGTTGGCATATGTGTATTTTATCGGGAGGGATTACTTTGAAGGGGACAAAATAGATATAAATGAATAAATAAATAATTTTGAAAAAACACAAAATTCGCGATACTTTTTGAACACACCTCGTACAACGAAAGCTAGATGTTGGTGGTCTTAACTCGCAGCCGATCGTCGCTGCCTTCTTAACAAGGGTCTCTCAACTGCTTAGAGATACCACTCCGTTATCTCCAACTCATTAAGCATGGTGGCAAATAGGTTATTGATTATGCCACATCTCGGACCCAAACTTGTTACTATGAGGGAGTGCTGCATTCCTACGGTAGAGAACCCTGCAAGCGGAGCAACACGAGCTGTTGTTAAGCCGATATCAAGAAAAAACGGAGAGCGGAAAAGCGCCTTTTTACAAGCAAAAGACCTAGAATGGCGTGATCTGGAGGAAGTTGAGATTATGTGCGCCAGAGATGAGGTTCGATAATTCTATCAAAGAATCAAGCGTTTGACCGAAGGTTATAAAGGTAAGAAACGTGGTGACAGATGTTCAGGAGTCACTTATGGTGCAAAGGAGCCACTTCCTACCCTACTTGAAAGCGAGGACGACAACAATGCCGCCAGTGGGTCCCCGGCCTATGATGGGCCTCCTTTGGAGCCATCAGACTAACGATTCTTCTATAGTTCAACTTTTTACCTTTTTCAAATGTTATTCGTTTGGATTTTGTTTTTGTGTTAAGCCACAGGCAGCCATGTAAGTCCAATCTACTACTTTTTATCTTTTCAATTTTGCCGTCATATTCTTCAACCTAAAAAAAAGCATGCTTAAGAACAATAATTTTTTGATTATTTGCCAAAACTTACAATTTCATCAAACAAGCATATAATTTCGTTCAACACTCGAATTCCAATTTTGGCAGGATCGTAGTTCTCAATGGATGCAAACATTACAGCTACATTTGGAAGATCTTCACAGTAGAGATCCATCTTTTTCTCTGTTATCGTAAAATTTGTATACTATATGATGCGGCAGTATGTTGTGCAATATGCTTTTGATTGTTTTTGTGGTTAACTTTAATTGATTTTGCTTCTGAATTATCATTTCTTTTGCACTAAATTAACATCAACATTAAAAAATAATATTGTAATTATTCGTTATACAGTAGCTTTCTTAACTAATCATAAAAAAAAATACTTACGTAAAATCAACTTTTGAAATGTAGACAATTTGTCGTTCTCGGATATAAAGCGCAAAAGCAACAGTCACTATATAAAAAACAAGCTGTAACATCAGGCCGGGTGCCAAAGTTTCTATGAGCACCCCATTCAAAAAAAGCTGAAGAAGGCGTGAAAGTCGTAGAAAATATATATGCTAACAACTGCTGTACCAAGGCATGTTTTGATAACGAAAGGTATGTTCACAAATAAGAAACAAAGCAGAATCACGTGCACAACGCTGTAGGTGTAAAACTGAAAAAGAAGTTTGATTAGTAGTTTGCACTGATTACGAATCCATAAAAAGTTTACATCATCTCTAGTTTTTGAGAAAATGGGCTCTAGATTTGACAAAGGGGTCAAAATAATAAAAACAAATCGCGGTTTTTGGCAATTTTAGACAGGCTCAAGCCAAGAAATAAAAGCTCCTGTTTAATTACGCGTGAGGCGAGAAGGTTCATTAAGAAATAATGAATAGAGCAAAAAAAGAGAATCGATATCGCCTCAGATAACCCTATGAAAAAAATGACCGAAAGCATAGCATAGAACGATGTGAAAACAGGGTTGGAAGAGCAATAAGTTATAAACGATCAGTGTACGGTGGAAGATATTGGTGAACCGTACAATTTGGATTCCACACATACGATGCAAGTCCCATAACAGATCGAACTAACGAGGTAATAAAGTGATCATCAATCTCTTTAGACAAATGTTTTATAAAACCAAGAACTCCCTTTTGATTTATTTACTATTACATTAATGTGGGCTATATAGCTTAATTTAAGTTCCATGAGACCACCCAAAGCACAAAAATATAATTTGCTAACAAGCATGTGATTGTTGAAGAGGTAAGACGCTAAAATGACCTATCTGCGATAAAATATCATACATTTTCTATTTGAAAAGTTTTGTCTGAACAAGTGGACTGCACCCCCATGAAGGCCTTAAGAAGACTCTGCTGGTATGCCTGAGCATAAGAAAAGCACAACTTGACGTCATCAGCATACATAAGTATGTCAGCATGTTTGATCGCTAATGGAAGATCATTTATAACAAGAAAGAACGCTGAAGTCGAGTATGCTCGACTGCAAGATACTCTGTACCCAACCTTTATGAGCCTTAAGATCGGTTCTATTTTACTACCATACCCCATTGAATTGAATTTTTTATACAAAAACTTAAAAAATCGGGTATTTCTTTGTATGGGGGCTATACCTAAAATTTTATTGGTTTTACCCATATTGGTCTATTTCGTTGGGACTATCATAGACATAATTTATACCAAATTATGACTTCCTACAATAAGAAACAACTACGTTTTTGGGCAAAACCTACAATTTTGGGGTACATTTGTATAAGGGGAACCCCTTAAGTTTCAAATATGGTGGCCCTATCTCTTATAGTGTCCGAGATAATCTCTTCATACGGCAAACAGCAGGACAGACGGACAGACAGACAGACAGACAGACGGACAGACAAAGCTATTTCGACTCCCTTTCCAATGCTGATCAAGAATATATATACTTTGTAAGGTCTATCTTGCCACCTTCTGTCTGTTACATACATTCGCACAAACTTAATATACCCTTTTACTCTTTGGGTACAGGGCATACAAATTAAAAAAAAAACAATGGTAGAAAAAGACTCCCCTAGGGGAATACTAGACGAAACGTCTATGGTTTTTGATACATACCTATTGAACAACACTCTTTGTGATCTACCAACTAAATAGGATTACAACCATTTAACCAGATACGGCGAAAAACCAAGAGATATTTATTTAAAAACAATAAAAGCGTTAGCTTCGGTAGAACCGAAGCTCAAATACCCACCACACAAAATTTGTATGATCATCTGTGACGTACATTATTTTCCGCAAAGAGGTTGGGTGGGGACATCTCAAGTTGGGGCTCATATTAGAATTATATATGTAAAATTTTACATAACATAACAAAAATTTCTTGAAAAAAATAAAAAAGTAGAAGGTTGTGTAGGGTCTGTAAGTTATAGCGACCCGATCCTTGTCATATCGGTAGTACATTCAAAGAATGACAGTAGGAGTGATTTTACTCAGATTGGAGTGAATATCTTCATAAATAAGAACTATTTTCTTACAAAAATGGGCGGTATATTTGTATGGGTACTATACCTATAAATGGGCGTGGCATCTTGGTATTGATATTAGATGACATAGGAAGTGTTTTTAATCAATTCGTAGCAAATACATTCCTAAATAATAACTATTTTCGTTCGTATGGGGGCTATACCCGAAAATGGGCGTGGCACCTTGATTTTAACATACAAAGTAGTCGTTCCCGAGAAAACCTTAAGTTTCGAATTTCAGCTCAATATCTTAATATCTTCACCGAAAAAAATGCGAAAAAATAAACAGACGGACAGACAGACGGACATGGCTAGACCGATTCGTCTCGTCGAGCTGATCAATAATATATATACTTTATGGGGTCTCCGATGCCTCCTTTAATGCGTTACAAACTTTCCGACAAACTGAATATACCCGTGTACACTATGTGTGGCGGGTATAATAAGATGTTTATGACAAACGCTCTCAAAAGCTTTACTAAAATCATTTACAAGTCACATCCGACTGACTACCAGATACAAATCCATTATTATTGTTGGGGAAAACTCAAGAATATTCGTACATATGGATTTTTATTTAACAAAACCATGTCGATGGGAACTAACAACTGATTTTAACAAATGTTGCAACTGCTCGGCTATAATATTTTCGAAAAATTTCGGCATAGCACTTAGTTTGGCGATACCTCTATAAATCGAGATGTCGGAGAAGCTGCCTTTTTGTGTAGAGGAATAATATAGGATTCTTTTCAAAGTAATGGAAATCTAGATTGTGTGAGAGATAAGTTAAATAAAACAAATAATGAGTAACAAATCGAAATAGCACATTGTTTTTAAAATATAGCTTGGGATATTATCAAGGTCAGGTAAATATTAAAATTTAACGGAGTAAAGATTACAGGATATGATTTAAAGTCATAAGAGGTAATATTATACGCATATAATGTGCCTGTTTTTTCTTGCGGGTCCTATTGGTCGCAGTGCCTCGTGCTCATATCTAGTTCACAACGCAAGCTCAGAATTAGTACATTTTTTTTAAATAGTTCGACGTGAATCAAATTGAAGGATTTTATTTAGCTAATCAGGAAAATCAACCTTTTGTCTTCCTAAGTTAACAAATATTCAAGAAAGATAGCTGCAGCCTAAAGTGATGTTTTATATTGGTATCATATGGTATTTGTCTTAGGGCCATAAAATTCATTTATATAGAATTTTGTATAGATGAGCCAATACTTACCATTGTAAAAACACACCTATTAACCATTCGAAAATTTAGTTTATCAAACACAATCCAACGAAGCTCATACTCCTCGGAATCGCAAAAATACTATAAAAAAGAAAAAATATATTAAATAAACCAGAAAAAACTAACTACGGTGGAACCGAAGCTTTAATACCCGCCACACGATAGTTGAAATAATTTGTCCGCAAAGAAGGTGGGTCCTTTTCAAAGATTCGATCTTAACCAAATTATACAATACAAATACAGGAATCAGATGTATATAAATTTAAAAATTGACTTGGAATTTTTGTTTCAGCATGTGAACAATAACTTCAAAACCGAGTGAATGCTAAGTGTATCCACAGATTCATGGACAGACGGATAGATCGATTCCTCCCGTTGATCTAGTCAAGAATATATATCGGGTAATCCAGGGTCAGCGCCGTATATGAGATATTACTAAGTGGTATATATTAAAATGTAGGGTTAGAAGAGTAGGGGAGGCGCTTTTAGAATTTCCTTTAATTTGAATTTTCGAGCGTTGCAGTAATATTTTCAAATAGAGTATGTATTCTCTAATAAAAGTTTTATTATAAACGATTTAGAGCGACGCGGAATTTTTATTTTTTATTTTGGGTGACCTTTTGGATTAGCCGATATACCTTATGGAGTCAACTATGTGTCCTTCAATGCGTAACAAACTGTCGGAAAAACTGATAATAAATGTTCTCAGCTTTGTGTGACGGGTATACAAAACTATAAATGATAACTCTACGAACCAAATGCATTAAGGATTGAAGAAATAGGCAGCTGACCACTATGAAATATGTGCCAATGCGGACTAACAGAGAATGGTTTATGGCATCTGATATATAATATAAAGTTGAGCTTATTCTGTTTTCTGGTCTCTGCCAAGGCTTCTTTGAAATTTGCATTGTCCAAATTTTTTTATAAAACGTTATAAAACAAATAACCATTACCACTAAGTCCATCACTCCTATTATAAGAGCAATATTTCCAAAAGCTGCACCGTAAGCAAATAAAATAATAAATCAAGAAAATAGTTAGAAAGACAAATACGATTTTTTATATTATATTACTTAGGCTGCAAAGCAGACAGTCCTGTTATACTCCAGCTAAGAAAAACCGCTCCAAGTACTCCATATTTGAAAAGTATATCCGTTGACCTTATAAAGTTCCATTCGTCTATAGTTCGCTGAAAAAAAACAGCCAGATCGGTGTTATATTGGGTTTAAAAAGAGTATCTTCGCACTTGGTCCGATCCGGTTTTTTGGAGAAATCAAATTTTTTGCGATTCTGTACAAAAGTTTTAAATAAATTTTGAAACGTAACATTTATTTATATTTTATATGTTACATATAAAATTCGTTATTAGCATGTTTGAAAAAAAGCTAAATTCTGTGGAGCTATCAAATGATTTTAGGTATATAATACCACAAGTTAATATTGTAAAGATGGGCGTCAATATATATTCATTTTTGACGAGCTCGACGAGACCGGTCGATATAGCCATATTCTTCTGTCTGTAGTTACTCGTTCAGTTTTAAAGAAATTAAGTCGAAACCTAAACTTTTTTCAGCCCTTAGCAGTTTACAGGTTAAAAGAAAAGTACCACGTCCATTTTCAGGCTTAGCTCCATGAAAACCTATCGACCATTTTTGAGCACAGTCCAAATCACCTATAACGACACTGGTTACAACGACATATCGGTTATAACAACGAAATTCAACCGTCTATAGTTTAGTCTGCTATACTAAAACGACATCGCTTATAACAACATATTGCATACAGCCGACCAGATTTCCCGTAAAATTTATCCACCAAAACACATTTGTGGAAATAAGTGCTTACTAACACACATTTTTTCTGTTTTTTGATATCGGATGTCGTTAGAAGTGTTTTTATTCAATTTTGAGTGAATATATTCATAAATAATACCTATTTTCATACAAAAATTCGAAAATGTGCGGTAAATTTGTATGGGTGGTATACCCGGAAATGGGCGTGGCACCTTGGATTCGACTTTGGATGACATAAGAAGAGTTTTTACACAATTTGGAGTGAATACATGCATAAATAATACCTACTTTAATACAAAAATTCGAAAATTTTTGGTAAGTTTGTATGGGGGCTACACCTAAAAATGGGCGTGCCAAATTGGTTTTAACATACAAAGTAGTCGTTGCCGAGAAAAGCTTAAGTTCCAAATTTATGAAGATATCTACATATCTTCATCAAAAAAAATGCGTAGAAATAAAACAGACAGACAGACAGATGGACATGGCTAAATCGATTCGTCTCATCGAGCTGATCAATAATATATATACTTTATGGGGTCTACGACGTCTCCTTCAATGCGTTACAAACTTTCCGACAAACTGAATGACGATGTTATCTTTTGTTAAAAACATGACGATTAGACTATGAAAACCAAAGATATCAGCATTTAAAAATGATATAGTTTTTTCAAAAAAACCTAAAATTTTAGACAACAATATCTCCAAAACCATATATCTTTGAAGAAATTTCATTTTTTCATTCTACATGAAATTTTACATTAAATATGATTTTATAATACAACAGATCAACATAACTATATACAACACAGTCCGGTCAATGTAGACATTTTAAATAACAATAATTCCCGGAAAGCCAAAAATTGGTGGAGAGCTGGGGTTTACCATTATAAAAAAGTTTTAAAAATTCCCATCGATCCCATGTGTGCTACAAAAGTTATTCGCGGTCAAAGGTAAAAAATGGAGTTTTTTTTTTTTTGATTTTGCTCGAAAACGGTAAGTTATATAAGAAAAAACCTAAAACCAAGTTGTAGATCTTAAAATTCTCTACAAAAATGGTCTTCATGATTTTTTTCCTAAGAGTTACCATTTCTGAGATATCTGGATTCTAAGAGTTACATTATACATAAATGATATTCAATTAATTTATTATTAAATTGATTAAGTAATTTTCCACATATTTTCTCATCTTCTTCAATGTCACAGTATGAAAGAGTGGTGTTATTTAGAATATTTTGAACGATAAATAAGATAAGCATCCTTTACATCATCAATAGCGAGTTTTTTTAATATTCTTAATGCTAAAGTGAGTTGAAGTGTTGTTTGAGCTCCAACTGATCTCGCGTAAGCATTAAGACTTAGGAGCATAAACTTCAGCGAGTACTTCCTTTAAACCACTTCCCTGCATAATACAATATAACCGATTGCTCCAAAAAAATGATATGAGTACACGAAATCCTCCTAGTCTTATTATAATCTTCGGTGCAGCAGATATAATCTCGCGAGCTTTCGCATACAGAGATTGATCAAAAGTAATTATAAAGGGTGGTTAAATTTCAAGGGCCGATGTTGAATGTGAACCACACCTAAACGTCAAGTTTTTTCCTGCATTTCTTTTTGACATTTCTCAACTTCAGACTAACTCAATTTGAACCATTGAAAGATACACAATCGAGCAACGCGTTAAAGTTATTCAGGCCTATTATGAAAATGGGCGTTCAAATCAAAATGCATATCACAGCTAACGAAACAATGGCTCTTTTGCGCGAAAAATTTGATGGCCGAATAATCTCACGTCGCGGCGATGTCAACTGGCCGCCAAGATCATGTGATTTGACACCGTTGGACTTCTTTCTTTGGGGATATTTGAAAGAAAAGGTGTACGCCAATAAGCCAACAATAATTCAAGAGCTAAAGGATGAGATAATTCGGCACATTAACGACATTGAACCTTAATTATGGATGGACGTGTCCCACCGAAGCCGTGGCGGCTATTTGGCCGATATTTTGTTCCATACATAATTGAGTCATACCAATATATCATAATAAAGAAATGTCAATAATTTCCTAAATAATTCGTGTTTTATTCAAAATCAACATCGGCCCTTGAAATTTAACCACCCTTTATAATGCACTGTATATAGTAAATATAATAAAGCTTGCTTATATAAAATAGCACATAAAAGTATTCAAAATTAGATTATAATACAATATTATACGAAATTTTCAATAACTTACTGAAATCTGCCAATAGGCATTTTTTTTGACTTCACTGTACATCTGGGAGAGCGCTGCTGATCGAAGCTCTTCAGTGGTAAGACTATTATTTTCTTTATTAGGCTTCAGCGACAGAATAGAATCCGTTTGAGAATTGACAAAGGCAATTTTGGAATAGCTTCTTGGTATCTATGTATAAGTTTCATAAAAAAAAGCGTTAATATATATAAAGACAAAGATATATTTAAAATTTCAGATAACTGAAGCTCAACACAGTTTCCCCAATTATAAAATGAATAAAAGTTACACATCCTACGTTCATTAAATATTATATTTATATTTCGCGATAATAAGTCGTTTTATGATTGCTATATGAAACGAAAAGAGAAATCAAGTTAACGACATCTAATAAGAAACTAAGACGTTCTTTTACGCAAAACCCCAAAATGTTGGGTCATTTAGGGGTAACGCTTAAAACGGAGCAAGTGAAAACCTGTTTGAAAGTGCATACCATACGAATGTCATTCCGGTTATTTTTCCCACTCTAACTGGACCAAAGATTCTTCGAAGTATTTTTCCTCTCAAACACGCCCAACGCCGACCTTTCCGATTCTCTGGACTGAACTCTAATTCGCATTTGTTTATTGAGACCAAATAAGCTACGGTTAACAAGAGTGATTCCTCGTTTAATTTCTTGACTGGTGTTGACGCTGTTTACATATGTGCCCAGGTGGTCGATGCTTTCTATAGCCTCAAAGCTTAAGTTCTCTGTCCTCAAAGACCGTCTACGCCGTGTAATTTGTCCAGCAAGTATTTCGTCTTGCTCTCTTTCACCGTTAGTCCCATAGGACAGGATTTATTTTTCCATGTCTGAGAAAGCCCCGGTGACTGCACGATCATTTTTGCAGATTATGTCCATGTCATTGGCATATGCGAGCAGCATAGTTAATTTGTAGAAAATAATGCCCTTCAGCTCAAGGGCATTGTTTCAGTATGTATTCCATCAGGAGATTGAAAAAGTCACACAACAGCGCATCACCCTGTCTGAAGTCTCTCTTAGTATCAAAGAGTCGGAGATTTTTACCGACCCTGATAACGCTTTGGGTGTTTGCAGTGTCATCAAACAGAATCGAACGATTTTTCCAGGGATACTAAGTTCAGTCAGCGCTTTGAAGAACTTTTGATCTTTTTGCACAGACTGCAGGATCACCTTTCTTAAATACCGGGCACAAGACACTAACGTTCCAGGTATTAGGCATACGCTCACTAGTCCATATTTAGCACAAGAGTTGATGAATACATATCACCAATTCCCCACCGCCAATTCCTCTGGTGGCTCCTTGTTTATAACCCTTTTTCATACTCTTGATTTTTTGTTAAAATCCTCGGGCCTCGTCTCTGGTAAACATTATCTCAATCATCTCACACCTTTCCAGTCACCTTTCTTCCTTCTGATCAGGTGTTTTTCCCTTCCCTTTTCCTCCCTATATCGCACAACAAAAGCTCGTGTTGCTGAGTTTAGTACGTACCTTGGCTAGAACAAGGTAAAGGTCCGAGTCGTTGTTATTACCTCTGTACGATCGTATATTAAGCACGCCTATTAGAATACCTGGCATCAATCACCGCGTGATCTATTTGGCTGCGGATGCCTACTTCGAAACTGCAAAACTTTGCCTTGTGAATGTCGAGATGAGGGAATCTGGTACTACTTACGATCATGTTTCTGCCCGCGGCAAAGTCCATTACTGTTGGTGGTGTCATGTAGACAAAATTTTCCGATGGTTGGGTGAAAGATATCATCGCTCCAAATTTGTGCGTTGAATTTTAAACAATTTTAATGTCTTGGTTGGGACAGCGATCATAGAGGCTTTATAATTGCTCATAGATTTCGCCTTTCTCCATCTCATCTTTTACATTTGCCAGGGCGAGTACACATATAAGGCTAATGTTAAAAAATTTAGCTCTGATGCGTATCGAGGCGAGACGTTCATCTACAGCTGTAAACCTGAAGACGAGTCCACGTATTTTATTACCAACGAAGCCACCTACACATTTGTACAAGTGTAGTATATGTATAATAGAGACTATGATGCCTTCTTTTGATTCGTTCCAAACTTTCCGACAAACTAATAATACCCATTAAAAGTAAATACCCAATTTAAAGGTATAAAAAACTGGTGTATTATGTATTAGGAGAGAAGTATACAAAATATTTACAAAAATAATTACCGATCGACCAGTTACAATATATGTTGACAATTCCATTTTTAACTAAGAGTGGATCTTCGATTGCCTTATCAGTGCCAGCTTCATAAAAGTACTCATCATCCAGCAAATTCAATGTTTGAGCGCTGACATGTATATAGCCATTGCGGCCAGTACTCTCCAAACATGAAGCAATATCTACGTCGCTTGACCAAATATCAAAATGCCACTTTGTTAAACCAATTACCCGGAAAATAACGATCCAGAATTGTATACCAATTCTCATGTCAATGGGCAATTCGTATTTTAATCTACAGGGAAAAGCATTTAATACAACAAAAAAAAAAAAAAAAACAAATACATCAAATATAAATATAAACACTGACCTAACATCTTTTATAGTTTGAATCATAACAAAGCCAAAATCAACGCAGCGCTTTGCATGCATAGGATTCGGAATCGGCAATCCAGAAGCGCAGCAATAGCAATCGCCCAGAAATTTAATAGGTATAACATCAAAAGTCTAAATTACCACAAAATACTTGATAAGTTCGACGAGCTTATGAAATTGTTAAAATAATTACCTCAGCGGCTGTATCAAACCTAACGAAAAGATCGTGAAGAAGTTCCACTATTTGCTTCGCATCAAGAGCCGTGGTCAGCTTTGTGTAGTTTACTATGTCAGCAAAGAGAATCGTTACATCACTGTGGGCTTCGATATACAATGTCCTGAAAATGAGTTTAAGTAACATTTTAAACACTGAAGTAAATTAATCTGAAAATAATTTTAATGAGACTGACAACTTATTCATACATTATGGAAATGTCTTCTCAAAGCGCAATACGCAGAAATCCTTTCGGGTCCCTGGTTTCTGTAGTGTTTTCCTAGCAGAGGTACAGGCTACACTTGCAGCTTGTAAGCTGCTTGTAGAGCCGGTCCGCGACAAATCCGAGTTCATCTTCCCGGACAGTCGATTCAGGCTCTAGGCAATCATTTCACCAAATGTAAGTTGGTAAGGGAACTACAAAAACTTGCCTTATGAGGCAGGTTAAGGAACACGCCGATTCCTTAGCCAGGGAGGGAGCAGCTTGTGACTCCCCTACCGGTCCTAATGAAGATCCCAATCCCAAATCTCCATAAACAAATGGAAAAATGTGAATTGATCGATTTGGCCTAGATTTGACGCAAAACGTTCAAACAACTTGCACACATAACTCTCAAATAGATCTAGACTAATAGCAACCTTAACTGGTCAGTGGCCCAAAGGGAATATGTGGCCAGACTGGGAATGCCGTGTAATAGGTTCAACAGAAGCTGCAAGGAAAAGAAAAACAGAAACGTTAGAGCTTTTTCTGTCCATCCCGCACCGAGATCTCACAGACTGAGGCTTCTTGGGCAGTTGCAGTTCAACTCGCAAAGTGAGGTGTTCCTTTTAAACTACGCTCTTTCCTCAACTCCACTGGCTGGTTTTAAGTTGTCCTAACGATCTGCGCGCAGGTTTCTATATTCAAGACAGTGTGACATCAAAACGGCGCTTCTAGCGCAATTTTCATTCAGATTAATATTTTACGTTAATTCAATGAATATTCAATGAATACTGTAGCTCAAAAACTAAAAGAAGATATTGCATTATTCACAGAGTTTCTAGCCAAAATAGTGGTTCATTTTTTTTTTTTTTGCCAAAGCAACATTCCATATTCTTTAGTTTTTCATGATAGAATTCTCATTCAAATTGAACCATATGCATGCGTTAACTCAAAATCGAGAAGAGGTGGAAAGTTTCAGTCTTCACTGAGCCAAATACTTTCTACTACTGTGGGCATTTTACAAAGTAAATTTATTTGTAAAAGGAAAACTCTTTATTTATTCTTGTAAATCAATTTCATCCCCTTCAAAGTAATCCCCTCCCGATAAAATACACTTATGCCAACGTTTTTTTCAATCCTCGAAACATGTCAAATAGTCCCTTTCCGGTATAGTCATCAGCGCCTTCTTTGATTCAGCTTTTATCTCCTCAATCGACTCGAAACGCGTGCCCCGGAGTGGTCTCTTGAGTTTTGGGAATAGCCAGAAGTCACACGGAGCCAAATCAGGCGAATACGGTGGTTGCGGAACGATATTGGTTGCATTTTTGGAAAAAAAGTCATGAAAAAATCGACGCTGTTTTCAAGAAAATTCACAATTTTGGTACCAATCAAGACTTGACACGTTTGAGGTCCAAAACATATTTCAAAATGGCCAATTTCATCAGCAATGTCTCTTATAACGGGAACCGAGCTCTACCAAAATCAACAACATATGATTGGTATAAATTGTTCAAAGAAGGTTGAGAACGTGTTGAAGATAAAGAGCGCCCTGGTCAACCATCGACCTCAACGGACGATGCTCACATCCAAAAAGTAAAAGAATTAGTGCTTGCACACCGTCGATTAACTATGAAAGACATTGCTGATGAAATTGGCGTATCGAAAGGATCAATTAATACAATTTTGAGGATGTTTTGGGCCTCAAGCGTGTCAAGTCTCGGTTGGTACCAAAATTGATGATTTTTTTAAAAACTGTACTGATTTTTCGTGACTTTTTTGCCAAAAATCCAACCAATATTGTTCCGCAACCACCGTATTCGCTTGATTTGGCACCGTGTGACTTCTGGCTATTCCCAAAACTCAAGAGACCACTCCGGGAACGCATTTCGAGTCGATTGAGGAGATAAAAGCTAAATCGAAGAAGGCGCTGATGGCTATACCGGAAAGGGACTATTTGGCATGTTTCGAGGATTGGAAAAAACGTTGGCATAGGTCTATTTTATCGGGAGGGGATTACTTTAAAGGGGACAAAACAGATATTCATGAATAAATAAATAATTTAAAAAAAAAACACAAAATATGCGATACTTTTTGAACACACGTATAAACATAAAAGTTTGTCCCAATGAAAGTCGATCATATCCGACTTTCTGCACAACGTGACTTATAGTACATACTCTAATAGGATTTATAAGCTCGCAAAAAAATGGACGAATACAACTTATTAATTTCGCAACGTACTAAAGAAAGCTAGGACGATTATTTTTTTCGCTTATTGTTTTTGTTAAAAACCAATTGTAATTTGCAGGCTTTTTAAAGAACACTGGTTCATACTCTTACGTACCTAGTGTGACTGTTATTTTTAAACTTATTGTCTTCTTTAATACGTTGCCTTATATCTTGTTCGATTCGGATTGCAATTTGTGGCGGTAGTATTGAGTATATCATGTTCTGCTGTTAATTATACAAAATTATTGTAAAGTTCTTTCAAATAAATAAATAAAATATATTTAAATACCTCCTTTTTCAAAGCCGAATTAAGCAGCAACTTTTCTTCAATTAACTGACGCCGATTAAGAAGCGATACTCGTGTCGAATATTCCCGAGCTAGTAAAAATAGTATGCCTGCTGTATGAATACCAAAATGATATACCAAAGTGGCAACTATATTATAAAGTATATATTTCATGTCAAAGAGGTTGGACTTCATAGTCATCACTCGTAATATATCTTTGATTACATAGATTGCTGTTACGGTAATGGCTGTTAAAATTGTTTGTAGGGTCGTGCGAAATGGTACGAAATAGTATGTAATAATGAGCGCAAATTGATCGTAAGAATTGCGCAAGATGATTCTTTGACATATTCCAAAAATAAATGGAATAATATCTACGCAGATAATAATAAAAAATAATAAAAAAAAACAGATAACAATATGTAAAAAAACAACGGTTTGTATAAACTCACCCATTGCGCATATCGAAAAAACAACCAAAAAATTTGCTATGAATAAAAAACAATTTTTGATCTCATAAAAATTAAAATTTAGCAAGATAATTGCAATGACCATTGCCAGAATATAAGTTATGATGTCAATTGCAACATTATGCACGATCTAAGTTTGGTATGTAAAATTCATGAAATTTTCAAAATTCATAAATGAAAATAAAAGCGAAATTACTTACACTACTACAGAGTATTAGCATTAATATGTGAGCGGTGATTACGGAAACAATTACAAATATTAAAAGCGAAGTAAGCACAAGATTCAAGCGATGCACATAGATTCTATATAAATCATCCAAGCCAAAATCATGACACTTCTTCTAAAAGAGTATATATACCATATTTCACCAATCTCTTCAAATTCAAATTATAGTACAAACTCACGCGCAAATATTTCATTTCCCAGAGTTTGAAATTCGAGTAATATTCTGCATGATTAAGCTTTTCTGATTTTGTATCAAGTGGATCCATTTCGGTTAATTCAACAAAATTGCTCAGACAAAAAAAAAGTTTTTCGTTTGATGTTTTCCTTTTCACAGATATTCAATTTAATTGATAATTTAAAGTGTGATTGCTTTGCTGCAAATATTTTTGAATAAAAAAAAAAAAAAAATTGAACTTTAGTATAGCCGATGCTCAAGCATCCTCCATTTGAAACATCTTAAGTACAATCATCATTTGTGTAGATAGTTTTCCGCGATGTGGGCTGGATGGTGTTCGATTGTGGAAACACAATGTTGCCGAGAGAAAAAACAAAACTAAAAATTACCAATTTATGAACCAAAAAGAAAGATAAAATAAATAAAGAAAGTGATCTGAACAACCAACTTTCTGGAGCAGCTAAATAGCCCCAAAATTCACCACGTGACACCGACAGGACCCATATTTAACGTAAGGCCAACCGTGTTAGCCTGCGTTGTTCACGTTGTTCATCTCCTCGTCTTCAGTCTTCTGACTTCATGCTCAAATCCTCTCAGGTTTGGGGTGAGACTGAAACAAAGAGGGATAGGCGTAACAAAAAGTTTCTTATTCGCTTTCTTACACTTAAAATTGAAATCGCAAAATTACAAAAATATACAACAGACTAAAAGCGTACGTGGGACGTATAGTTGGACAGTATCAGTAAGGTTTTAGACCAAAAAAGTCAACCATCGACTCCATATTTACGCTGCGACAGATCATTCATCTATTTGGGCTCAGACGTAAACAACGACAACAGCATCAGTCAGGAGATCAAACGAAGAATCACTCTTGCTAACCGTAGCTATTTTGATCTCGGTAAGCAAATGCGAAGTAGAGTGCTGTCCAGAGAAACAAAGATTACACTCTACAAGACGCTGATAATGCCGGTCTTGATGTATGGCTCAGAAGCATTGGTCATGACAGAATCGGATAATTCGTAAGTAAGTTAGAGTGGAAAATGACATCCGTATGCGCACGAACGATGAGCTGTATGAGCTGTACGAGCTATATGCCGACATCGAAATAGTCAGGAACATCCAATACAAAAGGCTGTCCTGGGCTCAGTGCTGCAAAATGAAATTTTTTTTTATACGTAGCTTGAACTAAAAATCTACGTATTTTTACGTAGCCAAAATTTGGTCAAATACGTAGATCTACGTATTTTTTTTTAAAGTCAAACAAAGCCAATTATAAAGGGTATTTTAATTATATATATGCCATATTTGTTTACATATAAGTTTTTATTAATAAAATTAACATTTTTTTTAATATTTAGGAGTGAATATTTTTATTAAAATAGCTTAGGTGCTCTTTCGATGGCTCAGATGATATTTGCTTTAAATGGTCTTTTTGTGAATAATAATCCTTTTAGGGTTTCTGTGCCTAAACAATTCCTTTTATTCGTTTTAATTAAAGTTATCTCAGAAAAATTCTTTCAACATTTGCGCTGCTATGCGGCAATGTTAAAATATTTTGAGCAAACTCTGACAAAAAAGGAAAAAGAAGGGAACCATCGCCTTTTTAATATTTGCAATATACGCCCAAATCTCTACTTCCTTAGCATCTTCCCCAGTAAAGGGCAGATCTGTATTCCGTAAGATACGCCACTCCCTGTCGAGCTCATTGAAATTTCGCGTGCACAGTCCTGTCATGAAAATGCATGTTTATTAGAGGTTATATAAAACAATAAATTTTAAAGTAGTTACCTGGAAATGAAAGTGCAGCTTGTGTAATCGATGGTATGTTGCGTATTAATTTCTTGTTTAAGAATACCGCAGGATTTAAGAACTGCAATTGCTTCATTTTTTGCATGTGTTCGTTGTTAAATGGGAAGCGCTTTTTTATTTGACGAAGACTCTCAATAAAAAACTTAAGACAATTTTGCCGAAATAATAATAAATTCGCACAATCAATGGTTCCGCTTTTTTGAAGAGTTAGGGCAGCCACATTGCCTCCCAAATAAATGTCATTAAAGTCCAAGTGTAGATCGGAATTTTCAAATTCGCAATTCAAAATTTTTGATTCCAAAGCCGCTTTTTCGTTGCTATTTTGTTCGGGTTCCTCCTCAGACAATTCTATGTGTTCTGGCTTTATGAAACATTCCATTATTGTTTTATAGGCACGAAAAACGTTCTCGTAAAGCAAATACAGCTTGGGGCTTTCTGATTGCATCTCCAAATTCAGTTCGTTAAAAATTGGCAACACAAAATTCAGAAATTCTAAATAAAATTCAGTGGTTGGCTCGATGCACATTTTTAGAATAGGTTCGGCGGAACGTAATCGGTCGTTCAACACAGCTTCTTGAAAATATAACTTTAATGCCGGTAGTTGTTCCAACAGTCTTTTTACTACTTGCATCAAAGAAAGCCACCTTGTTTGACACGGTTTTAATAATATGTGTGGCTTTACGTTCACAAAAGCTTGGAATTCTTGAAAGGCCGCAATACGTTTCGGACTGTTTTGTATAAATGTATACACTTCGCGAGCGAAGTCCTCAATATTGCGTGGAAGCTCCTTACAAGCATATGAGGCACAAAGATGAAAGGAGTGGCAAATGCACTTCATAAGAAATAAATCAGGAATATCGTCTGATAGCAATTTTGACAGAGAATGGTGTTGACCAAACATTGAATTCGTCCCATATGCTGCAAAGCCAATCATGTTTTCTTTAAATGGAATGTTTTTTTCTTCGAAAAATGATACTAAGTCATTGTGCAAATCAGAGGCAGTGCTGCTGGAGACTTTTAAGAGGCCTAAAAAATTATCTTTAACTTTAAAGTTGATTGCAGTTCTTGCAATAAGCGCCAAATGTATTGTGTAGACCTGTCGGTGCTCTCGTCAACGATTAACGAGAATTTGTTGTTTTTTAAACGGTTAATTATATGATCTTCTGCCACTTGTCCACTAACATGTGTTATAATATCATGAGCTTTACCACGTCCGAATTCTAATTTTGCAGCTATTTTTGAGTCCTTGTCGATACTTTGAATTAGATCTTGTAAATCGGTGGCCAAGGAAAATGGCAAATTATGCTTTGCCAAAAATAAAGACATTTTTATTTCGGCGCTCTTTATGTTGTTTTTAAAAGTAGTTAAAGCTGTGTCAGGCAACATAGATAAAATTGTTGGTTGATGGACGCCTTGAAATTAATGTATTAAAAATATTTATATATATGCATTAAAAATATGTATAACGTTTGTTGAATAAACACTGGGTTTAGTTCCTCCTGCACAAGGACAAGTTGTTAAAAACACATAAAAACATAAATTAAGATACAGACATAACAAACTCGAAGACAACAGACACAAATGAATAACCAAAATACATACTTCTCTCGTTGTTCTTATGTTTTGTACAATTTACGTGATTATCTAGAACTCTTGTACCTGCACCACATTTTAAGTCTATTTTGCAAATTTTGCAAAAGAAAAAAATTGCTACCTTTGACGCTTCTTTTCAGCCAGCCGCAATATTTTTTGTCGTGCTCCCAACTATCCGAATATTTCATGTCATAGTGGCGTTTCCGTTTCTTTGTGGGAGTGGTGGATTGCTCCTTATCGCTTTCACTGCTTATAGAAGAGTAGTTTTCCATTTGAGATCAATATAAAAACAACCAAACTTTAGGAACTTTTTATCGCGACAAAAATTTACATGTGCTGCACAGCTGAGAATAATGAATATCGTTGCCAGCCTGTTCTTTCTGGCAACATTAGGCAACATCTTGACTAAAGCCTGCTGCTAGCACACTGTTAGTGTTGGTAAATTGCAAATTACTCGTTTACTTTTAAATTAAACATTTAAATTCTTGTTTATATCTAAAAAATTTGCTAAATTTTTTTTTTGTAAATTAAAAAAAAAATACGTAGATTTGGGAGCTCTATACGTAGATACGTAGATCGGGGCTGAAAATACGTAGATCTACGTAAAAATACGTAGATTTTGCAGCACTGCCTGGGCTGATCACCTGTCTCGGATGGACACAAAAGCTCCGGACAAGAAAAGTTTTTCAGCAAGACGTAATCCAATCGGAGGGGCGAGGCAGAGAGGATGTCCGCCGCTGCGTTGCGAGGACCAGGTCCTACATGACATCCGCAGCATCGGTATCCCTAACTGGTATCTTCAGGTACTGGATTACAACAGCTGGGCCGAAAATCGGTATGTAATATTACAAAAATATAAATCAAAATCAGATACAGATTGTAGAATATCTACAAGTGCATAAAAAATGGTTGTGAATATATATAATTCTTATAAATGTTTGGACTAATACATAAATTGTATCGCTAGGCTCATAACTGGTGATTCATTCCTGTTACTGAACATAAAATACTTACTTGATGCAGCACTACTTCCAGTTGGTATGCTGTCTAAAGAAGCCGAAGAAGCGCGAAACAAAGATTACAGGAAGTATAGGTTGATGTTCTCTAAGAAAACCAGTAGAGAATCTACAAATATTGACGTTTTGAATCGTCTGCTTGCATCATCTGTTCCTTTTATTAGTAGTACATTTATATAAGATGTCAATCTCGTAAACAGCTGTTGGAATTGTATGATGTTGTCAAAGAAATGATAGTTGATGAATAAAACGTTTGTGTTCAAAATAGAATCTTTTATTATACCCCTTACACATAGTGTAAATGGGTTTATTCAGTTTGTCGGAAAGTTTGTAACGCATTAAAAAAGGCACCGGAGAACACATAATGTATAAATATTCTTGATCAGGTCGATGAGACGAATCGATCTAGCCATGCCCGTCTGTCTGTCTTAAGCTTTTCTCGGCAACGACTATGTTAAGTTCGAGAATGAGAGTGCTACGCCCACTTTAAAGTACGGCCCCAATACAACTTACACTTCTTTTAGATTTTTTGTACAAAAATTGTAATTATTTATGAATGTAATTATTCCCAACTGGATAAAAACATTTCTTATGTCATCCAGTGTCAAAATCAGGGTACCACGTCCATTTTTTGGTATAGCTTCTATACATATTTACAGAGCTTTTAATATATTTTGTATGAAAATAGGTTTATATATGAATGTATTCACACCATCGATTTGATAAGGATCGGGCCACTATATCATATAGCGCTATACAAACTTAACTTTCATTTTCTGATATATTCGAAAAAATTAAAAATAAAATTTAAACCAACATTTTATGTAAACTTGGATGGTATCAGTCCCCTACTTAAAAATAAAATTTAAACCAATATTTTATGTAAACTTGGATGGAATCAGTCCCCCACTTTAAGCTTCGGTTGTACGGAAGTTTGTGGTTTGCCTTGTTTTTATATAATAAAAATGAAACGATTTTTCTATGGGTTCCTGGGGTACTCCTTGGGGCCCACCGGTTTGACCTATTTTTAGCACACGACTCTAACTATATTTTACCAGTATTCTGACTGATTTTCGATAAGATAGATAACCAGTTGCATAAATCTCCCATACAAAATATTGAAACAAAATTTTAGGTCCATGAGAGGAACCCCTAAGGACAGACCAATATCAACAATTTTTGCAATTTTTGTTAACTTCTTGAAACCCATCAAGTGTGCAAAATTTTAACATCACAGGAGCACTTTTTTCTATTTTTTGCACGAAAATGTATGAAGCAATACCACTGTGCGGCGGTAGTCTTCTGTCGTGCCACTCCAATTTCGTTCACGTTTTTTTCGTACCCTCGTCTCGCCGGAGCCCGTTCCTCCATTCGAAGCACGTGACCAGCCCAGTGCAATCGTTTATACTTAATGCGCCTGACTATATCGATGCGATGTATAGCTGGCAGGTCAAAAGATTTACGAAGAATTTTTCTCTCAAACGTTCCCAATGATTCCGAGACATACATAAGGGCTGGGAAAACCAACTTCTTGTATAGTTTGATTTTTGTTGTTCTGGATACCACTCTACTTCGCATTTGCTTACCAAGACCAAAGTAGCATCGGTTAGCCGGAATAAATCTCCGTCTGATTTTTAAGCTGGTGTTATTGTTCTTGTTTGTCTCTGACCCCAAGTAGAGGAAGTTTTTTACAACCTCGAAGACAAATTCCCCATACTCACTCGATTCTCTAGTGCGTGTTGCTGATCTGCGAGTACATACCAAGTACTTACCTCGTCCACCACTGGTACCATTGAGCGGAAATTCTCTTCATCTCTTTGAAAACCTAGCTCACTGTACGTGGATTTTTGCCGATTATGTCAATGTCATCGGCACATGCGAGCAACACAGTTCATTAAAACAAAATATTGTCCTTAAGGTCAACGTGTGGGCATTGGCTTAGTATAAACTCCAACAGGAGATTGAAGAAGTCGCACGACAGCGCATTGCCCTATCTAAGGCCCTTCTTGGTGTCAAAGGTGTCGGAGAGATCTATACCGACACTGACAACACTCTAAGTGTATCAAATCCACTGATGACCACACATAAGCTATTTAAAAAATCCTGTGTAATGGGTATTTGAGCTCGGGTCCACCGAAGTTAACGTTTTTCGTTATTTTCTCTCGGCTGCTCTCAATTATATAGGTTTTCCACTTCAGTGCAATTTGCTTTAAGTTTGTAATGATTAATAATAATTAATTAATAATTAAGGTTAGTCTAGTCTCTGATGCAGTGTATGCATTTTGCAATGAGTGAAACAGATTTGTTTCTGGAAGACACGACGCAGGAGGACAAATCTCCCGTTTATAGCAACCTTTAAAATAGCTGAATTTGAATATTTAAGAAGTAAGTGTTTCACTTATGTAACAAAACCTTTCAGAAAGTTGCAGCGAAATATGTCAAAAGTATTTTGGTAACATATTTCATTTGCTCATTAAATTTAATTTGATCGGTCAGTGATATAAGATTTTTTTGTAAAATTGAAATTGGTTAAACAAAGAAACATTTATTCCATCCACTAATTTTATATATACATAGATATTTTCCAATTGCTTATTGTTAGTTATTTCTAAATTCTAATATGCTACCGATATGACAAGAATGGGGCCACTATACCATACAGACCTCGTACAAACTCACCCTTCATTTTTTTTCAAGAAAGTGATTGTTTTATATGTATTTTTAGCTTGAAATTAGACGAAGAATAAATCTGGGTAAACCGATGCTACTTTGGTCTCGGCAAGCAAATGCGAACTAGAGTCTTATCCAAGACAACAAAAATCATGCCAAATGGCCCTGCCCATCAACAGAGTCACGCCAGAAGAGGTGCAACATGAAATTGACTCACTAAAAACTACAAAAAGTCCCGGCTATGACGGAATTGATGCTTTCACTATAAAGAAGTACTCCTCCGCGGTATTTTTGGATGTGAAACAGGCCTTCGATCTGGTGTGTGGCATGCTGGACTACTTTACAAAATCAAACTCCTGCTTCCGGCTCCATATTACCTTATACTCAAATCGTATCTTCTGGACAGAAGCTTCTTTGTCCGGTGTGAAAGCTCCAACTAGAGGATAGAACGTGTGAGGGCTGGCGTTCCACAGGGCAGCGTGCTTGGGCCGATCCTATATACCCTCTTCACTGCGGATCTACCTGTACTTCAACATGAGCAGCACCTTGTTGCCTCCTATGCTGATGACACAGCCTTCATCGCCTCAGCAGCGGACTGCTCGGAGGCCTCTGAAATCGTCCAAAGGCAGCTGGACATGCTGCAACCTTGGCTGCTGAGATGGAACATCTCCGTGAATACGGAAAAGTCGCTTCATATGACTTTTGCGACCTGCAGGCTTAACTGCCCTCCAGTCAGCCTTCATGGCTCTCTCCTCCCAGTGGTGGACAAGGCAAGGTATCTGGGCCTTATCCTAGAGCGTCTAAACTGGCGGGCTCACCTTGAGGCCAAAAGGAAGCAGCTAAATCTAAAATTAGCTAAATTGAACTGGCTACTCGGCAGGAGATCTGAGCTGAGCACTCGCAACAAAATACTGCTTTACAAAACGCTGCTTAAGCCCATATGGACCTATGGTATCCAACTCTGTGGGACGGCAGCTGAATCCAACATTAAAATCATACAGCGTTTCCAGAGCAAGCTGCTCCGCAGGATCATAGGTGCGCCAACCTACGTCAGCAACTCCGTCATCCACGAGATCTAGACGTACCGTCTGTGTGAAATCGAAATTCGGAACCCGCTACATCTCCAGACTGGAGTATCATGATAATCAATTAGAGTAACTTACTCACAACAGTCACACACAAGGAGGCTCAAAAGAAGTCACCCCTGGACCTACCCTTCAGACCTGAATTAAACTGGTGAAACCACGGTTCTTGTTTATTTTTGTAAATTAATTGAAATTTTTTTTAATTCATTTCGTTTATGCTGGCTTTGTGGCCCCATAAAAAAAACACGGGTTTCTTATACAATCCTAATATACATATAATGCGATTAGAAGTGGTTTTACCTAATTCGGAGTGAATACCTTCCTAGATAAAAATTATTTTCATACAAAACCTGGGAAAAGAGCGTTCGATTTGTATGGGGGCTAAGCCTAAATATGGGCGTGGCATCATGGTTTTGACATTGGATGATATTAAAAGTGGTTTCACTTAATTTGAAATAAGTACATTCATAAATAATCACTACTTTCATAGAAAAACTTAAAAATTTACGGTAGTTTTGAATTGGAACCTCACCTAAAAATAGGTGTGGCACCTTTGGTTCTGACATTCTTAGGGCGAGGAACTTTGATTTAAACACTTCTACTGCTTAGGGTTGAGAAAAGCCCCAGCGGGTATGGCGGGTATAACAACTAGAATCCGTAATTTAAAAAGAGTTCTGACAATGTTTTCAAAATTGATCGATTTTTTGAGAAAACTACGCAACTGGATTTACGTTCTTTCAAGAAAATATTCAAAACAATCAAAATTATGCTTCGATTCTTTTTTACAGTTCTGCTTAACTTTTTAAATGTTTATAAAGCATCTATAAAAAAAAAATAAACTTTCACTACGTACAAAGCTTACGTCAGACACCCCTTTCCTCAGGCACCGCAGCAATCAAATGTCATTTAAATGTCAAAACGTTCAATTTAACTTGTTAACAATAAAAACACATTTACGAAATAATTACCAAAAACGTATTCAATTTGAATATAAAAGCTATACAAAAACGCAACAGACAGACGGACGGATAAACAAAAAGAAAAATCAATTTCAAAACTGTTGAAACAAATTTGCGCCGCCTAAATTGTCAATAAAAGCAAGAAATATGAACAATTCAGAGAGGGAGACTGAACTGGAGGCACATTCGATTCGATTCGATCAAATTGTGCTATAAATCGAACATTAAAATGCTTCGAACTTGAAAAGTGCCGCTAATTGTCAAAAATTGTTTAACATTTTGTGTGTGATGTTAACTTGGCCAATAATAAGTTAAGTGTTGGACAGAAATATGACGGAGTGTGTGGTCGATTGAGAATACTAAAAAAATGCTGCAGATTACTTTGATATGCTGCCGCTTATATTGCGTGACAGTTTGTTGAATAATTTACAATTTTTTTGTATTTCGAGATTTTTTTTTTTTTTAACAAACGCAATTTTGCATTAAAAATTTATAAAACGATTTTTGTATTTACACACGCAAGTGAAACTATTCGAACAATTATACGATTGTGTCGCTCTGAACAAGTTAATTGTGCGAACAGTTTTTAAATTGTCTATTTTTGGGAAGTGAAACCTTTTTGGGTGTAATTTACATAAATGTCAAAATAATTAAAGCATTTACTGCTTTTAGTTCGAAATTTGTCTAATTATTTGAGTTAAATGCCGCATAAATTAAAAAAAAGAAGAAGTCGCATGATGGTGAAATGTCAATTGTGCGTAAAACAACCGCTATGTATGTGTGCCGGTAGTGTCAAAATGGCGTATGTAAGAAAGAGAGAGCGGCAATGAGCTGACAGTAACGCTGCGCAAGCGCAACTTAAACTACACAAAATATATAAAAATGAATTTCAAGCACAAAATCAGATAAAATATTTTTTACATACAAAGAATATTTTAGGTACTTGTCTCTCAGTCACTCAGCCGTTTGCGCATTCATCAAGATGGCACCTTCAATGTTAACTCTCAAAAAAAAAAAAAATTATTTTTAATGACAGGTTTTGAGTTGTATTTTGCGATTTTAATCTTTTTAATAATATTTACAGTAGTAATGCAGCGAGGACTGCCGAAAATTATAGATTCATTTGAGGGCGAGAAGGGCGTTTAGTAGCACGCAGCAGCTTAATACCAAATTTGAAACCAAAAAACCAAAAAAATAATAAAACATTTCTATATGCACGCTGTATGTGTGTGCTACCTGAAATAATTATGGGTGCAGTAGCTGCATTAACTTTACTTTTGTTCGGGTTTGCTATTATGGAGCGCGCTCCCCTTTTTTTTACTTTCCGACTTTTAGAAAGAACCGAACGGAAGAAGAAAGCCGCTACCGCAAATTGTTTGGCGTTGATTATAATGTTTGGTTCTCGGGCTGTTGGCAACACCCTGAATTGACACCTGAAAGCTGTAAAGGATGTATACAATATATCAATTTATTTGTTTTTTTTTTTTTTTGCTGATAAATTGAAAAGATATATTTACAAGTGTTGTCGCAGTCAGCTAAGCTTTATTATTTTATGCCGCAAAATTATGGCTAATAATTGTTTGTTGAAATTTTTATTTTGTTGAAGAAAAAGGCTGCGGTAAACAAATTAAATCGAAATTATACAGTAGAAAGTGAACCCTATTCTGACAAATTATTTTAATTATTTTTAAATTTAAAATTTAAAAAAAAATATTAATATGGAAATTTGTTTGGTCCAACTAATGTTTTAATGCCCCGAATCGTTGTACTAAGTTTAATTTAGGAAGCTCTTTAATAAACTTACACAATTTCAACGTTACGAATTCAAATACTTAATCGAAAAATCGGCATTGTAAGATAGAAAGTGTCATGACACATATTTATGAACTGTTTGCTTGGTAGTTCTAATTTTTTGAAGAGTACCTATTAGAGCCATGTACAATAACCCGAAAACGATTAAAAAGGATACTCGATAAAAACGATTCGAGTAACTCAAGTCTACTGGTAGGAAAATGATCAACTCGACTTGACTCGTTTAAATTCAACTCAAATCGAGTCGGGTACTTAGTTAAGTTGATCGGTTACTTGAGTTTTAGTTCTAGCAAGTATTAAAATTATAATGGAGTCACATTATAACATAGTTTTGACACTGAAAATATAAAGTATATGTTAGTCTTAGGGTTAATAAATAGGCTTGTCTGTTTGGATTAACGTGGTTCAAGTCCAAATGAATCATTTTTATACCCGTTACACATAGTGTATACGGGTATATTCACTTTGTCCGAAAGTTTGCAACGCATTGAAGGAGGCATCGGAGACCCCATAAAGTATATATATTATTGATCAGCTCGATAAGACGAATCGATTTAGCCATGTCCGTCTGTCCGACTGTCAGTCCGTCTGTTTGTCTGTCTGTTGCGATGCGTTTAGTCGGAAAGTTTTAAAAGGATTGATCTGAAATTTTAAACTTAAGCTTTTTGTGCTCCTAGTTAGTTTGTATGTCAGAACCAAGGTGCCACGCCTATTTTTAGATATAGCCCCCATACAAACTTACCACTTTTTTCGATTTTTTGTATGTTGAAGAAAAAAGGTTTGTTGAAGAAAAAAGGTTGCGGTAAACAAATTAAATCCAAATTATACTGTTGAAAGTGAACCCTATTCTGACAAATTATTTTAATTATTTTTAAATTTAAAATTAAAAAAAAAATATTAATATGGAAATTTGTTTGGTCCAACTAATGTTTTAATGCCCCGAATCGTTTTACTAAGTTTAATTTAGGAAGCTCTTAAATAAACTTACACAATTTCAACGTTACGAATTCAAATACTTAATCGAAAAATCGGCATTGTAAGATAGAAAGTGTCTTGACACATATTTATGAACTGTTTGCTTGGTAGTTCTAATTTTTTGAAGAGTACCTATTAGAGCCATGTACAATAACCCGAAAACGATTAAAAGGATACTCGATAAAAACGATTCGAGTAACTCAAGTCTACTGGTAGGAAAATGATCAACTCGACTTGACTCGTTTAAATTCAACTCAAATCGAGTCGGGTACTTAGTTAAGTTGATCGGTTACTTGAGTTTTAGTTCTAGCAAGTATTAAAATTATAATGGAGTCACATTATAACATAGTTTTGACACTGAAAATATAAAGTATATGTTAGTCTTAGGGTTAATAAATAGGCTTGTCTGTTTGGATTAACGTGGTTCAAGTCCAAATGAATCATTTTTATACCCGTTACACATAGTGTATACGGGTATATTCAGTTTGTCCGAAAGTTTGCAACGCATTGAAGGAGGCATCGGAGACCCCATAAAGTATATATATTATTGATCAGCTCGATAAGACGAATCGATTTAGCCATGTCCGTCTGTCCGACTGTCAGTCCGTCTGTTTGTCTGTCTGTTGCGATGCGTTTAGTCGGAAAGTTTTAAAAGGATTGATCTGAAATTTTAAACTTAAGCTTTTTGTGCTCCTAGTTAGTTTGTATGTCAGAACCAAGGTGCCACGCCTATTTTTAGATATAGCCCCCATACAAACTTACCACTTTTTTCGATTTTTTGTATGAAAATACGTATTATTTAAAAATATATTTAATGCAAATAGGGTAAAAACACTTTTATGTAATCCAATGTCAAATCTAAGGCGCCACGCTCATTTTTAGGTATAGCCTCCATACTTACCGCCCATTTTCGAGTTTTGTATGAAAACATTTATTATTTCTAAATGAATTCAATCAAATTTGGTAAAATCAATTCCAATATCCACCTCCTAAGTGAACACTATCGATATGGTAAGGATCGGGCTAACATAACATAAAGCCTCCATACCAATTTGACCAAATCCTTTGTAAAATTTAATCTAAGCCCCTGGTGAACATATAAACTATTAAAAGTGTTGTGTAACGGATATTTCAGCTTCGGTTCCACCGAAGTTAACGTTTTTCCTTGTTATTTTTATTTTTTATTTTGATTAGTTAGGTATGTAAATGATATTCATGGTTCAAATCTGTCACTGTTGTTGGTGTTCTTCTTTTACTATATTATTTTATTTTAATTTTTGATATTTTCATCCTGTGAGTCCCAGTTTGTATAAAAGATAAAGTCTATAAGAAAAGTTTAAAAAACAACCAATTCGATGGCATCATTTTGCAGCTTTCCCGCATAGCATGTGACCGTTCGGAACATACCATTAAAAAATTCTGTATAAGCCATCAAAGCTACGTGCTTATCTCAAAGTTCTCTGGAATCAATCTGTCTCAATTTGATTTTTTTCTGTGTAGTGATTTAATTTTTAACAGGTTATTATTTCTGACAATTTAAATTGTTTAATTAAATCTAAGAGTTCATTGTATGTAATTGTTTTTAGTTAAAAATGCAAATTTATAGAAGTAAACTTCAGTAAAAATATATATTTTTTTCAAATTACTCTCGCAAAATTATCTAACTTAAATGAAACGCGGATAAACATTGAAGTATAAATTTAGTTCAAAGTGCATACCACCAATTTCATAATAAGTACTAAATATAGTAAGTAAAATACCAGTAGCTGCGCGTGGATTTCACCCAAGAGAATAGCTGTATTGTAGTATGTACCTTGCCAACCAAAACTCGCTTAACAAAAAAAAAAAAAAACTTCAAGTTAAAAACCCACAAGAAACCAAAAAACAAAACGTTACAATGGAAAACCAGTAGCTATAATTTTTAGTAAAGACTGCCCAATTGCTTAAGAAAAACCAAAACAGTTATTTCTACTAATTTAACGGCGGCTTCAAGGCGAATGGCGGCGGCAAATAACAAAGTACTCCACAGAGAATTAGCTGAGATGGGCCTTCCCCAGTAATGCTGCTGCTGCTTCTACTTCGTAAATAGACAAACAATCTTAACTAAAGCAAAATCAATATGCACACACAATTGGGAGTATCTAAACGCAAAAGTCATTAATAACTAAAAAGCAAAACAGGCACAAATATCCTTAAAGGATACTATAGATAAATATGCACTTTTTATGTGACTCGCCACAAATAAATGCGCAAATATTTATAAATCCGCATTTCATTTTTTTTTTTTCTGACAATTTCGATTTGTTGTTTCAGGAGACAAAGCGGCGTCGCTCGTGTTGTATGGGGTTATTCATTGTTTCACTCTGAGGACTACACAATGAAATCTCAAACAGTGCGCAGCAGGATCGGTACAGAATACTGTAGTACAACATGATACAAGGACCACATGTTGACAATTTCCTGCGATTCAAAACAAAAACAGGTGTGAATTCATATTTGGTTGGTTAACATTGAAAATATGCTAAAGGCTAACAAAAAGCCGTTTGGCAGTTTATACATTAATATTTAATATTTTTTTTTTTTTGCAAATCTTCTCATTTTTTAATGAAATATTATCTTTTTGCATTCTGACATTTCATTGGCTACAAGCGTAGGCGTTTTGAGCATTAAAAATCTTTCGACAAATTACTTTTTCGCTGTGTCATTTAGAAATAATTTATTTAAATAAAAATTTCATTGAGTTTATTTTTTTCCATTTTTAAATAAAGAAATTATTATTGATGTGCGTATTTAAAAAGATGATAAATCTGTTCGAGAAATCTGTGTATGAGATTTTTTCTCAGTAATCGAAAATAGAGATTTCAATAAAGTTTTGCATTAAATTTTTATAAAAGTAAATGTGTGTCTGTACGTCGCTTATGAGAGTCTAAACTATTGCATCGACCTTTATGAAACGTTTTGAAATAACGGGCTGCAGTTACCGGAAAATGGGTTTGTATTCCACACCTCATACTGCCTATGGCATTCATTCACCCAATCGTAATAAATCCTTTTATTCAAGCAGTAAATGGTGAAACAAAAATTGTTATTTAAAAAAAAAAAAACGTTAAAACAAGCCGTTACATACAAAATCGAATTATATTTTAAAAAAAATTTTAGATAGTTCAAATAAAAACTTACCCCAACAACCATCATTTAGAATAATGCTAGAAAATAAAAAAAACAAAATTTTTGTTAGTAATATTTTTTGAGTAATAAAATAGATTCTTAAAAAATAAATATAAACAGCAAATCTCATTAATAAATTTTAACCTTAATAAAGCATATTGATGAAATTATAAACTACTTAAAAACTTTCCGCTTAAAATTCTTATAAGTAACCCCTTTCTTCTGCACACACACATACATGGCACTAAAGTCCTGAAAAACTATTTTTTTTTTAAGAATAACTTGAGAACGATCCTTAAGCAAACTTTCGGGATCATTTTAATACATGGGTATAGATCTATGAGTACCCAGAACCTTTTTAGCTGTAAACTATTATAACCGTTATACAAATTTGGCACATTATTGCAAATACGAGGTGTGTTCAAAACGTATCGCGAATTTTGTGTTTTTTCAAAAATTATTTATTTATTCATGAATATCTATTTTGTCCCCTTCAAAGTAATCCCCTCCCGATAAAATACAACGATGCTAACGTTTTTCCAATCCTCGAAACATGCCAAATAGTCCCTTTCCGGTATAGCCATCAGCGCCTTCATCGATTTAGCTTTTATCTTCTCAATCGACTCGAAACGCGTTCTCCGGAGTGGTCTCTTGAGTTTTGGGAATAGCCAGAAGTCACACGGTGCCAAATCAAGCGAATATGGTGGTTGCGGAACGATATTGGTTGGATTTTTGGCAAAAAAAGTCACGAAAAATCAGTACATTTTTAAAAAAAATCATCATTTTTGGTACCAACCGAGACTTGACACGTTTGAGGCCCAAAACATCCTTCAAAATTGTATTAATTGATCCTTTCGATACGCCAATTTCATCAGCAATGGGTCTCATAGTTAATCGACGGTGTGCAAGCACTAATTCTTTTACTTTTTGGATGTGAGCATCGTCCGTTGAGGTCGATGGTTGATCAGGGACCTCTTCGTCTTCAACACGTTCGCAACCTTCTTTCAACAATTTATACCAATCAAATGTTGTTGATTTTGGTAGAGCTCGGTCCCCACAAGCCTTCTTCAACATTTTTATTCCATTTATTTCATTCAGAAAAAAAAATTGATACAGGTTCTTTGATCCTTTTTTTTGAATACGTAAAAATCGAAGACGATCCAAAACACGTGCAAGCAAAGCAGCTGTCAACAATTAAGTGAACATTCAAAATGGCCGAGCTTGTCGGCATAAGTGAGAGACATGAGTACCAATATAACACCACAAAAAAATCGAAATTCGAATATACGTAACCCGCGAAAATTCAAAATTCGCGATAATGTTTGAACACACCTCGTAATTAGTGTAAATAATATTTTAATTTTATAACTTTGTAACGGATTAGGCGGTGTAAGGTTCGGCGTTTAAATAAAGATGATGTATTTGGTATCAGCCATGTTTATTGTTATGAAACTGCATACGAAATTTTTTAACCTCAGACAATTAGAGTTATCCATAAAAGATTTTATTTATCCAGAAAAAAAAAATAATAATAATAAACATCTTTTGGTTTGCACAAACTTCAACTTTTAGTTGAAATTTGAAACATTGTACAAATATTTAACATTTTTTAAATACAACATTCCTGCTCATATAATCTAGAAACTACAAACCAACACTTACAGAAACATAATTTTATGGATTTTACGTAAATCTTTAAATGTAAAAAAAAAAACTTCAAAGTAAACAAATCTTTATCGATTTCTTTTGAAATTTACTGCCAAAATGCTTAAAAAGCGTCGATTTGCTTGAAAATCAGCAAATAAAATAATAAAAAAAAAACCGATCGAAACAACGCAAAACAATTTCCACGAAAATGAGCGCATAATCAAAGATCAAAGAAAAAAATCGAGCGGCTAGTTTTCAATTTTCCACTTAGCGCAAAAAGCAGTACGACAACAATGTTTCCATTTATATATTTTGCAGCGAGGGTGTTGTTGCGGTTTATTTTTTCAATATTATAGCTTAAAAGTGTAGATAAAATTAATTAAAATTTAATTCAATTCACTTGCAGCGCGCAAAGTGCGCAGAATAAAACACAAACAAAGAGATTTATCGACAAGATACGACGCGTACAGCATTCAAGAAATCGGAAAATACTGAGGTAGCTAGCGGTTCGGATCAATGGGGGAATTGAATGATGATGATCAATGGCGTTGGAACGGCGTTTTACTGGATCGATCGATGGATCGATTGAAAAGAAAATACTGTCTAGATTGCCAAAGTGTGTAGCGCGTTAATAAGTTGCGCTGCATTGCCTTTTGCCCATTAATGTTCGACCATTAAAATGCTATAAAATTATTAATTAAACGATCGAACCGATTACGTTTTGGTTTAAAAAAATGAAAGATTGTTTTACAAAAAGATTTTTCCAACATTTTTATTTTTTTGTTGTTGTGAAATATTTTTAAACGAAGAAAAGTGTATTTGCGTAAATGGAAAAATCACTTTTGTATAAAAAGCAGTGGAGATACCAAGAGCATTATGGATTTTTAACGAGTTTTCAATTTAGACACATCAAGTGCCAGCTAGCCAGCTACTTGAATGTCAAGTAGCGACGACGTCAAAGGCATTCATGCAATAGAACAGATGCCTACATTGATGCTGCTGCCAAACGCTCTCGAGTTGTGGACTTGTAAAAATGCGTGTTGTACAACGGAAGTGTGACCTCAAAATGCAATCCCTGTGTACAGTGTGTACAGCATCCAAGCATTCAAGCATTAATTCAATGCCATTTTATAAGCATTTTCAAATAACAACGCAAATAATAATTTTAGCCTTGAGCAAAAATCGTCTTACTAATTTTCCAGCGAACAACTGCAACTTAGCTTTGAATTCAACTTTAGCATCAGCATCGGCATCGCATTGGATCGCATCGCAACGTTTGTTTGAATCGACCAAAAACGTTTACAATAGTCAATAAAACATGCGGCAAATCATGTTTATCGCATTGATTTATGGATTTTTAATGTGTTGCTTATCGACAATAAGCCTAAATCAACGAAAGGAGCCTCAACTGAACTGACTCCGTGTTATGAGTTTTCCTCAGACTCTCTTGAATTGGCGTTCGCTACGATATTTCGCTTGTGTTTGGAGGCTATGTTTAATTTTTAAATCTCACCGCCTGATTAGTTTAGCGCAAAAAAAAAAAAAAAAAAAACGAAACACTTTGGTTGGAAAAGCTAAAATCTTGATTAGACTTGCAACAAAAAAACCCGATGCAGCTTCAATTGGTTGCTTGTTGCTGCTGCTGTTGCCGCTGTTAGCATCAAAGCTTGCCGCTTTTGCCGCATCCTTTTGTCTTATTAATAATTCACATTAACGCTTTCGAATCCTGAGGGGCATGCAGTTGTTTTACCCACTCTTGGTCCCTCCCTCGTTAAGTTGTTCTTTTACAATTGAGACAGGCGTTACTTATTTTACTTGGCTGTATGAAGGCATAACCAAACTATCACTTTATGAGAATCTTTTAGGAGAATGTAATTGTGAGTCGAATATTATTTTTTTGGCATTGTGGTGCTTATTTTTGAAAAACATGATTCCGCTAGCTCAGAAGTATATGAGGAACTAGCAAAGTTTAGAACACTTTGTGTGAATTTGTAGCTGTTAAAGTTTTAAACGTAAAAAGTTTTTGGCAAAAAAAAATATATCTCAAAGTATTTTCGTATCCTGTACTCGAAGTTTGAAAGATTATATTAGGTTTAGGCAAAAATATGAATTTATAGTATGTATATTATACATCAGAGTTGAATCAGAATCAGAATTGACCGTCTATCCATTCATACATCTTTTAAGGGGGGAGCCCAGATTAGATAATTAAAAAAATCGAAATTTTTTAGTGAATAAATTATTATTTAAAAATAGGTTGCTTGAGTCTCAAAACAAATTTCCATATAGTTTCGATGATATGAGTGCTAAGGTAAGCACTGGTCGATTCAGTGTCGAAGAGTACTCTTTTTTTTTCGTTTTTCTTGAAACGACTTTTTTCAACTAGCAGAAATACTAGTTTGAAAAGGTATTGACGTATAGATCTGAATATTTGTGTGAATATTCTTTATTCAAGTACGAAGAATATTAACCTAACTCTGGAATGATATTATTAAGTAAATATATTTTTTGTGCAAGAAAAGTAGAAAAACATGATATAAAACATGATATTTTTTTGAAACATTTTCAAGACATTAAATTTTCAACTTTTTTGGCCAGGGTTAGGTTCAAATTATTAAAAAAAAATATTACTAACGAAACAAAAAATTTTATATGATTTCAAATCAAAACTGCTACTTACAGGTGTACCGCAAAACAGCCAATTCTAATGGCGATTGTCGGAAATGCCTTCAAAAAATTTGCCAATGTACTTTAAAATACGTATTCAAGTTTAAACGAATTTGAATTATTCTTGCTCATTTAAAAAATCACAAAAACAATCGAACTTCGGCCTTCCTTCCTTAATCCTTTAAATTAAAAATTCTTCTGAGGCCTCTACAGCTATGAATATCATGTTGAATTATTTTTCTTAACCCTTTAAAAGGTGCAGCCTTCACACAAACCAATCTGATATTTGAAACGATTGAAACTATAAAAAAACAGAGCCACAAAAATTTAAAGTAAGATTTTCCAGAACCTCCAAGAGGTCACTTAACCCCTATTGTAGTTTTTGATAGAAAGGTAATTTAAAATAATGATGGATTATGCTTATGAAAATTTCAATAAAATATCCCAATTTGATTTTGAAAACTATGAACATTTTTTATTACTTATCGTAGGAAGATAAATTTTTTTTTTTGGAATATTTTTAAGTTTATGCCTTACCACCTAACCACATTTCAAAGCACTAATAAATTCCATACAAGCTTATTCCAACAAAGCGGGAAAATTTTTCTTTGGTCACTAATGACTGATTGGTGACATGTCATCGTACATAAAATAATGCAATATTTGGACAAAAAAAAACGGTAGAAGATTAATCCATGACAAACACACAAGACGTCTTTTATGAAGTCTTGCAAGACTTGTCATCCAAGAAGTCTTGCAAGACATGTCATCTAAGACAGCTTCGAGAACGGCTTATATGGTCTCCGTGAAACGAAAATAGTCATCAACGCATCATTGATGAATTTCCCATTGGGAACATTTGGAATTTGTATGAAAATTTATACGAGTTTTTAAATACTTGTAGTTTTTTTTTTTTTTTTTTTTTTTTTTTTTTGAAAACCTATCTCATAGTCATAGTCTGCAACGTCCTTTTCTGCTAAAATATCGATTTCCTTAAGAGTTTTATTTTAAGTATTTTATAGACATTTTCCCATATACCATAACTCCACTTATCATTCACAAATCTCTATAAACCACCCGCTTTATTATATTCAGATGATTTCAACAGCAAAATACCGAAAAAAAAATCTCAGATCCGCTGCAGCACAATGCAGACACGCGGCAGATGTTACACGAAAAATTGCGCAAAATCTTTTTGTTTGCATTTTCGACAAATTTCAATTTATGTTGACGAAAAACTGCAAAAGTCAAATAAATAGAAAAGTTCAAGTTGCAAAGAAGGAGCAAGTGCAGCATACAACCAACTTACTATGTGGCAAAGACATAGCAGGGCAAACCAACCGTCTGCCACATACAACATGCAACTCTATGCAAATGAGCAGCTACAGTGCCATGCGGCATGGCAGAATAATCAAAAAACGATACTCTGCGACAATACAGTGGGTTGTGAAAACTATAGAAAAGCCAATTAACTTTTTGTATGGCGTTGACGACAACAACGACGACGACAAAATGGTGGCAGGACACACACATACTCGTACAAGCAAATACGTCTGTCACATTTGCACGCCGTTTGATTTTTTGGCTTTATGCATAATTTAATTTTATTTAAAGTCAAAAGTAAACAAAAACTTTTACTAAAACTTTACAAAAGGATTAACAATGTTGGAAGCGAGTGGCATTTTTCGTTTCAAAAAATAGTATAAAAAGGACATGCGCCTAATTTGCATAAACAAATATAGCAGTAGTTGTGGCGTTGTGGAGTGTGAGTGTAGCCTGAGTTATTGCAGCGCATATGTCTAAATGAAATATTTGTATGTGCATAATTTGCATAAACAAATTAAAAACTTATACAAATATTTTATTTTTTTGTTTGTTTGTTGAAATAAATGCGCCAAAAATAAACAAACGCTGCGGCAAGGGACTTAGCGCGTTTAATTTAAATGATTTAAATGGAACTAGTGTGTTGCTCAGGACTATAATAAAAAATAACATAATTCGTTCAGTATTCTTTAGAAATTTTGATGAAGAAATTCTCTCATACCAAATACGTGCTCTGCCGACTCAAAAGGATTTGCAGCATTTCACCTGAATTGAAACGCATTAGGCAATTAGAAACTGAAAGCCATAAAACCTTTTTGGAGATGCTCTAATATGAACGAGCGAAACAATTCCAAAATAATTCTCATTTTACGACTGTCGCATGCCTAATTGGAAACGTAAGGATTTTTGGTTTAAGCATTTGCTTGGGTTTGTGCGCTTCTAAATCAAAAGCAATTTGCAAAAGGATGTTAGAATTCCATATAAATCTAATAGAAGAAGAAGCGGTAGCAATTAATGCAATCAATGGTCTGCGCGTTGATTCATTTGTGTGTTTCTATTTCACTACTACAGTCCCTGCTGCAATAAACAATGTATGCGAAAAAAAGAGACCATATAGTGAATATATAGAAAGAATACAAAAAAAAAAAAAAAGAAATGCGAAAGCGAGTGGCTATAAAAGCTATAAATGGATCAACTCAGTCAGCAGACGCACCTGAGGCACACTTGCAATGCGCAAGGACTTCCTTTATCTATATCAGAGCAGAGCAATAATGGACGTCGCTGCTGCTGCTGTTACTGCTACGTTTTTATGAGTACAACATGCGATGGACTGGACTCATAGCCTCCGTCATTCAATGATGCTGCTCCTCACAATTTGGTTTCAGCTGCAACAAATCAGTGCAAGGATTTTTTACGATTAACTGCGTAATTGAGGCGTTTCAAGAAGCACACACACACAGAAGGGCAGCGTGGTAAATTTAATTAAACTGTAATAAAGCAAATCCTTAAAGGACAAGAAACGCACAACCGCCACGCCACGTCACGCCACTTCTATTCATTCAGCTTGTAATGAGCTAAATCAGTGCTAAAGCGTTTAAGCTCAACGCAAACAATCTTCAAAAGGACACTCGCTGTAGACAAGCGAAAAAAATTAAATGAAATTGATGAGAAATCCACTTTTAATAAAGCCGCAAATGCAGTCGACATAAAAATAAGGTTGAGGTAGCAGACAAAAAAAAAAAGAATATACATACCACCACAATACTTAATAATGCAATAAGCCCACAAAATAATGTCGCCAGCTACAGAAACAAAATACTACAACCCTCACAGCCGCTGCCGTCGCGATACCGCCCACTCAATACAAATTGTTGCAGATTTATCATAAGTAGCACACCCAAGAGTGAGGGTGTCATAAAAAAGTTTATGTCTTGGAAGAAAAAAAAAATAAAAAACAAAAATCCGGATAAGCAATATTATATTTTAGCGCTTGAAAAGGAAGGAAGTCCTGCGAAGCGCAACGGAAGTTGCTATAACGATGAGAACGACAACGACTCTGTGAACCACAAAATGGCTGCTAAACTGACAAGCGAACTTTATTATTTGTATTTTTACAGATTACATTTTTTCCTTTGGTTTTCTTTTTTCATTCTCATTCACCCATCTTTTTGCTCTGGATACGAGAAAAGCGAATTCCTTGCCAATATGTTGTCGCCAGTCGCAGGTGCAACCGTTGTTTGGATTTTGTTAAAGGAAATTTTCGTTCAATCTGCTGCGAAATATTGTAATAAAAGTGTTTATATTGCTGTGTAATGATCTTCTCGCCACTAAAGAAAAATATTGTAGTGTCTCTGATGATTTCAAATTGCATGCAAGAAAGTGTTTTTTTTTTTGTTTTTCTAGTCTTTCGGGCTTTTCATTTGAGCAAAATTTGTAAAATTTTTCGGCACACTTAACGATTCTACAGTCGGGCATGAATAGATCCACTTTCTATCACAAAGCTGTTACAGAAACTAAGGAATTATTGTCCATAGCAAGAAAGATAGTAATAGAAGTGATTATGGGACACTACAGTACCCAGTACCCAAGATAGTAATACTCATTAGAAAAATAATTTTGCATTGAGTAGGAACTTTTTAAAATATATCGATAACTTGCTATGTTGTCATGTACAATGCAAAGAAATTTTTGGAAATGAAACATAGCATGAATAATTTGAAATCGTACGAATTTACAAAATCGTAAATCGCAAAGTTTTTACGGTTACAGGAGCATAGCTGAAACTTTCATTTGAGAGTACTTTTAAGAATATTGTTTTATTAAAAATTTTTTTTTTTTTAGTTTTGTTTTCTCCTAATATAATCCATATTTTGGGGCCAAATATGATCTTAACATGTCTAGAGCAACCTTACATTAAATTAATGTTCACTTCTACTCTCATTTGTTAGCGTTTCGTTCATTGACATTCACATTGTAATATGTGTATTGCTTGTCTTAAATAATTTTTATACACGTATATGCCTAGGATTAGCTTATAACATAGCTTATGCCCACAGTTTCTGGAATGACAATGAAAACAAGAACAAGAACAAGCAATACAACTGTCATTTATCTCGCTGTCATTTTTATTTTTTTGATACTCAAAGCATGCTCACTCATTTGTCTCTTAAAATGACTTATACGTTCTTTGTATGATGCTGTGGTGCGTCAAAAGCGCTTAAGTAAAAGTTAACAAATTCACGCCAAGTCAGCTTCAATCAGGCCACCCAAATCGATGCAACCAGCAGAGTTTTTGAGCTAGCAGCCGGGAGCTACAGCTACAATCCCCAGCAATCTTATATACTCGTATACGAGTATATCAGTTTCATTTGCGTCTGCGCACATTCGTCATGGCTGCTTAATGAGACGCATGAACTTATGGATAAACTGAACGATACACTGAGTGACTGACTAACTGACTGACTACTTTTTGCATATACAATATGAATTTTTGCTGTGTTGAGTTGTTGTGAGAATCTGAGGTTGGCTTTTGTTGAAATGTGCTTTTGGCTTCTTTGTAACATGTGTCTGTCTGGCAGTTTGACAGTTGGCAGATTCATAATATTTTTTTTATTTTTTTTTTTATGAATATTCATGCTTGAAAATTTTGCTAATTAATTTTTGGAGTTAATAAGTTGTTGAAGGCATTTTGTTAACATACGAAAGAATGAAACAGTTGCAAAGTTAAAGCGTATGAATTTATATGAACTTAGAATACATTCTCTCGCTTCTGCTCTTGCTCAATGTTAAACTGAAGACACAGTCATAGTAGTAATTCATCAACTCAGCAGGATATATACATACACTACCGTTTAATATGCATCTTTCACTTTAATCGCACATTAGTCAAGATGCCAAGGATATATTATTCGTGGTCATCATAGTGACTTTTCCGTTTCTTATATAGTATACGCACCTTTAGACTCCTTTTATGCTCCAAACTGCTCGCGCTGACGTTTAATTCTCGCTTAATCACTGTCCGAATAAAATACTATCAGACTGTGGTCTGTGCCTACGCCTTTTTATATTTATTTTTTATTTTGTTTTCTTTAACTTCACTTTACTTCCAATACAAGCATCTCCTTTTCAGTTTACTGCTGCTGCTTTAAGTTGACAGGCGGGTAGCTTATTAATATCCAGGTAAGCAATAAGACAGACGGACACATACATACATATATACACATATTCACTCAGTTGCTCACGCCTGTCAAACGAATTGTAATTTCATTTGAAATTGAAAAAAAAAAAACAAATGAGGAGAAAGAAATTCCAACGCTTTTCACCTTAATGCTGAAAATAAAGGAGCAGTCTGGTGTAAAAGTATTTGACAAATTGGCCTCATTTATTTGAAACAGTCAAAACAAGCCTCGTCAATGCGATAAAAATCATAAATATGCGTACGACTATTTGATATTGTCGCTGTACATATGCATTTATTTTATTTTGTAGGAGCTGAAGTATTATAATAAAAGTTACGCCACTGTTTAATGAAGCAATTGTGCCTTAGAAAACATTTATTATTTCTTAATTTTTTATTGCATATTTTATTTAATTTAATTAAAAGGTGGCATTTTTTTTTTTGTTAATTTAAAACCATAATCAGCTCATAACAGTTTCAGGGTTTTGGAAAAGTTTATTCAAAAATTATATTTTTTACAAAATTTGATAAAATATTTCATTGCATTTAAAAGATTTCTTTGTACTTAATCGTTAATAAAGCTTATTGGCTTTTTAAAAGCTATTTTATAATTTATTTTGTGCGCCATGTTTAAATTTAAACTCATAAATAGCAACCAAAAAAATCAAGTTTGTTTTCTAAGTCTTTTGTCTTCTTCAAATCTGCCACACTACATAACTCATTTACACCTATCAAAAAGCAACTTTTCTCACTAAAAAGCGGAACAAAAAGAAGCTGTCAAAATTAAGAGACCTCCAAAATAGGTAACTAGGCAACATATTGAATCAACTCAACGATTAATCTACTCATTTTTATTTTATTTTTTGGGCAACATTTAGTGGCAAATTAATTGAGCAACATTTATTTGGACAAACACAGAAAAACCCAAAAATGCTATAACCTTAAGCGGGCTTATTTGTTAATAGAAAGACGAAAAAAAAAATAGTCAATAAGAAAAAATGCGTGTTAAAAACTAATCACTCAGCGCTGTTACCTCAAACGCAAAACATGTGGGAGATCTTTAGGATTGGTTACACACCAAGAAAAAAAAAATGTGAATCAAATGTTTCTTTTTTGTTAGATTAATTAATTTCTTATTAAATTAGTTAATAGCTTAAAGACCACCAAGTAAGTTTTGTGTACAGTATTGAGAGAATTGGGGCTGCGGAAATTATATAGATACATATGTACTGCCAACATTCATTGTACAATACGAAGAAAAAAAAAGATAAATTTCATTTACAACTTAATTTGGCGCCATCAATGTAAGAGCAGCAGCAGCTACAGCAGCAAAAGCTTAAGATTACTTCTTGCCACTTGCTGCATTTCAGCAACCATTCAATCGACGACGACTGCAGGTACGCTTCGGGGCGCACTGTCATGCAGCTGCAGTGTACATGCTATAATTATGGCAAATTAAATGCAAAATGAATTTAATTTTAACACTCACCGTCGTCGTCGTCATCAGCATCTTCACTTTACCATCGAACACACCAAATTGTTCTTTAAGCTTTGAATGTGCTGTAAATTTGTCGGCATAGCACCGCTGGTTATATTGCGCGATGCTATAATTATAGCAAGTATTAAAACACAACACCGAATACGATCTAATAAGCGTAATAAAGTCGCTTAAAGCGCGTCAAAAGCGCAGCAGAATACACGTTCGAACTTGATTACTAGGCGCTGATATTCCCCATTGACGGCAATCTTTAGAAAGATATTTTTCTTTGCAAATATTCTAGATATAAATTTATGTCTCATAATTTTTTTCGTTCGTTTTATTTTCTCTCTGCCAAAGTGTGCACATCAAGTCAACAATAAAAGATCTAATTAAAGTTTTTAGCTTCAGGATATATTTTCAGCTGCTAAACGTAGCATGAACATAAAATTAGAAAGAAAATAGGACACCAGAAAACACATTCAGGCGTTATAATTTATGTGCAACTTCACAAATGAAGCGAGAACATAAACAGGCAGTTTGAATGATTTTCTGTTTTTTTTTTCGAAAGCCAGCACAAAATACATATTTCCCTCTTTTGAAAATTGTATACGTTTGTGTCACTCCTCTCTGTCTCTCTCTCTCTGTGTGTGATCCTTGTATGAGGATCGCTTGTGTGTCTATTGCTGTGGTCGAATTGTCTTTCATTGTCATAAATACACAAAAATAAAAAGGCATTTGCCTTTCATTATGCACTTTGACACATTCACAGTTTTTTTTTTTTTCAAAGCAGAGGGTTGTGAAGTTATATTTTGCTTTTGGTATGCGGTTTACCCTGAAGTACAATTTATATACGATATAGAGTACACAATTACAAACAATTGAAATCATTTTGACTTGTTTTGTGTTTGTTTGATTTTTATAACATTTTGCTCATTAGTGTAAATAGTCAGTTGCATGTTTTTGTCACAGTTTTAAGTTTTTCAATTGAATTTCGAACTTGTCTGTTGTTGTTCAATATTGACACAGCTTGCAAAATGCCATAAATTCAGCTACAATTGCCAATACAGAAAAAAAGGTGTTAAACTGGCAAAAAATCTGTGCTGAAAAGCGAAAAACTGGCATTTTATTCTTTGGAGTTTTTGGAACTCAGAAACAAAAGAAATCTACTTGAATAAACAGTGAATTCATTTATTATACGCTTAGAGTGTGCCTAAAAATATTTTGACAGATTAAATACAAAGAATTTCTCTATACTAAAAATGTGGGCATGCGATTTTCTTATAAATGTGTTTCTTTTTTTATTTACTTCACGTGTCATATTTCTGCTTGATAAATTGCCAACACTTTACGCTTTTCTATAAAACGCAAATTGAATTTTATACAATGGATTTTTTTTCTTAATTATAGACACGCAGTTTTTTTGCTTTTCAATTGCATTCATTTAATTGTTTATAATTAGCGCATTAATTTGCAGTTTCGCATATTTTTTTCGCATAATTTTTTATGTTTAAATGTGTTCAAATTTCTTATGAATTTTTAATTTCTGCTTTTGATGCGAAAATTTGCATAGAAAGAAAGTGTTGAGTGAAGGTACGTACGTGTAAAATAGCATTGTTTTATTATAACTGAAACCCGTCTGTGCAATACATTTTTATAAATTCATTGTAGACGTTGTGAAAATGATTTTTTTTCCATTTTATCACAATAACAATGTAAAAAATAATGAATCTAAAAACCGATTTTTCTTTCACGTCTCAATTTTGAATAAGAGTCCTTTACGAATAAGAAGAATGTTATCTTTTAACAAAATCACTATTAAACTATGTTATCAATCTTAAACACTCAATAAATTAATTAAACACATGCTTAATTTGAATGGTAAGCAGCACTACTCAGTTGTATTCAGTTGAACTCACAGTAGTACTCAGTTGTATTCACAGTAGTACTCATTTGATTCACAGTAGTATCCAGGAGTACTCAATTGTATTCAAAGTAGTAAACATGAGTACTCAATTGTATTCATAGTCGTCAGTTAAATTCACAGTAGTACTCAGTTGTATTCACTGCAGGATTCATTTCATTCATAGTGAAGAATCACTTTTTTTCAATAAATGTGGAGCACTGAAAATAATTTTTTTGTAGCGTCATCGACTAAATTTCAGTCTACAAAAATATTTTTTTGTTTTTGGCCAATCTGTAGTAAATATATTTAAAAATAATAACTATTACTAATAAAGTCGAAAAAAAGTGGTAAGTTTATATGAGGACTATATCTAAAAAGGGCGTGGCACCTTGGTTTTGACATACAAACTGCCTAGGATCAAAAAAACCTTAAGTTTAAAATTTTAGGTTAATATCTTAAAAAACTTTCTAAGAAAAATGCATTGCAACAGACAGACGATCGGACGGACATGGGTAAATCGATCCGTCTCGACGAGCTGATCAATAACAAATATACATTATAGGGTCTCCGATGCCTTCTTTAATGCGTTATAAACTTTCCAACAAACTGATAATTTTATATACTATATGTACATAAGCCAGGGTCTGATACTGAGTGTATTTTTGGGAAGAAAACTCTTTAGAAAATATAATTTTTTTTTAAAATAGTTTTTCATTTCCAATCGCTACGCATGAAATGTTTGAAATAACCAAATTACTAATTCAAATTGCAAAATCCGCCTCTGGAGCCACCATTGACCTAAGCTAATATACTTATAAGCCATTACCTTCCAAACTTAAACTAAATTTTCATTTCAACGCAAATCTCTTCGTAAAAAAATCATAATAAAAATTTCCACAAACAATATTCAAAATAGTCCAAAATCTAATCAGTATAAAAAAAATTGAAGCACGCTTGGCAAATGCATAAAACTTTCAAAATCCTTATAACAATAAACTTGCAACAGTCGCTGCTGCTTATCTTCTACAATAAAAACAAAATAGAATTATAAAAGTCAGCAAATATCATATATATTGCATACTACCCAGTTTTTTTGTCTTACTAAACTTTTCCAAATGCAAATCTAATAATACAAAAAAAAATAATATAAACTATACATATCGCTGTCCATCCTGTCCAGCTGTCCGTCTTATTTGTTGCTTGTATGTAAATCCCAAAGAGATAAGGCGTCGGAATATCACAATGACAGCCGCAGGAATTGACCATAGCGAAAGAAAGCAATACAGGACAATACACATAATGCTTACATATGATAGCGACAGCAGAATGGAATAGAATAGAAGTCATTTTATAAGTTTTGCAAATCAGTGCGTTTAGATCCTTTGATACGTACTACACTCCCACTCCTTGCATAAACTAACAGCAAAGTTTGAACAGCCCTCGAGCAGCAGTGGACTGCAAAAGAACGTGCGTCCATTTTTTTTCTGTTACTGATATCCTTTTCGTTTTTTGCAGTGATTTAGCTTAAAAAAGGTAAATACGCAAAACAAATAAGAAACTTTTGTTTTATTAGTTTTGCTTTTTTATTGCTATTATTATGAAAGCATATATGAGTTGCAACTTTTCTGCTGACCAATGTTGCCGCATTTGTTGTTTTATTGGTTTAGGCAGGTGGCCATTTTGTATGTTGTTCTCCTGCCCCCATTAGGGAATGTCCAATTTCGAAATGCTTTCGCATAATTTGCAAAAGGGACCCTTAAGACACAAAAAAAGAATGAAAGAATGAAAGAAAGTTTTTGCGCGTGCAGCATTTCTTCATTTTGTTGTTGTTGTTGCTGTTGTATATCCTTGCTTCAATTTTTGTCGCAGCACATTTGTGCTCAAAACTGCGTACGAGATCCATTTCAAAATTAGTTTTTTTCTTTTCGTTATGAAAATGGCAAAAGTATTTTATGACAAATTTACCTGATATGATTAAAATTTTGGTTTGCAGCAAATGTCCTTTATTTTATTTTTTTGTAGTTTAGCATAAATAGAGGCATAAGTCTGTCAGTTGTTGGTGCTTTATTGCGAAAGTAGTAAGAAAATGCAAATGGTTTTGTGGTTTAAGAAGAGATACTTTTTTCATATAATTGGAAATATAAATCGTTGAAATTAATTTTAGCTACAAGGATAAAAACTGTTGTGAAATCGAATAAATAGATTCGGAGACTATAATTTTCATGTTGATCAGAATTTTAGTTTCCAGAAGCAAATGAATGATAGCCAATGAGTTTCCTAGCTACCAGTAAGAACTAGGGTTGCTGTTTATTCAAACCAATTTTTCAAAGCAGTTTTTCCATTCCTCTTGAGACACCTCCGAAACATGGTTTTTGAACGCTTCAATTGCTTCTTCGGCGTTCGTAAATCGTTGACCACGCAGTTTTTTCTTGATGTGAGGGAATAACAAAAAGGAACGTTGCCAGATTTTACACACTTACATTAGTGTAGCCAGTTTCCGATACATAAATAGCAACCCTCGTATTGGGATTGGACTTACATAATATTAATTATTAAGCAAATTATTATATAATCATATTGAACTCAGGAGTACCTAGTGGTGATTACCGGTTGCCAGTGGCACATAGGGCTGTGTGAATGTTGGAAATAATCCATTGTTGATAATTGTAAAAAACAAAAATTGATTGTTGCCGATTAATCATGATTATCAAAAAGTATTTTTTGATATATTTTTTTATATTTTTTTTTTTTATTGCTTCACACTTTAAAAAAGCTTTCTTATCATGCTTGCTAATCAATGCCGAGACTATCGTCCTCTATCAACTACATGGTTATTGATTGTTGATTGATCGATTCATGATTTTTGAACTAATTGATCACTTGATTAAACAAAATAATCGATGGCTCATTGATTAATCGATTAATCACACAGTCCTAGTGACATATCATAAGTTTAATATCCAGACAAAATATGCTTTCAAGTCTATTAAAACAAAAATGTCAATTGAAGACTTTTTATTTAAGAATTTAAATCTAAACATTTTTTTACCAGTTTTAAAGCAAAAAAAAGTTTTGATTTGTTTATTTTTTTTATTAAAACTTTAAAGGTCGTACATTTCTAGGCAGCTTAGCAGCCTAAAAGCATGCAACATTGACACGCTTGTTTATTATTCGAGCAAGCAATTTACGAATTGACAGTCGAGAATACAGAGATACAAAAAGTCTTTCTTTTAAAAAATATGCTCGTTGTTTTTTTTTTTTTTTGTAGTACGCAATTTACGCAGCGTTGCACTGAGTGTGCTAATAAAAATTCAACGAAGCGTTAAGAAAAAGTAGTTAGCAGTTTCAAAATAGTCCTAAAATACAAGTCGAATGAGACAAAACAGATTGTCAGTAAGCTGATTGAACTCTTTGCATAAAAAAAGGCAATATCTTTATTTCAACCCTTTCAAACTAGTCCCCAACCCAAACCCCATTTGAAAACATTTCTAATATTTGTTTTCGCAGCCGTCGTATATTGACTACAAATGCATGTGCAAATGTTGCCACGGTTTAAAAGGATTTCAAATTCCAAATATTTGTATGCGAGTATATAGAAGCAATCAGCGACAATATTGTAAAGGCAATCCAAAGCAATCCAAGAAAAGAAATGTAAGCAATCTCGTGTCACATATGACACAAATGACTTTTGCGTGTGGAAATGATAATTTCATGTAGACTAGAAAATAAAAAATAGAAAGATATGAAAACATTTATATACGAAGCAGTTAAGGTGTATGACAGCAAATTGTGGTAATAGTTGAAATTAGTTTTAGCTGCTTCAATATTTTATTTTATTTTAGTTTTTTTTTCTCTCCAACATCGGACAGCAGCAGCAGCAGCTTGTGTGTCGCTTGCGCGCTCATAAAACTGTCAAAAAATGACTTTACAACTTAATACTCAAAAAGAAGAAGAGAAAAAAAGAACTCCATAGTCTCCGCCGCGACGGTCTTATATATTAAAGTCATCCACAATAAAGACATCAATCAAATTGACTGCCAAATAAATGTCAAAGGACGCGCATTCTGGAATGTGCCACATGCAGCATGATTGTGCAGCGTCAAGTTAAATAAAGGAGTAAAGTGCAAGGCGGCGCAAATGACATTAGCTTGACTTCTCCAATGTATGTATTTGTAAAACAAAATACAAAAATACAAAAAGTATTTACGCGAAATTGCATTGGCAGCTGTCTAACTGCCTGTCTATGTAGTAGCGTAGCCTTGGAGCAATATCCTTGGCGTTTGTCACAGAAAAAACATTCGCGCGTTCATTGACATATGCTGCCGCGATGTGACATTATCGCGCGCGACTTTTGTCTAGCTAACTAACTGTCTGCAACGGATTGATGTCTTCAATCACGCGTGAAAAAGGATTTACTACTATAAAGACATATGCGGTATGTTTGATAAATGAAAAAAAAAAAACAAAACAAACTACGATTTGGTCCCAAAACTGTAGCAAAAAGATAACTGTGAGACAGTAATCGCTAATTACATTTAATTGAACATTTAACCTTTAATCCAAAAGGTTGTTTACGCAATTAGCTTTGGCAAAAAAATCACTTTCGGTGATTTTTTCACAGTGATTTAAAAAACGCTATGTCGCACTATAACTGAAAGTAGTGATTTCGATTTTCTTGTTCCGCAGTGAATATGTTCAGTGAAACTGTTGATGTATTTGTGATTCGTGCTTTTATCACTCTTCGTGACTCGTTCATAATCGCTTGAACACCAAAACTGTACAAATTCTTTCGGTACATTTACCAGTCACTTGATTCGTCAATATTTTCCATTCACTGAAAGCGCAATTGCAACAAAAATATGAATAGAAAACGAAGTGAAATGTGATATTTATTAAATAAATATTATTTAATACAAAAAAGTAAAATAAACGGCAATGCAAAATGTTTTCTGCCAAACTGTCGTTCAATGAATTATAACAGAGTCGGTTTGTTGTGTTGGTGTAGCGAAATAGTTCAGTTAGCGAAAGAAACAGTTCAATTAGCGGCGATTTTGTGTATCACTCCTCGCGAACAGTGAACCTGTTCCGTTATCACTGTTTGTTTTTTCGCAAACTGTGATTTTATCACTGCTTGCAGTCACTGCGATTTTCAAGTAGCAGTCGCTAATCACACTGCGACTCAATAATCACTTTTTTTGCCAACACTACTAAGTAGCAAAGGCCTCCATAATATAGTTACCTTTTATAAACACTCACTCTGGAGGGTTTCGGGAGATTTTAATTAATAAAGTTGCAAACTCCGAGCTTACTGAGCTTGTGCGGCAGACGGACAGCTGTTTATACAGACTAAAGATGGTGATAGGGACTAGAATCCCGCTGGATCACGCGGGACCCTACAAAAATGTGTTAAGTAATTCGGGCAGAGTACGGAACCAGCGGGATTATTTAAAAATCTTCAGAATTAGCGGGATCGGGAAAGTTATGCAATGTTGCATATTTGATTCAATTTAGAAAAATTTTTGTTTCCAAATGGAAGGCGTTAGTGGGTTGTTACCAATTTATGAATAATTAATTCTCCTTTTTTTAAAGAAACAAGCCGCAAATCTGTACTCATTTTTAAAATGATTTCCTTCGTACAAAGTACAAAAACGAAGTCAATACAAATTGGCGTGCAACGAGTACAACAACGCCCAACACGAGCTGGCCACCATCAATGCCTGCCAAGGCTTCATTATATTGAAACTTTTGGAAGTGCAGCGCACATACTCATCTATATGCAAACGCTTTCCGATGCAAACGCTAATTAATCATCATGAGTGCAGCAAGCAAAGAATGCGCGCAAAATTATTGGTTACAAAGTTAGGAATTGTTGGGTAAACTGTAGCGCGAATTCATGGCGGCCATCTTGTTTAAGCATGTCAATTTCTTGCAAACATTTGCGCAATGGCGGCAAAAAACACAAAAAAACGAAGCCAGTTGATTATGCCACACACATGCACACATGCCACAACCAGAGCTGGAATCGAAGGAACCACAAAAGTAGCAAGCGTTGACATGCAACACGCGATGCAACGCCTTGCTTCAATTTTGCTATATTTCCGAGTAGAGAGGCTTTAAAGGCCGCCCAAGTCATATCTCAACGCAAAAAACCTGTCAATGGAAAATTATATGACACGGCAACGGCGACAAAAAGATGCAATCTGTGCTGGAAAAAAAATAATAATACACTTGGCCCTCGCTTAACACGGGGGTTACGTTCCTAGAAATCCTCGTGTTAAGCGAAATCGTGTTAAGCGAAACATGGATTCAGTACAAAATAAGGGGTTACGTTCTCAAAATTCAAAATTGGCAGAAAAAAAAATTTTTATTATTCAAGTTTGGTCTGTTTTTATTAAGGTTTCATACATTTGTTCAAAATTAACCAAAAGTTATTATGTAAATGCCTTTAATAAATGCATAACATTCATATTTTCCAAATTAAAAATTCTTATTAAATAAAAAAGGTTCTTCATATAATTAATTAACATGTTAAACATGTTATAGAAACTTAAAAATGTTAAAAAGTAAAGAGATCATATGTTTCAGTTCATATCAAATTTGAAATGCATTTGGTGGCATTTATAGTTAAAGCCAGTATGTTTCAACATGTTTTCTTTTTTGGTGGCTCCTTATCAAAAAAATCAGTCATTTTCGATTGTTTGGTGGCTTTTAAAGCTTCTTCATAGCACTCCTTATAAGGCAAAAGTATTTTTGCCAACTCTCTCTTAAACTTAAGTCGTCGTTCGATGACCGGATCTGAATTTAAGAAGCACGATTCCAAGCTGCTAGCATATGCGAATCCTTCTTGGAGTTTTTCTATCGTTAAACTAATCGGGTCGGTTTCTTCAGAGCTGCTGTCATCTGATTTTGCATTGTTTGCTTCATTCACAGTCTTGTCTATCCCTTTAAACGCACGGGGATTGAAAGACTTATAAACAAGCATTGGTTTTGCTTGAAAGTCGACTGATGCATTACTACACAGCAAAAGTGTAAAACGATCTTTTTGTGCCTTAAAGCCGGGAGCTACTTTTTCATTCTTTGATAAAAAGTTCGATTTGGCATTTTTTTCCAGCAAAGTCCAGTTTCATCCGCATTGAAAACCTGGTCGGGCAGGAACCCCTCTTCTTTAATGAACCCCTGAATCTCTTCTGGGTATGTGGTAGCAGCTCCATCATCGGCCGATGCCGCTTCGCCCTTAAATTTGAGGCTATGAATGGAGAACCTTTTTTTAAATTTCTCAAACCATCCATTACTGGCAACGAAATCTATGCTGGAAGAGGGCTCTCCATTTTGCTCGAGCAGTCTATAAATCCTGAGTGCCTTTTCCTGAATGATCCGCTGGCTTAAAGGGATCTTTTTTTCGTAGCTGTCGTCAATCCAAATGCTAAGTGTCCTTTCCATTTTTTCCAAAATTGGTGCTCTACTGGTAAATTTTGTAGATATGGATGACCCAATGCTTGCTGCACGTCGTATTTCAGTTGCATTCTTTTTGATAGTGCGAACTGTTGCCTCATTTAAATCAAGGCTTCTGGCAATTTCCGTGGCAGTTTGTTCATTGTCTAAGCGGTTTAGAATTTGTATTTTTTTGTTCTATAGAAATGACTTTTCGTTTTAAAGTAGCTCTGTTGTTTTTTTCTGCCATTGTAAAAGCTGAAATTTATTTATTTTAATTATGTATTCACTTTTTAATTTAATCAAGCTGTACCTCCTTTTTATTTACCACAAAATCTTTGACTTTTTATTTACGCGTCTGCACAGCTCAAGTTTTTTACTAAAATACGCGTACATTTCACATATCAAATGTGGGATTCCCCTTTTTCGACAAGCACCCCATGCGTATGACGCAAGCACAAAAGCACTTTCGCGTTAATCGACAGCAAAAAAAAATATATCGATATTTTGTATTCGTGTAAGAAAAGAGGTTTTGAGCGTGTTAAAAAAGGGGATGGGAGCAAATTTATAACCGTGTAAGACCGAGTTCGTGCTAAAAGAGTCCGTGTTAAGCGAGGGCCA
>JAEIFJ010000991.1:0-179413 GCA_018903435.1 Leucophenga varia
GTCATACACTTTCCTTAGAGCAGGTTAGGAAAACCGAACCCATAAAAATGATAAGATTCATACAAAGAATAGGGCTAGAACCTGTAATTTAGCCAGTAAGGATGTACAATATACCTCTTTAGGTAGCAGTACAATCATCCCCAAAACTAATAAATAAAGTTAGTGCAAATGCAATTTGCCTATCTTATGAATGTCAACTATATTTACTCCCTAAATGGTAAATCCAACGGATGAAGCCTCAACAGTCTTCTTCGCGTTGTGCTATTTTCCAATAAGTTCAGCGCCAGGTGATTAGGATGGTCATGCAACCTCTCGATGTATTTACTGCTGATCTTATGGAGTTGTTGCAAAACTGTAGGAACATTTAAGTCCCTATGTAGCGTGCTGTTTCGTACATACCAAGGAGCATCAGCTAATTGCCTTAGAATTTTATTTTGTATTCTCTGGATTCTTTTTTAAATTAGAATTACTTGCTGTTCCCCAAAGCTGCAGTCCATATGTCTAAATTGGAACAATCATTGTTTTGTAAAGCAGCACTTTGTTTCATAAGCTGAGTTTGCACTTTCTATGTAGCAGCCAATGCATTTTGTTGATGCGCCATGCTTACTCCAAGTAATACCTCTATCCAAATGCATTCCTAAGTACTTTGCAACCGATTGTTGAGGGATCATTACATTGTCGTAAAATACACATGGGCAGTTTTCACGCCTCTTTGCAAGTCATGTGAACAGATTTTTCATTGTTAATCGATATATTCCATCGATGAAACCAGGAAGACCACTACTTTAAGTATTCTTGCAACATGTTTGAAGCTTCGACATGATGAGGATCAGTTGCTAAAATTGTTGTATCATCAGCATAAGTGCCAACCTGAACATTGTCATTAGTAGGAGTAGACATATCTGCAGTATAAATTGTGTACAGCACAGGTCCTAATACACTGCCTTGTGGAACACCTGCTCCAATTGGACGAAAAGTAGATACCTCACTTCTTACTACCACTCGAAAAGCTCTTTTCTTAAAGTATGATGCAAAAAAAAGGAAAAAGGCGCTGGAAGCCATTTTTTCAACTTGAAAAGTAGCCCATCGTGCCAGACTCTATCAAAATCTTGTTTTACATCAAGAAATACTGCAGAACAATATTGAAAATTTTCCTGGGCATCGATGAATTTCGAAATTACACGATGACACTGCTCTGGAGTTCCATCATGATTCCGAAATCCGAATTGATGATCCGGTACTATATTAAGACCCTCGAGCACTGGTAACCATCTTCCAAGAAAAAGTCTTTCAAAAATTTTTGAAAATATTGAAAGTAAACTTATCGGTCGGTAGGATGTGACCAGATTTTCAGGTTTACCAGGTTTGGGAATCATCACAATCTCAGCACACTTCCATTGGGAGGGAAAATGGTAAATGCGAAGCATGGTATTATATATCATAGTAAGAAAAATACACATTTCATTGGTAGCGCTTTCATCACTCTACCATCTATTCCGTCATAGCCAGGAGATTTTGCAATTTTAAGAGCTTTAATTTCTACTAACACTTCACGTGGCGTAACGTGACGCAAAGGCAGATCCATTTGGCAGGGGTTGTCCAAAAAATTAACCGTCTCCAAAACATAACTTGGGTTCACAAGTAATTGACGGTGAAATGTTTTTTTAAGATATTCAGCAAATGCTTCGGATTTAGCTTTATCAGTCCGGCACCAAGTATTGTTAGTATCCTTAGCAGGCTTTTTAATCCCTTTTGTCGCTCTCCAAAGATTATAACTATTATTATATCTGGGGTCAAGGTTTTGAGGGTAATCACCAATGGCTTTGTTTCTTGACTCTTGCAACAAATTTTTTCATTCATAGCTCTGTTAAACGCTCTTTTATCAAAAGGATTTCGACTATTCATCCACCTTCGGCGTAACAGTCTCTTATAGTTTACCATTTCACGAATATCAACGTTGAAAGGCAAATTACCATAACTTGGAGAATTGTTTGTAGAAGGTAGTGAATGCGTAGCTAGGCTAGCAGCTTCATGAATGTTTCTTGAAAGTAGTTCAACAGCATCATCCAAATCATTTCCATTTATCAGTTCCATTTTAGGGTTAACATGTTCATTAAGCCAGTTTTGAAAGGTAGCAATATTAGAATGTTTTGTTTATAACTTAGGACGCATAACTATAGTATTGGCCACAATGTTAGCTTCAACAATCAAGGCTGAATGATCTGAACTTAGATCATAACAATCGCGAATTGTTAATACTGTAGCAGAAATACCTGCAAAAACAGCAAAATCAAGTAGATCAGGAATTTTAGTTGGATCCGTTGGCCAATATGTTGGACTTCCTGTGGACAGCACACTGAACCCTCTATTAATGATGTTATTATAAAGTACACGTCCTCTTATATTTTCTCTATTAGATCCCCACTAATTGTGTTTGGCATTCCAATCTCAACCAACAAAAAATCGTTCACCAAACTCATCAAAAAGATTTTTGAAATGTTGAGCTGTCCAACTATGTGGAGGAGGACAGTAGAGTGCAGCTAGTATGAAATCTTCTTGAGCACTCTTAATTTTTGTGTTGGCACATTGGACTCTTTGCTGACAATTAATTATTAATTATAATTATTAAAATGAGTTTCAGACACCAAAATAGCGTCAACATGATTTGTAACAGCAAAGCTTTCAAGTTCTAGCTGATGCTTTGCTAGGTCATTCGCGTTCCATATACAGAAGCGTAAGCTTAACTGCATTATTTTGAAATTAATGACGAAACTAGCGTTATAACTTGCGACATCATTCGCTCCGTCATACGCTTCCATCATTCTCTCCAGTGATTTTTCTTGGCGCTCTAAAAGTTGGGACAGATTCTCAAACGAGTTAGTTTGTATGTTTTGTGTGGCTGAGGCAACACTATTAGCTTGTTGAAGAGTGGCTTAACTCCTTTGCTGCTGATTAATTGGTCGGACAACGTCTGCATAAGATAAACCTTGGTGAGAGAAACTGGATGTATTTGAAATAAGTGGATGTGCTACTTGATTTAAAATTCTTCGACCACCACCACCAGTACGCCGGACAACCATTGCCTGATACACCTTGCATCCTCTATAGTTTGCTGTATGAGGATCTTGACAATGTACGCAGATTGCAGGAGCACTTCTTTCCCTACTAAAAGCAGTTGAGGTATGATTACTACCACACTTAACACACCTGAAAGGCGTACGACAATATTTTTGTGTATGGCCATACTCCTGACAGCGATGGCACTGTACAATATCATCAAACTTCTTTGGATATTCCACTTTAATAACTGCATTGCACAGACGAGTAATATCTATTGCCTGTTTATTATTTCCGGCCGGTTCTAAGTCAACAAAAAAGATAGACATTTGCCTTCCATCTTTTTTACTTACTGCATTCATAACATTTTGCACTGAGTGTCCCTTCCTTTCAAGCTCTTCTTTAATAAATGTCACTGAAGTCGAAAAGTGCAGATTTTTAATCACTATTCTAAAAGCACGTTCCTGCTTGAGCTGATAGGTGTGATATTGACGTTGATTGTCATCTAAATGGCGAACTAAAGTTCTATACGCCTTAACATTCTTTATCATTAATCTAATATTACCTTTTATTCCAGCCTTATATGAATAATCTTCAGGCTTAATGACTGAATTAAATTCATTTAGCATTGAGCTAATATCAGTAGTATATGGCAAAAATATTGGTGGAGGCTTAGGAACATTCACATTCACATTCACAAAAGTGACGAAAAACGATTATTTATACCAGCATATTCTTGACTTTTTGGAACTGATTGATCCATGAATTCCTTATTCTGCCCCGAAGAAATGCTCTCGTTTTTGCGCTTCTTTGTATTGTTGAAAACTTCAGCGGACTGCCAGGCTTGAAAAAGAACCGGTGAAGCAAATCCTTCAATATTTTCATCAACACCATCTTGGCATTCCATGGGAGAGTTGGCGCCCGTTGTAACTTCCGGAACAAAATTTAAATCAAAATCAATAGCACTTGATGACGATGAACGTGATGAATAAGCTGTCCGTTTCGGTTAGGGAGCTGGACATTTTTTAACTTTCAATGTTCTTGATTTCCGAGACTTCAAAGAATCGCACTTGCAAGCATTGATGCAAGATGAAAGATTTTTGGACGTACATATGTTAGATGAGCAGTAGAATTTTGTTTTGAATTTGGCAGTCTTCTAAGACCTGGTCATAGTCTGGTGGCTCACCAGGACAAAAAAAAAAAATTTTATACATTTCAGAAATTTGTACAATTCCGAAAGTTTATTTTATTACCTTTTACTTGATACCATAATATGTATATACATATCTGCCCAAGGTTTTTATTTCCGTATGTGTAAAAAATGTTGCTACATTTTGGAGAATGGGCTATTTATAGGTTTAAGAAAATAATATTCCGCAAATGGGTTAGGTGGGTGTCAATGGGCCGATACAACCCAAATTTAGCATAAAAACAAGAAAAAAGTTAACTTCGGTTAGACCGAAGCTTATATACCTGTTACACATCACTTGACGTGGATAGATCTTAGTGTGCAGCATTTGTATTAAATTTTATCTTTAAACAGTAAACAAATTGAAAATATTCTTAAAAATTTAGAAATTCGCGGTCCGATTTGAACCAATTTTAGCATTTGTACTATATTTGAAGCCATTCGCTTTATAAATACATTGTTTTCTTATAAAGAACTTGACAAAATGTTGTACTTTTGTCGAGGTGATCAAGAATACGAGTATATATACTTTAGAGGGCCTACGATGCCTCCTTTAATGCGTTACAAACTTTGCGACAAACTACATATACCTGTTTTACACTATGTGTAACAGGTAAAAAAATGCAAATATAAAAATTATTTTCTTGAAAACAAATCTGCAAATGGGAATTGAGTTTTTAGTGACCCGAACCTTATCATATCTGGAGTATTTACCTAGGGTGATTTTAGAAGTATAAGAAGAATAAGAATTTTCATTTGAGTGGTAGATTTGTATGAGGTCATACCTTATAATGGGCGTAACCCTTGGTTTTGACAAACTAGTTATATTTTCGCTATATAGGATGTTACTTTGAAACAAAAAGAATTTAATTTTTGGTATCAGTACCGGCCAAAATACATATGCGTATGAAAGGCTTTGTTGCTTTTAATATGTTTTAAACAAATTTTCTATATAAGAGAAGAGATTTAAAACAACCCTCTACATTTCGAATTCTAAAACTAATTTTGACTAAGATTTTTAAACATATAACGAGCCGTTGTTTGTGTTTATAAAACACAGTACTTACTAGTAGTTTGAGGTGAATTACTTGTTTTGAATTCCGCTGGAAATTGCCTCTTTTGCAGCAAATTGATTGGTTTTGAAGCTTCAGTCGCTGAAGATGACCTTTTCCTCATTGGCTCTGAATTTGTTTCTATTCTTGGGGGGCAGTTTATCACGTTCATATTTGACTCCGTTTTAGCTGACATTGCACTAAAATACAAATTGCGTAATAAACATTAGTATAAAAAAAAATATTTTAAAATTAAAATAAAAAAAAAAATTTTTTTTTAAATTCTGTAAATATATAATTTTTTAGCATTTTTCGGGTAGACTGAAGTTTCAAAAATAATTAACGCATTTATTTTTTTTTTTTTCTTTTTACGCGCTTTGATGTGTTTATCATTTTCTTCAGGGAGTCTGTCTTATTTGAAATATAAAATAAGTACAATTAACATATGCGGCATTCTCTGAGCAAAAAGCCACCATAACTAGATTATGATTTAGCATTAAATTATATTGAAATATATATAAAAATGAGTATATTGGATAGATTTTAAGTTTTGATTGGATTAATATAAATTTTGAATTGGTTGGGGTTTTTTTAATTATTTTTAAAAAATTATTTTTGTACCACATTTAAAGCCATTAGTCCTGTAAAGACTTTTTCGTATGTACATATATGTATATGAGGCATTTTATGTGAGCTGTTTAAGGCTATGTAAAATGTTTGTTAATGTTTTGTTGATGTGTTGTATTCTCCTTAATTTAAATAATTTAATTTAATTATCTAATCGATTTTTCATATCAAATTTAGTTATAACCTCGAAAAGTCAACCTATTTTTGTTTAAAAATTAGTCAAAAAGTAAAATAAGACTACATATTCAATTGACTCGAATAGTATCGTCGTATACGACAAGTAAATACAATAAATACCTCCCAAACAAAATTCATCTCAAGTTATATCAGTCATATACTAGTTGCTACAGAATTTTTGTTTTATCTTAAAAGTCATCCGTTTTTCATGATATTAGCAAAAATCTGAAGAAATAATGATTGCATTAACTTAAGGGGTTATATACAGTTAGGATTTTCAAAAAAATGATTTTTTTTTTTGCATTTTATTAATATATATATATATATATCTAAGTATCACACAAAATTTCAAGTCGATCCGACGAATATTTTCGAAGTTAAAGACACATTAGTGAAGGCGCGCCGAGAGATCTCGCAGTAAAGTAAAGTGCTTTTAAAACTTTAAACGCGTTTTTCTCGAAACGGTGTTTTCAAAGTCGGTCAGCAAGATTTCTCAGAAACGGCTGAACCGATCGGTCTGAAATTTTTACACAAGCTTTTTATACCCGTCACACACAGTGTGGAGGGTATTACCATTTTGTCAGAAAGTTTGTAACGCATTAAATGAGACATCTTAGACCCTATAAAGTATATATATTCTTGATCAGCTCGACGAGACGAGTCGATCTAGCCATGTCCGTCTGTCTGTCTGTCTGTCTGTCTGTCTGTCTGTCTGTCCGTCTGTCTGTATGTATGCGTTTCATTCGCTCAGTTTTAAAGATATTGACCTGAAACTTGGAACTTAAGCTTTTCTCAGTCCTAAGCAGTTTAAGTGTTAAAATCAAAGTGCCACGCCCATTTTAAGGTATAGCCCCCATACAAACTTACCGTTTTTTCGGATTTTTTCTTTGAAAATAGCTATTATTTATGAATGTAGTCACTCCAAGTTGGGTAAAAATACTTCTAATGTCATCCACTGTCAAATCCAAGCTGCCACGCCCATTTTTAGCTATAGCCCCAATACAAAATTACCGCCCATTTTCGAATTTTTGTATAAAAATAGGTGTTATTTATGAGAATATTCACTCAATTTTGGGTAAAAACACTTCTAATGACATCCAATAACAAAACCAAGGTGCCACGCCCATTTTTAGACATAGTCCCCATACAAACTTATCGATTATTTTCGAACATTTGTACGAAAAAGTAATTATTTTCGAATATATATTTATAAATGTATTTAAGCCACTGATGATCACACATAAACTATTCAAAGATTCGTGTGACGGGTATTTAAGCTTCGGTTCCACCGAAGTTAACGTTTTTTCTTGTTAACTATATTTTTTAGTAATTAATCGAAGGATTTCCATCCGATGAAATTTCTTATTTTTAAAATCAATTAAAGAGCCAAAATTTGGTTGAAAATCGAACCTTTTGCTTTGAGTAGCCGCCATTTTGTCAATAAATTTTTTTGCTAATTCCTTTGTTAATCACTAAATTATTTATTATATTATTAAAATTTATTTGGTTTTTCAATTTTGGATGATCCAGTCCTGAGATATCGTGCACACCGCAAAAGCCTTTTTTTCGGCCTGCAAAATTGGCAATATCAACGTTCCCGATAATTATTTTTGGCAATAAAAGATATGTGAATATAGTTTAAGGTTGTCATAATATACCTGCCAAGTTTCAAATCAATAAACCAAATAGTTTGCTTAGAAAAAATTCTTGAAAAATGCCTTTTTTCGACCTCCTAACTGTATATAACCCCTTAAGCTGTACTTTTTTTGAAAGGAATTTACCTTTCCGTATACGGCCTTATACTATTCGAGTCAATTGAATGTGTAATCTTTGCATAATCGAACCTCTTAGCTACAAAAATGGAATGGACACTTTCTGGTGGATTAATTAATCTATGTTTGCTTCAGAGCATCCCAATTTGTTACTTAACCTTTTTGTAGTAAAAAATCATAGCATTTAAAAAAAAAAAAAATGCAACTCATCAAAGTTTAACAATAAATGTACATAGCCTCGTACACTACATGAAATCCCCCCATCCCTGCAGGAAAAGTGACTAGTTTGTATAAAAACATATACTAGTTGCTTCGACCCACAACTGATTTCGCTTCTATCTCATTTCAATGCGACGGACTGGTATGTTTAACTTTGACATGTTATATGCATGTCTCAATTGTCTCCTGCTGCATCCGTTTGCATGTAAACAAACTGGTCTGTAAAATTTGTTTGTATACAGTTGCATATCAGTTTCTCCGTATACAGTTAAATTCTAGTTGCGTTTAATTAAGATCAATACTAGATTATTTTCTTTTATAGTTGTATTAAATATATTTGTTTTATTTAATTTGTTTAAATTTATTTTATATATAGTAGGTACATATGTATGTATTTAATATTTTCACAGGAAATCTCCTTCGAAAAAAATCCACTGTGACGATTCTTTCTAAGACTTGTACATGTACTTGTACAGGCTCTGGTCGCTGCAAATATGCCTTTTTACTGTAAACAAGGAAAAACGTTAACTTCGGTGGAACCGAAGCATAAATACCCGCCATACGAATCTTTGAATAGTTTATGTGTGATCATCAGTGGCTTATATACATTTATAAATATATAGACGAAAAAAATTAATTTTTATACAAAAGATAAAAAAAAATCGGTGAGTTTGTATGGGGGCTATACACAAAAATGGGCATGGCATCTTGGTTTTGGAATTGGATGATATAAGAAGTGTTTTTGCCCAATTTGGAGTTAATAAATTCATAAATAATACAAATTTTTATTCAAAAATTAAAAAATGGGCGGTAAGATTGTGTGGGGGCTACACCTAAAAATGGGCGTGGTACTTTGCTTATGATATCGGATGTCGTTAGAAGTGTTTTTATTCAATTTTGAGTGAATATATTCATAAATAATACCTATTTTCATACAAAAATTCGAAAATGTGCGGTAAATTTGTATGGGGGCTATACCTAGGAATGGGCGTGGCACCTTGGATCCGACTTTGGATGACATAAGAAGAGTTTTTACCCAATTTGGAGTGGATACATGCATAAATAATTCCTATTTTAATACAAAAATTCGAAAATTTTTGGTAAGTTTGTATGGGGGCTACACCTAAAAATGGGCGTGGCAACTTGGTTTTAACATACAAAGTAGTCGTTGCCGAGAAAAGCTTAAGTTCAAAATTTCGGCTTAAAATCTATATATCTTCATCAAAAAAAATCTAAATCGATTCGTCTCATCGAGCTGATCAAGAATATATATACTTTATGGGGTCTACGACGTCTCCTTCAATGCGTTACAAACTTTCCGACAAACTGAATATACCCTTCACACTATGTGTGGCGGGTATAAAAAAAATAAAAGAGGTATGTAGTACTTATGTATGTGAGTACATAAGTGCGGTACGTTTATTGCATTTATAACATTTAATTTATTATCATTAATAATTATTTACTACATACTAGGGCGGGTCGTTTAAAACTTTTTTTCGAATTTGGGACGCTAATAGGGCTCAAAAGCTGTGTTCACATATCCAGAATGTGTGTACACAAACCGATTGCTGTACGACGATGCCTTCCATCTGCACATTGACGATGAAAATTGAAAATTTACCTACAATTTTCGATTTTCATCGTCAATGGGCAGAAAATTGTAGGTAAATTTTCAATTTCAATAATAAATTAAATGTTATAAACAATAAACGTACCGCACTTATATACTCACATACATAAGTATGATTTCATTTTTAGCTGCTGTTTCTGTTGTTGCTGCTAATGTTTTTATATGCTGTAAATAAGCTAAGAGACATATAAACATTTAAAAAACAAAATGATTGATCACTCACCTTTTGTATGCATTATTTATGCCTTTTTTGTGCTACTCCTGTTGATAATTTAACCAAATTTATTTACTTTGTAGTAAACAAATTATTTCAATTACCTTTCTCACTTTTGCGCTTCTTATATAATGAAACACTTTACGCACTTTTGTTAAAATGGAACATTCAGCTGTTTATTCTTTACTCTTTTAAAAATAGAGATAAATGCCATAAGAAAGAGACAAACAAATAAACCGATTCGGTTATTGTTGTTGTTCCTTAACTGACCAGCATATATCCATTTTGTTCAGTTCTAGCAACATTAGAACTAGTTACACAACTATTTTAAAATTGGACTAGTTAACAAAATGCAGGGACAACACAAAACAGCAATAACTTTTAATTTTCTTACAAGTATTAGAGTGAATTATGATTACTCTGTCCGCATCCGATCTTGTTTAAAGCAATCATATTTGCGTAGGTCTCATGTACATATATTATCCACTTCTTTTTTGAAATTCATCGCGTCTCTTATTATTTGTTGTCTGCGTAAACTTTCCAATGTCAGTCTCTTTTTCTCTTTCCTCTGTTTGTCAATAATTTTCAAATCAGCTAAATTTCTCTTTGTAGCATCAGTTTTTTGTTCCCACCGCCATCTTCGTTACATTTACAGTATTGGGCAAAACTTAAGAAACATTGCTTGATATTAGCTTCTGAGTCAAATTATATTTAAATGAACATATTTCAATTCAATGTTGTAATGCAGTTTTATTAATTACTGTGTCATACAAAATTAAAAAACAAAAATTATCTCTCACCTAACGGTTCTTATAGTACAACAACAAAAAAATACTCAAAATTCACTAGGCAAAACCTAAGAAACTTTTAATATTTGGTATAATAACCCTTATTTTTTATTACTGCGGCGCACCGACCCGGCCTAGATTTGATTAAATTATCAATTATTTTTGGATCTATGCGTTTCCATTCATCCTTCAGACACGAAAACAAATCGTCTTTGTTGGAAAATCGTTTTGATCCAACGTTCCTCTTCAATATTCCAAATAAATTTTCGATTGGGTTTAAATCGGGCGATTGGGCCGGCCAATCAAGCACTTGAATCCCTTTACTTTACCCTTTTGAGGGCAATGACATTATTATGACATTTTTGATCGTACCTCTGCGTATTTTTAAGATAAACGCAATTTTTACCATTTTTTTTCAAACCATTTATGGTTATCGTACTTTTGTTACACTTTTTTGTTTGAAAGCTATCTTTATGAGAAAGGTTTTCTTAAAGTACGCAGAACTACGAGTAAAATGACTGTTTAATGATAAAAATCCGACAATAATTGACCAAGTTATTTACCTTTTTCTAACAATTTTTTTTTTAAAAAAATTTTTGTTTTTAAATTTTTAAGAAAATGCTTAGAATGCTTAGAAAGCCTAATTTTGAAAAATGTGTTCATAGTAAAAGTTAAATAACTTGGTCAATTATTGTCGGATTTTTATCATTAAACAGTCATTTTACTCGTAGTTCTGTGTACTTTAAGAAAACCTTTGTCATAAAGGTAGCTTTCAAACAAAAAAGTGTAACAAAAGTACGATAACCTTAAATGGTTTGAAAAAAAATTTTAAAAATTGCGTTTGTCTTAAAAATACGCAGAGGTACGATCAAAAATGTCTTAAAAATGTCATTGCCCTCAAAAAGGCAAAGTTTTTTCTTTCTAAAACATGTTAAAAAATTAAAATCGGTTTGTAATTTACAGAGATATTGCTCTTTAAGTGAAAAAATAGGGAACATTTGTTATTTGACCCTAAATCCAGACCCTAAGGGTCCCCCGAAAATTCTAAGCATACCGTTTTCTTCTACTCGAAGAGACCTACAACCTGCACTATAAGATTTCATTGCTATCTCAATAGAGACCAAGATATTCAAGTTTAAGTTTTGTGTAATTTTTGTGAATTTTTGAGTATTTTTTGTTGTTGTACTATAAGAACCGTTAGGTGAGAGATAATTACCAATTTTTTGTTTTTTTAATTTTGTATGACACAGTCATTAATAAAACTGCATTAAAACATTGAATTTAAATATGTTGATTTAAAAATAATTTGATTCAGAAGCTAAATCCAAGCAGTGTTTCTTAGGTTTTGCCCAATACTGTATTTTCAAAATAAAAAACGAGTTGTCATTCTTTTTATACCCGTTACCCATAAAAAATGCATGACTAATGCGGTGGAGTAGGGTAGTTTACTCTGATTTGAATTTTGACATAACTTTTTATTGAGTGATTTAAAATATTATGAATTTAGCAGGATCTAAGTCGCTAATACAGAATGATTTTGAACAATTACACAAAAAAAGGTAATGTCAAGTGATCCAAAGGGGTCATTTCTAATATATTTTTGGGTCGCTGAATTGGAATCTGAAGTCAGAACTCCATAGTTGGCTCGCGTTTTCATTCTAACCTCGAAAAAAAATATTTTTTTTTTGTAAATTTGGCTTAAAAGTTAAGAAACACGTCCTACTTTTCCGTTTTAGGTCTTTTGTGATGGACCAGGGTAGTCATTTGTAATGAATTTTGGGTCGCTGAATCAATATGAAGTCGAAGTTCAAAAATTGGTTCGCGTTTTCAATATAACCACAAATAAATGATCTTTTTTGAAAAAATTTTGCCACTTCACGATTCACTTAACGGTTTAGAGAGTCTAAATTTCGAATATGGTGGCCCCATCTCTTATAGTCATCGAGATAATCTTTTGTCATACGGTTGATGTCGGGACGGACAGACAGACAAAGCTATATCGACTCGCCTTTCAATGCTGTTCAACAATACATATATATACTATATAGGATCTATCATGCCTGCTTCGTCACCTGTTACATACACTTCTCAAACTTAATATATAATTTTCCCTTTGGGAACAGGGTATAAAAATTAGGATACTATATATAAACATTGATCATTTAAATGAAACTGTTTTAGGGCCAATATTAGCTAACTGAAACTAAATCTTCGAACAAAATTTCAGTTAAACAATTTCAATTATTCAAACCATTTCTTATTTTAACTGTCAACATTATGTTACAACGGCAATCTAGTACAACAGGGAATATAGTTTTAGAAAAACATAATACATGATAATTCCAAAAAAAAAAAAAAAAAAAAGTTCTTCAATTTTTTCGAAATTTTTCTTGTGAGTTCAACTATAGATTAGTAATTTATTAGCCAATTTTATATCTCTATTTCGGAAATTAACAGAGAGAGAGGGGTGAAAAAGTTTTGCAATTTTTGGTGACGTTTAGTTTTTATTTTTCACAATTTTCAAATATTAGAAAAAAAAATCAATTCACAAAAATAATACATTTTCTACTACTAAATTTTAGTAACCGCTTGACTCGATATTTAGTAATATGCTTGTGTTTTACTCAAAAATTAATCGTGAAACACACACAGCACCAAAGTGTACCAAATGCAATGATGGCTAGTCTAAACAAAAGTACTCCAGGGGTAAGGATTCTGGAGGCCCTAACTACCGTTAGCGCAAAAAAACATGACGAACCCCGAAAACGATATAAGGATCACGACATATGTATGTGAACCCTCAACAGGTATGGTGCAATAGAAGAACTCATTACCTTTCTTGACAACTTCAGAGCTGACATTAATGCTATTCAGAAAATGCGATGGACTAGTCACGGTTGCATAAACTTAGCAATCTGTGACATCTACTACAGTGGCCATGATAGGGAACACATATTTGCATGTGGCTTCCTGGTAAGCATTAAACTACGCGGACTCGTCTCCAGCTTTACAGCTGTAGATGCACTTCTCACCTCGATACGCATTAGAACTAAATTTTTCAACATTAGCCTTATATGTGCACACGCCGCGATAAATGTTTAAGATGAGATGGAGAATGAAAGAAATAAGAAAGCCTCTACGATCGCTGCCCCAAGTATGACATCAAAATTGTAATCGGTGATTTCAACGCACAAATTGGGAGAGAAGAAATCTTTCGCACTGCCATCGGTAAATTTAGCCTACATGACACCTCCAACAATAATGGAGAAAGGCTAATCGAATATGCTGCGGGCAGAAACATGATCATAAGAAGTACCTGATTCCCACATCTCGAGATCCACAAGGCAACATGGCTCAGTGGCGACCTAAAGCTACGGCAGCCAAAGAGGTTATTGGCTACACTAAACCTCAAAGGAAGACATGGTACGATAAGGAATGTCGCATTGCTACTGCAGAGGAGAATATAGCACGACAACTAACTCTGCAGGAGGGAGCAACACGAGCTGTTGTTGAGCGATTGAGAGCGAGGACGAGAACAATGCTGCCAGTGGAGATAATGAATAACTGGGTCCTTCGACCGATGATGGAATTCCTGTGGAGCCACCAGACTATGACGAGCTCTTAGAAGTTATACAAACGCGTGGACGAACTATCCGCAGAGTTATTTAAGACCGCCGGCGAAGATTTGATGGGATGTATGCTTCAAGTCTTGTGTAAAATATGGACCGGGGAGCGTATGCTTAATGACTGGAACCTAAGTGTCCTGTGCCCAGTTTTTAGGAAAGGAGACCCCGCACGCTGCGTAAACTATCGCGGCATAAGTCTCTTTCCAAATGCTTATAAAGTCCAATCTGACGTGTTGTATAATAGACTGAAACCTTACGTAGCAAGTATAGTTGGACAGAACCAGTGTGGTTTTCGACCAAAGAAGTCGACCATTGAGCCGACATTCACACTACGCCAAATCCTGGAGTAGACCAAAGAAAAACCAATCGACACACACCACCTATTTGCCGGCTTGAAAGCCACTTTCGATACACCAATCAGATCTAGTTTTTCAAAGCAATGTCTAAGCTTCGTACCCCTGCAAAAATCGTCCGCCTCTGTATGATGACACTGGAAAACACTCAAAGCGTTGTCAGGGGCGGTAAAAATCTCCCCGACCCCTTTGACACCAAGAAAGGCTTCAGACAGGGTGATGCGTTCGACGGTGAACGAGGCAAGACTAGGTACTTGGTATCCTCCCGCAGACAGTCTGCAGGACGTAGACGGTCTTTGAGGACAGAGAACTTCAGCTTTGAGGTTGTAGAAAAATTGACTACCTGGGCTCAGATGTAAACAACAACATCAGTCAGGAAATTAATCGAAGAATCATTCTTGCTAATCGTAGCCTTTATTGGTCTGGGTAAGCAAATGCGAAGTAGAGTTCTTTTCAGAGAAACAAAAGTTTAACTCTACAAGACGCTGATAATGACTGCCCTGATGTATGGCTCAAAAGAATGGACTATGTCAGAATCGGATAAGTCGGCGTTAGGCGTATTTGAGAGGAAGATACTTTCAAAAATCTTTGGTCCAGTTAGAGTGGGAAATGACATCCGTATGTATGCGCACGAACGATGAGCTGTACGAGCTATATACTGGCATCGACATAGTCAGGAACACTCAATACAAAAGGCAGTCCTGGACTGGTCACCTGTGTCGGATGGACACAGAAGCTCCGGCAAGAAAAGTTTACAAGCAAAACGTGAATCAAATCGGAGGGGCGCGATAGAGAGGACGTCCTCCGCTGCGTTGGGAGTACCAGGTCCTGGAAGACATCCGCATGATCGGTACCCTGAGCTGGTATCGTCTGGCACTGTATTACAAACGTTGGTACCAAACCATTTGTGCTGCCAAGGCCGACAATCGGCTGTAGCGCAACTAATATATATATATATAAACAAAACATACAAAAAAATTTTGAAAAAAAAATTGCGTTTGTCATCAAAATACACAGAGGTAGAAACTATGTATACTGTTTGAAAGGTATTCAAGCATTAACATCGGTTTATATGTTTATGTTTATTCAATACGCGATAAGGATAGGCAAAATATCACGCAGCGACAATATTTTTAAACTCAGACTGAAGTTATAAAATTTTACGATCGTGCTATGTAACGCTCAGCATATTTGACTGCAAAAAAGATATTGAGCGATGACATTTCAACCCCTGGACGGATCACTAAATGTCAATTATCCCATTAAAATAGATAAGCTGTTTTCATAGTCACATTCATTTACATTAATTTACACATACATATAATTTGAATATAACATACAGTCCACTTTGTAGTCGAAATAATTCAATTGTAAATAAAATTTAGTTTTAAAAAAAGAATTCAAGTGTGCAAGTAGTTACACAAAGGTTTTTTTTTTCTGAAATATATTAAAAAATTAAGATCGGCTCACTGAGGTATAGTTCTCTAAGTTAAAACAGTTTTAGTTTTTTGACCATATATACAGATTTTGGGGGGTCCCATAACTATTCAAAGTATACAGTGTTTTTTTACTCAACCAGACCTAAACCTTCTACTATAAGATCGTTGTGTAAGTTCGTTGTGTAAATAGTTTTGACTATCTCTGTATATGAAACACAACATTTTGTTTTCATTAGACTAGCAGTCAAAATAAACGAACAAATAACATTAGGCTCACCATATTTAAATAATATTCGTTAATTCAACTCTTTTATACATTAAAAATATTTGATGCAGTTTATTAAAGAAAAAAAATTATCCTCAAAAAAGTGGGGTCGCAAAATATTCATACAAACCAAATTTCTTAAAAATTGTAATTTAAACCAAAAAAGAAGTAAACAACCCATTGTGCAAAGGTTTCTTTTACAGATGCGCTTTGAAGTACGACCCAAAAATATAGGAATTTGCTTAAGTTCTTTACTCGGTTGTTTTTTGTATCGCTATTACAAAAATGTCATTTGACCAATCTTGACGCTTCGATCTGTTCCTTTTTTTACAATGTACCCCAAGAAAAAAGGGTATATTAAGTTTGTGAAATGTGTGTAACAGGTAGAAGGAGGCATAATAGAACCTATAAAGTTTATACAGGGGGTGTCAGGGAAATCTCTACCAACCCAATTCCATCCGAATTATAACTGAAAGATATTTCAAGGCGTAACACAAATCTCTTTTGATTGGTTTCAAATCTCTCAAGTTTTTGATAGAGATTTGATCGAGTTTTAGTAAAATACACCATTAAAAATATGTTTTAATTATATAAATTATATTAGCAGAAACGTTATTCTTTTTCTGAAGAAGCTCCACCATTACAATTCAAAATTACATTGGTATAATTGTTTAATTAGCATTTTACTAAATCTCTAGTAAATTAAACGCAAATAAAATTCTTAAGCAAAACACACCGAACAAAAAGAATGCCAACTTGCTTGAAATTAACTTTTACAATTTTCGAAGATTAATTTTTGTCAAATAACTAATTATATTTTGCATTATAATTGAAGTAAAAATTATACTTATAATGTTTTCATAAATTTGTTGCGAAACAACCCCGAATTAAATGTTCACTTATAAGAAGTATTTGCGTAAAATATTAATGGTTGAAAAATAAACTAATGCAATTATCGCTAGTATCATAGATTATTTATCCGCACTAGCATTTTTGAGCACATGCATTTGTATGTGTGTATGTACAATAGAGACCTGCATGAATGTACTCACTTCAAGCTCAACAGATCTGTACAGTAGTGTAGTGTTCTCAAAACTACTGCACTCATTTTTATCTGTGCAGTATATTTCTTATGCCAGAAAAAGGCTGCACAACATTTTTACTATTCTCACAAAGAATGAGTTCAGTAAGATGTTGTACTCTTTTTAAGTGAATGCTATATTTGTCTTCTTTTGACACGCTGTGCAGTGTTTGTGTGTTATTGTACAACTGTTCAGATGAGTTCAGTAGTTGCCTACCTTGATAGTTTCACAATCTTTATTTTAAATTTAATTTTGTGTTGGTTTTCATTTATGTTCGCCTGGTATTCCGTTTTAATAAAACGCTAAATTCTTGGTCCATTTCATTATATGTAATATGAAACATAGCCTATGTCACTCGGGACTAGTGTAGCTCGCCAACGGTAAAAGAATTTTTCAAATCGGTCCAGTCATGAAGTTTCGCTCATGTCGTCTAATAAATATTTAAAAATTTATCTCTGTATACTGTACAGTAACTGCACCCAAAACATTGTACAGTGAATCAACTGCACCCAAATTTATTGTTCTCATCAAATGCTGCACAACATGAGAGTGAGTGAGAGCACTATCTGTCAATAAAGGCAAGTTGTACATATTTTTACTGCACTGTATTTTATCTGTGCAGTAAAAATATGTACAACTTTAGAATGAATCATTCATTTGGCCTTCTGAATGCATTCATGCAGATGTCTAATGTACAACAATGCATTTAGCAGAGTTGTCATGCAACTTGATTTAGTTGGCGGAGAAATTATTTTAAATTTAAGATTAATTTATTTCTCGTTTAACACAAATTAAACTGTTGTATGTTGGGTGGTCATATTAAATCTGAATAAAATATGAAAATGAAATGTCTACAAAAGTCTACAAAAATGTTAAGCTGTTATGACAACCCCTTACAGACATTGGCAAAACTTTCTTCGAACAAAGAAAACTTTAGAAGTTCTGTGACTCCGAGATTAACAAACCAATAGAAGGCAGATTTACTTGAGATTTCCTTGACACCCCTGATATATTTTTTTTAGTGAAATGTAACATTGTGCTAGACAAAGCAAATTTGTTGGTTGGAAACGGATAGTGAATCGCGGCCCTTGCGAAATGGTCCGAAAAAATTAAATTCTTGCTCCAAAGAAATTATTGTTTTTTTTATCAACCAATATCTTTTAAAATTGGTTGATTAATTTCCCACAGCAAAATGCAAATGTTTTTAATTTACAATGAAAGGTTTGTGAACATAAAGTGGTTTTTAACGTTTTATTTATATTTATTTATTTATTTATTGCCCGTGTAGTGTGCGGGCTGTCAAGAACACCACAGCAGGCTCAGCTTGACGTATGAGGCGTCTAAAGAGACAACCCTCAGGATGAGGTTGGTTCGCAGGGTGTTGGTCCCTCAACTGGAAAACAACTTAAAATCAAACGAACACACGAACCATGGATAAGACGGCTAGAAGAAACAAAACTACTCCAAGTGGAAGACACACAAGTGAAAATCCATCCGCGGCAGGGGCATTCGGGAGGCCCCATGTACCGTTAAATCTGCTACTCACGATAACAAACACCGGAAAAGATTTAAGGAACACGATTTAAAAATATGCACCTGGAACGTCCGATCCCTTAACAGGGATGGTGCAACTGAACAACTGATTGACATTCTTGACACATTTAAGGCTGATATTACAGCCATCCAGGAAATGCGATGGATTGGAAACGGACATCTACAAAAAGCAACCTGCGACATATCCTACAGTGGCCATGAGAGTCAACGCATATTTGGATGTGGTCTCGTGGTTAGTTGGAAACTACGTGCTCTCGTCTCCAAATTTACAGCTGTAGACGAGCGCCTTGCCTCGATACGCATCAAAGCTAAGTTCTTCAACATTAGCTTAATATGTGTACACGCCCAGACATTGGATAAAGACGATGCGAAAAAAGATGAATTCTATGAGCGGTTAGAACAACTTTACGAGCGCTGCCCTAAGCATGAACCAAAATAGTCATTGGTGATTTCAACGTATAAATTGGGAGAGAAGAAATATTTCGCCCGGCCATCGGACAATTCAGCCTACATAACATCACCAATAACAATGGAGAAAGGCTAATCGACTTCGCCGCAGGCCGCAACATGGTCATAAGTAGCATCAGATTTCAGCACCACGACATCCACAAGGCAATTTGGCGCGGTGGCGTCCCAGGCGTCAGCACCCAAATAGACCACGTGCTAATCGTTGCCAGACATGCATCGAGTGTGATTAATCGAGCAAACAGAGGTCCCAACATCGACTCAGACCACTACCTTGTTCTAGCCAAGGTGCGTACCAGACTTAGTACAGCACACGCCAAGCGAGCTACCATACAATGAAAGCTAGATGTTGGTAGGCTAAACTCGCAGCAGACCGTCGCTGCCTTCTCAACAAGGGACTCTCAACTGCTTAGAGAGACCACTCCGGCATCCGACTGTATAAACGATCAGTGGAAGCATATCTCCAACTCATTAAGTAAGGCGGCCAAAGAGGTTGTTGGTTATATTAGACCTCGGAGGCAAACTTGGTACGATGAGGAATGTCGCATTGCTACGGTAGAAAGAAACACTGGCTATAAGCGAACCCTGCAATCGGGAGCAACACGAGCTGTTGTTGAGCGATATAGAGAAAAACGAAGAGAAGAAAAACGCCTTTTCAAACGCAAAAAGAAAGACCAAGAAAGGCGTAAGTTGGAGGAAGTTGAGATGATGTGCGACAGAAATCAAGTGTTTGACCGAAGGTTATAAGCCCGGAGCATCGTTCTGTAAAGATGCGAATGGAAATGTTGTGACAGATGTCCAGGAGTCACTTATGTTATGGAGGAACAACATCTCTACCTTACTTGGAGGCGAGGACGGGAACAATGCCACCAGCGGAGAAGATGAATATCTGGTTCCTGTGGAGCCACCAGGCTATGACGAGGTCTTAGAAGCTATAAAAATGCTTAAAAATAACAAAGCGGCGGGCGCAGACGAACTTCCCGCAGAGTTATTTAAGACCGGCGGCGACGAGATGATTTTATGTATGCATCAACTCTTATGCAAAATATGGACTGGTGAATGCATGCCCAGCGATTGGAACGTAAGCGTGCTCTGTCCAAACCTTAAGAAAGGAGACCCGTCAATCTGCGCAAACTATCGCGGTATCAAATCGCGTACAAAATTCTATCTGGTTTACCAGTGCGGTTTTAGACCGAAGAAGTCGACCACTGACTCCATATTCACGCTGAGCCAGATCCTAGAAAAGACCAAGGAGAAGCATATCCACCTTTTCGTCGATTTCAAAGCCGCTTTCGACACGCCAATCAGATCAAAGTTCTTTAAAGCATTGACTGCACTTAAGATCCCTGTAAAAATCGTTCGCCTCTGTATGATGACGCTGACAAACACTCAAAGCGTTGTCAGGGGCGGTAAACATCTCTCCGACCCCTTTGACATCAAGAGAGGCTTCAGACAGGGAGATGCGTTGTCGTGCGACTTCTTCAATCTCTTGATGGAGTATATACTAACATTTTCTTAAATTTTCTTATTATCGACATAGTCGGCAAAAATCCACGTACGGTGAGGTGGGCTTTCAATGATATTGAAGAGAATTCCCGCAAGATGGGACTGGCGGTGAACGAAAGTAAGACGAAGTACTTGGTATCCTCTCGCAAATCAATAACACGACCTATTTTTAATGTTATATTTCAGTGCCACTCGATACCAATACTGGATCCCGAACTTCCGGACGTCCTCCAGAACCTGATCCTTCGTTCGATGTCATTATATAGCTGGTACAGCTCGTGATTCATGCGATTACGGTTATCGTTGTCCAATCTGACAGGACCAAGGATTTAACGAAGAATTTTTCTCTCAAATGTACCGAACGTCGATTTGTCAGCCTCTGAAATGACCCTTGTTTCTGTGCCATACATCAGGACTGGGATAATCAGCGTCTTGTAGAGTTTGATTTTCGTTTTTCTGGATAAAACTCTACTCCTCATTTGCCCACCGAGACCAAAGTAGCATCGGTTAGTCAGAGTAATTCTTCGTTTAATCTCCTGACTGATGCTGTTGTTGTTGTTTACATCTTAGCCCAAATAGACGAAGTTTTCAACAGCCTCAAAGCTGAAGTTCCCTGTACTCAAAGACCGTCCGTGTCATGAAGATTGCCAGCGAGTAGATTCTAAGTACTTCGTCTTGTTCTCGTTGACCGTCAGTCCCATAAGACGACATTCTTTTTCGATGTCTGAGAACGCGCCGGAGATCGCTCGAGCATTTTTGCCGATAATATATATGACGTCGGAATATGCGAGCAGCATAGTTTCTTTATAGAAAGTATTGCCTGTCCGGTCGACGTTTGGGCACTGGCTCAGGATGTACTCCATCAGGAGGTTGAAAAAGTCGCACGACAACCCATCACCCTGTCTGAAGCCTCTCTTGGTGTCAAAGGGGCGGAGAGATCTTTACCGATCCTGACAACGCTTTGGTTGGCGAACAATTTTAGACGGGATTTCAAGATCAGTCAATGCTTCGAAAAACTTTGATCTGATTGGCGTGTCGAAAGCGGCTTTGAAATCGACGAATAGGTGGTGTGTGTCGACTTGCTTCTCTTTGGTTTTTTCCAGGATCTGTCGCAGCGTAAATATGGAGTCGCTGATTGACTTCTTTGGTCTAAAACCGCATTGGTACAGTCCAACTATACGTCCCACGTACGGTTTCAATCTATTGCATATTACGCCAGATAGTATTTTGTATGCGATAGAGGGGAGACTTATTCCGCGATAGTTTGCGCAGACTGCAGGGTCTCCTTTCTTAAAGACTGGACACAGGACACTTAGGTTCCAGTCATCAGGCATACGCTCACCAGACCATATTTTGCACAAGAGTTGATGCATACATCGAATCAACTCGTCGCCGCCGGTCTTAAATAACTCTTCGGGTAATTCGTCTGCGCCTGCCGCTTTATTATTTTTAAGCCTTTGTATGACTTCTGAGACCTCGTTATAGTCAGGTGGCTCCACAGAAATGCCATCATCGGCGGGAGGACTCAGATTTTCATCATCTCCACCAGCGGTATTGTTCCCGTCATCGCCACCAAGTAGGCTAGAGAAGTGGGACCTCCATAGCCTTAGAGATTCCTGGACATCTGTTACCATATTTCCTTGTTCATCCTTGCAGAACGAACCATGTTGCCTTGTGAATCTCGAGATGTGGGAATTTTGTACTACTTATGATCATGTTTCTGCAGCAAAGTCGATTAGCCTTTCTCCATTACTGTTGGTAGTGTCATGTAGGCTAAATTTACCGATGGTAGGGCGAAAGATTTCTTCTCTCCCAATTTGAGCGTTGAAATCACCGATTACAATTTTGTTGTCATACTTGGGGCAGCGACCGTAGAGGCTTTCTAATTTCTTTCATTCTCCATCTCATCTTTAACATTTAACGCGGCGGGTACACATATAAGGTTAATGTTGAAACATTTAGTTCTGATGCATATCGAGGTGAGACGAGCATGTACAGCTGTAAACCTGGAGACGAGTCCGCGTAGTTTATTGCTAACCACGAAGTCACATGCAAATATGTGTTCCCTCTCATGGCCACTGTAGTAGATGTCACAGATTGCTAAGTTTATGCAACCATGACAAGTCCATCGCATTTCCTGGATAGCAGTGATGTCTGCTCTGAAGTTGTTAAGAGTGGTAGTAAGTTCTTCTATTGCACCATCCCTGTTAAGGGTTCGGACTTTCCAGGTGCACATACGTATGTCGTGATCCTTGCATCGTTTTCGGGGATCGTCTTTTTTATATGCTCTAACGGTAGTTGGGGCCTCCAGAAACCTTGCCCCTGCCAAGGAATTATCCAAGGATGGATTTACACATTTGTGGCTGTCAATTTCGTTTATACTAGCCATCATTGCATTTGGTACACTTTATTCTGTGTGTCTCACGGGTTCTTTGTTTTACGTCGTTTTAAACATTCCACCGACCAACCTCACATCGAGGATTTGCTCTTTAGACGACTCTTACGTCAAGCTGAGCCTGCTGTGGTAGTATTCTTGACCGCAAGCTCACCACACGGTGTTGCGAAATGGATTGATGAAAACGGAAGCGCCTGCATAGACTTAGCTGCAACATTACCCAGTGAAGTGCAATCACTGAACACCCTGGCTCAGCGCAACGATTGCGATGCTAATGCAAGACACTCCATCTGGATATGTACCAAAGTAACTCATTTGCAACTTTGTAATATAGGAATCACCCCCACCTTCACCTTGCCCTGTTCATATAAACTCGTAGCGTGAAAGGAAGTACTGGATGACATCGCGCTTTTGTTTAAGTTGGTCGATGGAGAGTGTCGAACAAGCTGTCACCTCATTTCAATAAGCCAACACACAGCGTACAGAAAATTCAGGGGAACACTTTGGACCGGATTCAGATGAATCACTCAGGGTGAACTCAAAAAGTTTCCTGTTGGTCTTTTTACTTCAATACAAGAACTAGAGAAAGGCTTTTTCAGGCTATCTAGAGAAAGGTACTTAAAAAACGTTCATCAGAGCCTTTGACACATATCAAGTGGCTCCGACAATTGTTGAGAGCATTTGTCTCAACCATGTCCATTGTTCATGGAGACTGGCTAGAGAGGTCTTTTCACCCATGGCAGAGAGTAGGATAGATTAAAATAGTTGTAATTCTAGTTCAAAATTTTTTCTATATATAAAGATGTCGAGCTATCGACTTTGTCCATTCAAGAATCAAATTCCGTCTCGTTAGATTTTCGTTTTACACTATACCTTACCGATAAGTCTAATTTCTGTTGTTCTCAAGTCTATGGAACGTATTCTTGACCTCTAGAATGCGTTCCAGACATTAATCGCTTTTAAACGTACATCATGCTTACTTTAAACGGAAATCTACTGCTCTTGTTACCCCTTTTCAGCATAACTATAACACATATGCATTCGTATAATCCTTAACATAGTTTTAGGTTAAAGACTAATTCAGGAATACAATAAATAGTTTGGACCCCAAAAACAAACTGAAAAGATAATTGTCAGGAACGAATAAATAAAGCAACGATTGGTTTCTAATTGTGCTCCAAACTATAGAAGATGGGCCTTACATCGAAAACTAAAAGTGTTGTGTGACGGATATTACACCTTCGGTTTCACCGAAGTTAACGTCTTTCCATGTTTATTTTTTAGATTTCAGGTGATCACTACTCCGTGATATGAAATTTTTGACCCGGAGCCTGATGGGGCCTTGAAACCGGAAGAGACATATCTTTGAATTGGTAATACATAGAAACTTAATATTGGGCGCATATAATAGATGGTTAAAAAAATATTTACTTGTTCGAACGGTTCCGATAATCAAGGGACTTAATATAAGGCTCTTTTAGGTTCAATGTTTAGCTTGGCGACCATGTTGATTTATCATTCGCTGAGCGGAAAGGTGCCGCTGGGTCGGCTTAACTCTACCCTATTAATTATTATTGCAAGCAAGGTAACGGTAACTAAACACGATTATAGAATCATCAGCAACAGTAGAATAACGGAACAACTGGCGAAGACACCAAAAACGATCAAGTCAGCACAACGGAAGAAGTCGAAGTCATTAAGTTGTAGAAATCTACCCAAAAAATTAGCGTTTAGCGTAGGACTTAATTTAAGATATATACAAATTGGGTACAGAGTACCTTGCAGTCGATCATACTCGACTACAGCAATCTTTGCTCGGGTCATGTAGTAATACCTTATTACAAATGAATAGCTCAATTATTTGAAAAAATAAGACGAATTTTTTTTTTTGGTTCTCGGTGTAATAACATTTATACCGAGTTTCGTTTCTCTTGTTCAATTATTTGCAAAAATTAAATTAGTTTTTTTGATCGCTTTAATGGGACCTTAACATGAATACCGAATTAAATTTCTCTCAAATACTTCTATGGGAGCCACGCCCACCGCCCATTTTTATCAATCTAAATACTTCCTTTTTGTGTAAGTTGGACCAAAAAATAGACATCTACAAAATTTAATTGAAATATGTGGAGTTGTTTCAGGAAATATTAGATGAATTAATGAAATTGGAAATATTAGATGAATTAATGTTTAATTCAAAAGGCGCAACGCCCGCCACTCCAATTAGTGGAATGAAAAAAAGTTAATGTCCGATTCTTAGACCAACTGAATTTACACACAAAATTTCATAAGAATCAGTCAACCCGTTTCCGTGGAGTATCGTTACAAACGCTGTGACATGGTATTTTTATATATTATAGCAGGTACCCGCGGCTTTGCTTCGCTTTTTTTTTTTTTTTTTTTTTCGTTTCTTTTTGTTGGCTAAATATAAATTGTTCAATAAATGTGGGTTTAAATTTTGGAAATCCCCTAAACACGACTAACCATCATTCAAATGCGCCCAATTTCAAGTCTCTACGTCTATTCAATCCAAATGTATGACTTTTTTTTCAAGGCTCTCATTAGGTCCCGGTTCAAATTTTTCTAAAGTCCCGTCTAAGTGCTCACCCGTAATAAAAAAAAATTGGTAATAAAATCTATATTGGGTCCACATATGGGTTCCAGGTCCAAATTCCGGAAATGCCTTGAACACCTTGAACGCTAAAAATTTTTTTTAACCATCTTTCAAATGAGCCCTGTTTCAAGTTTCTACGTCTATTCATTCCAAAGATATGGCTTTTCCGGTTTCAAGGCCCCATTAGGCCCCGGGTCAAAAATTCTAAAATCCCGTCTAAGTGCTCACCTGTAATAAAAATAAAAAAAAAATGGTCTAAAAATCTATATTGGGTCCATATATGGGTCCCATGTCCAAATTCCGGAAATCCCTTGAACACCAAAAATGTTTTTAACCATCTTTCAAATTAGCCACTATAATATTCAAGCGACTATTATTCATGCGCAAGATAAAAATGGGCCCTAACAAATAACACATACTTCAAATGTTTAGGGCCAAGATTTATTGCTGCTGGTGATTTAATACAAAACACATAGCCTTGGGCTCAAGGCTTACGAACCAGAAAGGTGAAACACTCATCGACAAACAATTCATAACACTAATGCCAAACATATTTCAACAGGTGAGCCTACCTACTGGCCAACAGACCCGTGCAAAGTGCCAGATCTTTTTGACTTCTGTGTTATCAAAAATAATAATTCATGGAAAATAAAATAAATAATTTTCTATAAAGTCACGCTTTGAGTTATCTTCAGATCACTCACCAGTTCAACTCGATTACATCGAAACGCTTGCCACAAACAAGTTGACGCCCTGCCTCTATAACCTAAAAACAGATTAGCAAGCGTACAAAGAACTCCATAACATAAACTTACGTTTGGACATTGCACTTAAATCATCAAACGACATAGAGACATGTAAATGATGCCGTTGGTGAAGCGCCAAAATACTTAAAACTTGTTTACACCTGCTTCAATTTGAGATTAAACGAAGACTCTATATTTACGTTAAGCCAGATCCTGGAGAAAACCAAAGAAAAACAAATCGACATACACCACCTATTTGATGATTTGAAACCAGCTTTGGACACGCCAATAAGATTAAAGATCATCGGAGCACGGACTGAACTTCATATCCCTGCAAAAATCGTTCGCCTCTGCAAACACCCAAAGCTTTGTCAGGGTCTGTAATAATTACTCCGACCCCTTTGAGACTAAAAGAGTATTTAGACAGGACGATGTGTTGTCGTGCGACTTCTTCAATCTCCTGATGGAGTATATACTTCTTAAGTGTCCACAAGTCGATTTGGAGAGCATTATTTTATTACAACAAACTATGTTACTATGATGACATCGACAGAATCGTCAAAAATCTTCGAACAGTCAACAGGGCTGTCAAATATATTGAAGAGAATTTCGGATCAATGGTACTAGCGGTGAACAAATGTAAGACGAAGTACTTGGTATCCTCTCGCGAATCAATAGCACGACCTAAGGATTTTGCGACTATGGGGAACTTAAGCTTCGAGGTTTTAGAAAGACTAAGTCTCCTTGGGCTCTCAAAAACGAAAGCGCAATAACACCAGCCTAGAAATTAGACGAAGAATTACTCTAGCAAACCGATGCTACTTTAGTCCCTCCTAATTATCACAGTCCTATATGATATATGGTCCTGGAGGACGTCCGGAGGATATATATATAATATAAATATCTCCCTTCCGCCTTTTTGTCTTTTAAATTTCGCGGTTATGTACAAAGCGCTACAGAGCTCGTATCGGGCAATACTGTACATCATTTGAAAGGTCTTGACATTACGTACAAAACGACGCTATGCATGACAGTTTGGATACTGCGTTCAAAAGTTATAGATGTGTAAACATGGAGTTCACTAACGCCGAAATTCGCGCTATTTTGAAGTTTTTTTTTGTTAAAGGCAAATCCGTTAGAGAAACGTTCCGTGAGATTAATGGTGTTTTGGGGGTTGGTACTCTATCACTTCGAACAGCGGAGGAATGGTTTCGACGATTCAGAGCCGGTGTTAATGACACCATGGAAAAGCCAGCCGGCGGAAGACCTGTGACGACGAATACAGATCAAATCATGGAAAGCATCGAGTTAGACCAGCATGTGACATCTCATGACATCGTCCAGGAGATGGGAGTTAGTCACCAAACCATTTTAAACCATCTTCATAAGGCTGGATACAAAAAATTAATTTTTGGGTGCCACATGATTTGACGCAAAAGGGACCGAATCAACGCCTGCGATAGGCTGCTGAAACGGAAGGAACTCGACCCATTTTTTAAGCGGATGTTGACTGGCTACGAAAAATGGATCACAAATGACAATATCAAGCGAAAACGGTCGTGGTCGAAGGCCGGTGAATCGTCCCAAACAGTTGCCAAGCCGGGGCTGACGGCCAGGAAGGTTTTGCTGTGTGTTTGGTGGGATTGGAAGGGAATCATCCACTATGAGCTGCTCAACTATGGCCAGACGCTTAATTCTACCATCTACTGCGAACAACTGGACCGCCTAAATCAGGCGATCGACCAGAAGCGTCCATAATCGGCCAACAAGAAGGGTGTAGTGTTGCACCAGGACAATGCCAGGCCACACACATCTTTGGTGACTCGTTAGAAGGTACGGGAGCTCGGATGGGAGGTTTTATAGCATCCACCATATAGCCCGGACACAGCGCCAAATGATTACAACCTGTTCCTGACCATAGCGAACGCCGTTGGTGGTGTAAAGTTGGCCTCAAAAGAGGCTTGTAAAAAAAGCTTGGCTGTCTGAGTTTTTCGCAAATAAGGAGAGGGGTTCTACAAGGGCGGTATTATGAAGTTGCCGTCTAGATGAAAACAGATTATCGAACAAAACGCCGCATATTTGAACTAAATCCGATCACTGTAACACTTTTTATAAAGCATTGAACAAAGAGCAAATATTTGACAACCTTATATATACATATATATTGAAGAAATACCTTAGAATCATTTTGTGCATGCTTTGCGCTATTAATGCATCTTCGGTTTCCATCCAAAGCTCTCCTGGCCCATACACACTTTGACGTCCAACTTCCATGTAAAAATAACATTGAGAGTCCCCACATCTGTAAATAATGAAAGTACTAATTAGTATGTTCCGTGCAAATTTTTATAGTGCAATATACAATATAAAATAATAAAACATAAAATCGAAGTAGAGCATAAAAATTTAGCGCAACAAATTTATAATAAAAAACCCGAAAGCTCAAGTCGAGTATGCCTCGACTGCTTTGCCTACCTTAGTATCATTTTTTTATGGTATATTGGAATTTTTTTTAAGCTTCTTTTATAAAAAAAACAAGAAAGAACGCTGAAGTCGAGTATGCTTGACTGCAAGATACCCTGTACCCAACCTGTTAACGCCAATTTTGAATTTGTGGTGTCTTTTCACAAAATATCCAAATCATGGGATAACTGTGAATGGGGCTACATGTTATAGTGGTTTCGAATCAAATTCAGAAATTTATTCGTGTCTAGTATTAAAAAAGCCAGCCTAAATTTAACCTTTCTATTACATCAGGTGTAATAGTTCAATTATTTACGAAAATATGATGTGTACACGTGCCGCGGTGGCCTTTTGGAAACAGTTTTAGTTTAGTACGGTCACGTCTTAGCCTCTAATCTGGCTAAAATAATTATGATAGGAAAAGGCATTTCCTTCATGGCTGAGTGAAATGCTGTAGAGTGAGCTCTTACTAAAGCTGGGGGCGCGTGTTGCGCCAAGTCGTGCTTTATCCGTAATGACTTTTCATTTCGCGTGGAATGTAAAACAAAAGTTTTGAATACGCAACTTCGCAATTTTGATGCAATTAGTTATTCATCTTTGTGCGGTCGAGTATCTGATTTGCATTGCATTGACGTGTCGACTGATCTAATTAAACTAGTAATGGACGAGCCTAATATTTTGTGGTAGTGCGTTATTTTGTTGTTGCAAATGGCTCGCATAGGTGAATGAACACATAGTTCAACTCGAAAATATGTGCAGTAATTTTTGGTTAAAATTCGAAAATATTTTCGTAAACTTGAATCTGACACAAAATCGAAAGATTCAAATATAAAAACAATTGCTGAGGTTATTGACACTGTCTTAACGCCAGATGATGAGCTTGCTTCAATATCGAGTGACAACAAAAATTTCGTTACAGTGCGCAAGAAGCCAAAAAGCAGACGCGATAACAAAAAAAAAAAAAAGGTGCGTTGTTGCTGTTGCTTCTAACTGTTGTGATCTTTAAGTAATACACAATAATTAATTTGTACATGTTCAAAGATTTTCACAGCAAACTTAACCAGTGGCGTTACTTAAATTTGTTTCTAAACTTAATGTGTCTGCACTCATTATCTTTGCATTAAATTGGTTAAACGTGAAGTAGACGCTCAGATTTTTCAATTTTAAACTGAATGTGTCTTGAGCCTCCCATTTCTACGGTCTTTATGGATGGATTTTGGTGTTTATCAGTCAAGGCATCAAGATTCATAAATAAGCCGATATCTGGTATAACTGATTTAACGCCTGTCGATTCTGAAGCTGTCCTTCTACCGCTCACTTCTACGCAACTAGCACGAGAGCCGGAGCTTACAGTTGCTATATTGCCAGTTTTAAAAAACTGATTAGTACCGCCACTGGCAATTGCTCCGTAGCCCGCTTCTTTTTACCATGCCATGTTACAGATCGAACGTCGAGTGTGCGTCGAGTGTACTTACAACTCAACAATTAATTCATTGCGTATTTTTTACCAAACCATATGTGGTATGAGAACGAAATCGCAACATATTAAAATGGAAACATCGAAATGTAATTTTGACGATATCTGGCTCAACTCAGATTTCTATGACGAGGAATTCTTCGATACTAATCTTTTGGTTGTCTTTCGCATAGACAAAGATGCTAACTCAGATAGACTCAGTTAGACGTTGTCTTCACTTCCTATATTCCCCTAACAGCTCTTATGAATTATATAACGGACATGTACTTGTCGGAACATAAGTAGTTTGAATGTGTTGGCGCCGTGGCGGCGCGTGCTAGAAATGTGTGTAAGAGAAACGCATTGAGTGTGTATTAGTGCGTCTTTGGGAATTTCATCAGAATTGCAATTGTAATATGAGGCTGATGTTGCATCAGCCAATTTATGCGTTGTAATTGGTCGCCGTTTTGTAGTTTGGTAAAGTCCCGTTTTGGCGGGGCGACAGCGTCTGTCGCTGTCGCCGAGTGTGGTTCGGTAAGCACAAGATAATTAAAGGAACACAGAGAGTTCAGTTGTGTTTGAGATCTGAGTGCGATCGAAACTCGCTGCGCTAAAGCAATGTCAAACGATAATAATAGTGACGCGGTAACAATGCCAAACGATAATAATATTAACGACGCCGCCACATACTTAATATATCTTACGTGCAATCTAAACTTTCTTATCGAAAGCATTTGTGTTCAATCAGCGTATTCAATCTTCAAGCTGTTTTGGACATGTTCTCCAGTCTCCGCTTCATTATTACCATCAAATGTACAGCAACCGCATGAGTTGCCGGTCATTGATGAATAGTTTAGCATAGGCTTAACCCAAATAAATAATATTTTTAATAGTTTGCAAAAAATATTAGATTTGGTTTTTGTATCGTACAATATTGAATGGTCACTATTGACCATTTTCAAATAATCATTATGCTTTGCTCGTGCTGCGCAAAACAATAATTGTATTATTTTTGGGACCCGGTCAAAAAGTTACTTAGCTACTTCTGGGCTTCCTCTGAGTAGCATTCTAGGACCTATATTATTTAATTTGTACATAAATGACATTGTGAGCTGCTTTGCTTTCATAATTCAATGTATTTCTTATATGCTGATGACTTAAAAGATGTTAAAGCTTTAAATGATTTGTCCGATTGCACAATATTTCAAAATGATATTAATAAAGTTGATACTTGGTGTAATAAAAATTTACTTTATCTTATTTTAAATAATTGATTTCTATACATCGTTCACTTTCTTTAAAATAGCGGGCAAAACGTTAGCAACTAAATCAGGAGTACTAGATCTCGGAGTAATATTTCAATCTGGTTTTCATTTTAATAAACATTATGACTACATCATACCTCAAGCTTTTGATGATGGCTTTTGTCAAGTGTCACGCATCGAAATTTAATATTCCCTATACTCGGCTTCTCCTTTACTCTACTTTTGTTCGATCAAAATTAGAGTATGCATCGTTTATATGGAATTCTTCATAACAAAAGACTTGAATGAATTCAAAAGATTTTAAATTTTGCACAAATGCCTATTAATTTCAATGATCCATTGCCAAGTTATAATAGAAGAAGTGATCTATTATTTACATATCACCACTCTTGAAGATAGTCGTATAATTACAGCATTGTAGGTACAATTAATTGATCATCATTATTACAGCTGCTTTGTTTCAATGCACCGACAAGAGATTTGCGTAATTTTTTACTTTTGGCGGTTGGCTTGCGTAGAACGGTATACGCATGTGCAGAGCCTTTAAATAGAGCTCAGTGTTTGTTTACCTCTCTGCCTCATAATTTGCGCTTTGATTTAAGCTCTAATAAACATTAAATATTAGATTTCTAATTTATGTTAGTTTAGGTAAAGTTGTCTGTAAGAACTTGAGTTCATAGATGAATAAACAAATAAATAAAAGTTCATGGATTTAAATAAAACGTTTAAAAAGTGCGATGCAGCTCTAAAAGCTCAAACCGAAGGGCAAACTATATGTATACCCTCCACTATTTTATCAGCCAAACAGCTGACTAATATACTGTCTATAGACACCGAGGTCCTTCACGGACAAGAATCAATAAATTAGGGTCTGCATTTCAGGAAGTCTGCAGAGAAGTCTAGGAGGAACCTATTTCCTCCGATTCTGAGTCAGACAGAACGAAAGTTGCTGCACCCCTAACGTCAACTCTGACGAAACAAGTAACAAAGCCAACTTAGAACTAAGCTGCCCTTCACTTCGAGGGAGCTTCATCGCTTTAAACAAGCGTTAGCCAACGGCTATTCTACGGCGAAGGCCATTCTGCGTCAACTGCACTTGGTTTCATAAAAATTGGTTCAATAGAATATAATTAGCAATCTCAATGCTGTCTGCGTGCACATGTGCACGCATACGTATGTTTAGTAAGCAAATCTTATTTTCGCGAAAAATTTGGTCGACAAAAATGGCTGTATCTTCTGAAATATTTCGAATTTTAAAAAATCCTTTTAAAGCGATATTCTGAAATATCCGAGCTATAAAAAAAAAAAAAAAAAAAAAAAAAAAAATTTGTAAAAAAATGTTTCTCGAACCAGAATACCCCCTTAAGTGTTTTGGGTCGCTGATTTCATATTTAAACTTCCTTTTTTAAAATTGAAAATGACGGATTCAAAATGAACGTCATCTTTTTCGAAAAACCTCTAAAAATGAAACGATTTTGAATAGACCTTAGGTAGAAATGTTTTTGGGGTCGCTGATTTCGTATTTCACATTAATTTTTAAAATTCAATATGGCGGATTAAAAATGGCCTCCAAAATGACAGAATTCCGAAATAATCTGGCTTAGCGAAATTCATGACAAGATAGGGTACAATCTTATTCAAAAGTTAACAATTTTTTTTTAATTTTTATAACAAAATTTTATTTTATTTCTTATCACTTAAAAAATTACAAAACAGTTAAAAACGGTTCCATTTATCCTTTTTTTATTTTTAATCTAATAGCTTTTCTACTTAAAACTAAGGCTGCAAGCAACAAAATTGCAGTCCTGCTAACATACTTTTTGCTTTTGCTATTGTGCTACTTTCACTTTGTATTAGAGAAACAAAAAGTTTTACTGTCGAACTGTTTTTAAATTGGTTAAAAATACTTTCATTTTTATAAAACAATAAGGAAGACAGCCCATATCTACCACACTCACAACTATCTTTACTATTTACTGTGATAATTGGTCTAAATTTCGAGGTTGCCAAACATTGAGAGTAAATTTCAAACAACAGCAACTTAGACCTGCTGTTATACGTAATTGTACATAGAAACCATATTGCTTCGTATAACTATACACAGTGGACACCTATCAACAATGTTTAATAGTATTTAGTTTAAATTTATACAACAGTTTTTTTGACTTTAGTTCCCGCATTTTCGGGAAATCGGCCACTCTGCTTTAGGCACTCTACTCAGGTTAGGCCCCAGACTCGACCAGAGTATCCTCGACTATAAATACTCTCAAGCTTTTTAAAGAAGAGGAGAGGTTACTGAGTCACATAACCTAACCATTAAATGGACAATAGACTTTAAACAGAATAGTACCCTTATCCACCATTTAGGGGCCCACCATGTTCGTTCTATGCCCCCTGCAACTCAGCTGTAGAACGTGTGAAGTCTCACTTGAGATTTCACCTTCGCTCTGAACACTTGATTTGTCTAAAACATTAAATAATTTTTTCTATGTAGTAACATGTCTTGCGAATCTTATTTCTCTTGTTCAATTTTCAAAAAAAGGACGAATTTTTAAGGGCCCCGCCTACCTCCCACTTTTTTAACTTTGCAGGTCCTAGTGACATGTACACGAACTTTTATTTTCCTTCATTACTTTAAAAATACAATGAATCTTCGTATTTTTTCAATGGGGCCACGTCTTCCGCCGAACAAGAAAGCTACCACAGCAGATTAAGCTTGACGTTAAAGGGACTCATCGAATAGAGGTTGGTCCGAGTTTTTGTTTTACGTCTAGTCCCAACGAGGTAAAACTAAAATAACCACGTGAAACACAAAGGTGGCTTGTCTAAACAGATACGCCAGGAGGTAGAAACACAGGTGTTAGTCCACCCGCGGATAATTTCACGTAGGAACAAGGATTCTGTGGTACCCAACTACCGGTAGAGCAACGACATACGGATATGCACCTGGAACGTCCGAGCCCTTAACAGGGATGGAGCAACAGAAGAACTTATTACAACTTTCGACAACTTTAGAGCAAACATTACTGCTATCCAGGAAATGCGATGACTACAGTGGCCATGATAGGCAACTGTCTTTGGACGTGGCCTCGTGGTTAGTAAGAAGCTATACGGGCTCGTCTCCTCGATGCTCATTCGAGCTAAATTTTTCAAGATTAACCTAAGAGGCAACACATATTCGAATGTAGCTTCGTGGTTAGTAGAAAGCTTCGCGTACTCGTCTCAAGCTTTAGATGATCGTTTCGCCTCGCATCAGAGCTAAATTTTTTCAACATTCGACAAATGTTAAAGATGCGCGTAGAAAGCCTCTACAATCGCTGCCCCAAGCATGACATCAAAAATTGTCATCGTTGATTCTAACTTACAAGTTGGGAGAGAAGAAATCTTTCGCCCAACAATCGGAAAATTAAGCATACCACCAACAGTAATGGAGAAAGGATAATCGATTTTGCTGGGGATAGCGACATGAGTAGTACCAGATTTCCACATCCGGCGTCATAAGTATCCGCACCCAAATGGATTACGTGGTGTATAATGCACGAGCGTACAGAGGTCGTAACATGGGCTCGGACCATTAAAGCACACACGAAGCGAGCTACCATACAACGGAAGCTAGATGTTGATAGGTTTAAGTACCAGCAGACCTCCACTGCCTTCTCAACAAGGATCTCCCACCTACGATGAGGAATGTCGCATTGCATAGAAAAATATGGCGCGACATCGAACATTGCAGGCGGGAGCAACATGAGATGTTGTTGAGTGATACAAGGAGAAAAAACGCTTAATCAAGCAGAAGAAAAGAAAAATGGAAAGGCGTAAAGTGAAGGAAGTTGACATGATGGGAAGCACAAACGAGAGTCAAGGTTTTACCAAAAAATCAAACGTGTGACCGAAGGTTATGAACACGGAAACATGGTAACATATGCCTAGGAATCACTAAGGTTATAGAGGAGCCACTTCTCTACCCTACTTGGAAACGATGACGGGAACAACGCCGCCAGCGAAGAAGATGAATATCTGGGTCTCCCGACCCTTGGTTCGCATTCCTGTTAAGCATTCAGTTATACAAAGGCTTAAAAATAATGAAGCGGCATGCGCAAACGAACTATCCGCAGAGTTATTTAAGACTGGCGGTGAAGATTGATTGATCAACTCTTGTGCAAAATATGGACTGGTGAACGTATGCATAATGACTGGATTCTTAGTGTCCTGTGCCCAGTTTTTAGGAAAGGAGACCCCGCATGCTGCGTAAACTATCGCGGCATAAGTCTCCTTCCAATTGCTTATAAAGTCCAATCTGGCGTATTGTGTAATAGACTGAAACCGTACGTAGCAAGTATAGTTGGATAGAACCAGTGTGGTTTTAGACCAAAGAAGTCGACCATTGACCCGACATTCACACTACGCCAAATCCTGAAGACCAAAAAAAAAAACCAATGGCGCACACCACCTATTTGCCGACTTCAAAGCCACTTTCGATACGCCAATCAGAATAAAGTTCCACAAGGCACAAAAAGCTGTCCAGAGCTGGTTCCGGAAAGAATAGTTTATGCGCAAAACGTAAACCAAATCGGAGGAGCCGCTGCTGCGTTGGGAGAACCGAAATTTTAAAATTGATCACATGTAAGGTTTGCTTCCCCCGCCTGGCTACGGTCCTAAATTCACAAACCTCTAGAACCGACAAAAATTGTTTTTTACCATCTTTTAAATATATCTAGTATCAAACCCATAGGCCAATCCCATAGATAATGTTTCTTTAGGTTTTAAAGCCCTCATTGAACCCTAGATCAAAATTTTTAAAATCAAAATTTTAAATTGGTAAATTTTCGGGAACCCACCCACTGGGACCCAGGTTCAAACTTCGTTAGTCCCTTGAACAAGTCAAAATTATTTTTAACCATCTTTCAAATGATCATAGTCTCTTCGTCTTTTTATTCCAAAGAAATTACTTTTTCGGTTTCAAGGCCCCCACCATTAGGCCAATTGTCAAATAAGTTCAAAATCACGTTTTGATGCTGACCTGAAATCTACGAAAAAAAAGGTAAAAAGAAGTCTATTCTGGGTCCACCAATGGATCCTGGGTCCAATTATCGGAAACCCCTTGAACAAGCCAAAAACATTTTCTAAGTATCTTTCAAGTGAGCCCCGTTTTAAGTCTACGACCATTTGCTCCAAATATATGGCTTTTCCGATTTTAAGGCTCCAAAAAGACTCACGGTAAAAAACTTCCCAAATCACTTCTAATATAAAATAAAAAATATGAAATAAAAAAAAAATTGGTAAAAAATTTTTTTTGGTTCCACATCTTATTTTAGAAAATTCTTTGAACAAGATAAAAATATTTTCGAAACATTTTTCTACGTCTATTCATTTCAAAGAAATGTTGATTCCAGTTTCAAGGACCCCATTAGGCACCAGCTCAAAAATTTTACAAATCACGTTAAGGTTCAAATTTCGGAAACCTCTCTCACACATCAAAAATATTTTTGAATCATCTTTCAAATGCGCCTAATATCAAGTCTCTAGTACTCTCCGTTACCGAGTCATAAGAAAAGTGTTTAAAGATAAACACTGACACAGTCTTTATGTATTTCCATTCCAAAGATGAATCTGCGGTCGGCCCAATGAAAAAATGGTAAAAATAACGCATTTTTCCCTTCACTGGGCCCCAGGTCCAAAATTTTAGTATCGCTGAAATACGTCTAATATATCTTTTGACTACCTTACAAATGAGCCTAATATTAAGTCTTTACAACTTACCATCCCAGAGATATGGCTTTCCGGTTCCAAGGCTCCATTAGACCCAGGTCTAAATTTTCGTAAACCCATTCTTAGTCGTCGCTTTTATTATAAAACGAATCTGCAGTAAACATTTGAGCTTTCGGCTGTAGTCCTGTCTCACCTATGTCACTCAGTCAATTGGTCAGTCAGGTGGACGAGATTTATATATAGGGCTAATGGGGTCCTTGAAACTGGAAGCAACATATCTTTGGAATGAATAGAATTATCCCTTGAAACTGGACGTTTTGATGGAACCATAATATATTTTTTGATCAACTTTTTTTTCTCTTTTTTTAGATTTTAGGTGAGCACTAAGAAATGATTTAGAAAATTTTCAGAATATCTAAAAGCTTAATATTAACAAGGAAAAAACGTTAACTTCGGTGGAACCGAAGCTGAAATACCCGTTACACAACACTTTTAATAGTTTATATGTTCACCAGGTGCTTAGATTAAATTTCACGATGAATTTGGCCAAATTTTGTATGGAGGCTTTATGTTATATTTGCCCGATCCTTACCATATCGAAAGTGTTCACTTAGGTGGACATTGGAATTGATTTTACCAAATTTAATTGAATTCTTTCAGAAATAATAAATGTTTTTATAAAAAAAACTCGAAATGGGCGGTAAGTTTGTATGGAGGCTATACATAAAAATGGGCGTGGCGCCTTAGATTTGACATTGGATGACATTAAAAGTGTTCTTACCCTATTTGGATTAAATATATTCATAAATAATACGCATTTTCATACAAAAAATCGAAAAAAGTGGTAAGTTTGTATGGGGGCTATATCTAAAAATGGGCGTGGCACCTTGGTTCTGACATACAAACTAACTAGGAGCACAAAAAGCTTAAGTTTCAAATTTCAGGTCAATATCTTTAAAACTTTCCGAGTAACACTCATCGCAACAGACAGACAGACAGACAGACGGACAAACAGACGGACTTGGCTAAATCGATTCGTCTCATCGAGCTGATCAATAATATATATATACTTTATAGGCTCTTTTGCTCTTCTCTTACTAAAACAAAAAAAAAAAAAAAAAAAAAAAATAAAAACACGACCACAGCCGCGGGTATTAGTTATATACTGTTGAGCGCATAAGTTTAACCACAGTGAGTATTTTTAAAATTGTTTTCGTGTAGGCACCTCAAGGTCCCATTCTTCTTGCAACATTATCATCAAATCTAAGATCGCTTTGGGCTTTCGTTTTGCGACTTTGACACCATACACTTTCCACACATTTTCAATGATGTTGAGATCAAAACTAGAAGCTGGCCATTCAAAAGTGCGTCACGTAAAGGCATATTATACTCCATAGCATACTTGTCTCTAAAATTTCAATATATCATACTGACATGATGCTTTCGGTTAAGATGTGCATTCTTGCCATTCCAAGAAATTCCGACCCAAACTGTTACCTTTCCTCCACCCTGTTGGCTTTGTGGATTACCGCACGAACGAAGAAATAATTTATTTGGAAGACGCCTCAAAATCGCTTTCTTAAAATCGGTAACAGACCAATTTTCTCTTTTTTTTGGTTTTTTTTTTTTATTTTTTTTAATTTTTTTTTTTTTTGAGTTTGAGGTGCCTAAAGGAAAATAATTTTAAAAATACTCACTCGTCTTAAACTAATGCGCACAACTATATATTCTACATCGAAATAAGAGAACTCGTACTTTTCCTCTTTTAAATCGGATGCTGCAAAGCCCCTGAAAAATAAAACTATTTCGTAGATTTAAAGTAGAAACCTGGAAAATACTGAATTGTACGGTTTAATTTAATACAGGATATACTAATTAACTCATTTAAATTTATTTTCAATGTATGCATGGTTTCAGTCTACTACACAATTCGCTATCTAAATATGCGATTTGGAGGAAACTTCTACCGCGATAGTTTAGGCAGGGTCTTCTTTCTTAAAAACTGGTCACAGGACAGTAAAATTCAAGTTACTGGGCATGTGTTTAGCAGCTGTCGAAGCGAGTACCTCTTTTTGGAAAGGCTGCGGCCGTCAGCTGCAACTTTATCCAGGCAACATCTGTAGTTAGCACAAGCTAATGGTCATAGTCATGGTTGGACCTCTGTGCAATCGTACATTAAGCATGCTCGAAGCATACCTGGCATCAATTACCACATGGTTTTTTTCGTTTTTTTTTGGTGCGGTCGTGCAGGCTAAATTTTTACATTTATTATCGTTAAATCTTAACATTATTTAATGAGATATGGTAAATCTATCTAAATACTATGAAGGTCTAAACGGTAAGGGAAGAACATGTAAACGTTTAAGCCTGCGTGTCTCTTCACTATTATTATGTAACTTTATCGCAATAACATTATGATTTACAGGCATATCTGCAGAATAAACTGTGTAGCACTCTACTACCTTGGGTATACGCATTAATTAGTTTAATTTTGATTAAAACTTTTTTTTAATTAACCGAACTAAAAATCTAAAGATTTCGAGGTAAATTTGGTTTAATTTCTAAGGTGTTATGTGTTTACGCGACATTGGTAGTTTTAGTAAAATACACTTCTAAAAAATATGTTTTAGTATTCAGGTCGAAACCGAAAATGATTCAAGCATCGCATTAGGTCTATCTTATAGATTTTTCATAACTGAACCCGAATCTGGTCAAAAAAGGTGTACTAGATCAAAGCTAGCGCTCAATCCCAGATTTTCTCAACCTTGTTCTTGTAACGGAAGAGCTTCAATTTAAGCCTAGTTCGGGACTTCTATCACCTGAAGTTTATCTAAAAAAAACTGTAAAAAACAGTATTTTTAAAGATTTTAAACCCATTTTTCTTAAATTCTCGATGGTATGTAAAATTTGTAAGACCAAATTCTTAAGCTTTGAAAAATCTATAAGGTATACCTAGTCCGATGCTTGTGTTTTATAAGTTATACTGCAGCATTACAATTCAAAATTACATTGGTGTAATTTTACCAATTGCAAATAAATTTATTCAATGCAAAGTCATATATTTGATTACATTTTTCGAAGATCACATCGTGATAATTCTTATCGCGAGTGCAAATACCTGTGCGATCAAAAACGTTTTGCCGATTGTCCCAAAAAAGAAAAACAAAAAATTTAATTATCACGCAGCTACTTTTTATCGAAACCGTTACGCTGATCTCGTGGTCGATGACATTGATAACAACAACAATGATGCCGATGAAAAAACCACTTCACCTTCATATATGTACTAATTTTAATAATACTGCTGCTGCTGTTGATGAGAAACTGCCAGTGTTAAGAATAAGACCGTTCCCAATCTAAAACGCCACTTGAAATATTGCTGTTAGTCGAAAACTGCTGGATATCACTGTACGAAATGTTTAATAAAATTGTACAGTGCTATTGGTGTCAGGAATTTGGCAATGCAAAACGACATTAAAAAAATATTTCCGCTGCGTAAAATGCGGCCTTGGCCATCCTACAGCTGACTGCAAACAACCAGTTGATTCGCCACCACAGTTTCAAATTGTCTGCAAAGCCACACTGTAAGCTGTAAGGAGTGCAGAGTTTACCAGGATTGAATAAAGAAAAATATGCCAAACTCCAGCAATGCCCAGTTTAATCCTGTTTATGTACAAAAACGTCATCAAATAAATGAAACAAAGTTTATCTCATAAAATCTGAGTCAATGTAAAGCAAACAAATTGAACTTACAAATAGCCTACTTAACATGATGTCAATGCTTATGGCTTAATTATGCAAGTAAACTCACGTATAGCTATCTGAAATGCAAACGGCCTGGAAGTTGAATACTTTCTACATGATAAATATATAGTCGTTTTATTAATTTCTGAGACTCACCTTACAACAAATTCATAAAACAAGAAAAAAGTTAACTTCGGTTGGACCGAAGATTATATACCTGTTACACATCTTTTGTCCGCTTCTCAGGACTAGAGGAGTGGTCCTGAGAAGTCCCATAGCTGTGGGAACCGGACGGGTAGCAGGTTGCGGATAGCTAACGGCCATCACTATTTGAATGGAATGAGTGCGCGCTGTAGTTGGACTGGGTTCAACACAGAGCGCCCTCAGGCCAGGTCGTAGTGATGGTTAGCTCTGAATAAGCGAAAAGCGAATAAAGAGTCCCGGACAATAGCGGGTGTCTTGCAGGTGCAGCACTGACAAGACGTTTTGAGGTGTCGTCTTCTTAAGCTTACACCTCACCTCTATGTTCTATGTTCCTCGTTTTGTCTTTGTCTATTCGTCTACCTGCTCTCTTCCTCTGTCCCCTCAATGTCTATCACTCCCCTGGGCCGGACCAAGGTGTTAATCGACCCGTGCCGATGGTCAGCCTGGCTGGAGGCCCAGTAATAATAGTCCAGTCGCGAACGGAGGGCTCAGGCGCCTGGCGGCCGTCTGTTCTAACCAGCCTTGCCCAGGTAAAGCGGATCTCTGCCTGGTGTGGACCGTTCTCTTTCTCCGCAGCTCGTGGGACTGAAATATGAATAACAATAATAAACAACAAAATACAAATAAAATGGTAACCGGCTCACCAAAAGGCCGGAAGGAACCACAAGTTCCGACAAAGAGGCCCTGCCACAAGCAGGTGCTCTCAAAAATCATAAACAGCTCGTCAGACAGGACAAAACACAACATGTCGTGTCAGGCCAATCGGGTGCTCCCAAGGCGTCTACAAGCAAGAGTGCCTCCGACCAGCAAGTTGCGGTTGGGGCCTCTGCTGGTCAGGCAGTCGACGGGGTGCTTGTTTGCGGCAGGGCAGCGACTTTTGTGCGTCCGGATCCGTCTAAGGCCACAAACAAGGATCGGAGAGTGGCATGCCGTATTCTCAAGAGGAATGAGACGGCGCCAATTACGGAAGACCAAGTGTCGAACCAAGACTACTTGAAGATCCAAGAAGATATTCGATGGGCGAAGAAGGTCGTACCCGACTTCAATATCGCTCTATATGGTGCAAACAATCATCAGAGTACGAAAAGGCAACGATCCACTGAGGACGGTCAGCTGACAGCACCAAAGCGGACGAAAACGCATGGCACAACCATGTCGCGATCGTTCGCAGAGGTTGCTAAGGACCAGAAGATTCTGGGTGTCATTGACAGAAATGACGAATCGGGAAGAATACCCAGACATCAGTGGAAGTGGGTTAAAGCCGAGCTGTCGCAACAAACTTTGGTGCTACTCCGAGAGCATCCGGGCTCAACAATGGCCGTTACGGATGCAGGATGGTACCAAGGCAACATCAAGGTTGTGGCGTGCGAGGACGACAGCACTGTGGGTCTCTACAAGATCGCAGTAAGCCGTGTTGGGGAGGTGTACCCGGGAGCCAGGCTAGAGGCGGTCGACGTGAAGGACATTCCGTCTAGACCCCGAGCGCGAGCATGGGTACCCTCAAAGCCGACCGACCCTAAGGATATGCTGGAGATGCTGCAGCTGCAGAACCCAGGTATACCCACTCACAACTGGAAGGTCGTGAAGCTGGAGGAGAAGACCACGAGGGCTACAACCCAAGTGCTCATCCTGCTCAACAAAGAGAGCCTTGAGCCTCTAAAAAAGAATGCTGGCAGAGTCAACTATGGGTGCGACAAGGTGACTCTAAAAGTCTATAAAACCGATGCTACGGCAGACGGTAATTTAGCGCATTTCATCACGACGGACCCTCCAAGTGGTGATGAAATGGAAGCGGAAGAAGAGGAAGCAATAGCCGCCGAAGGATACGCCTCGTCGGTGTCAGACTTCGGGTCTGACATTATGAGGCTATACGGCAACAACATAGCTCTCCCCAGTGACGATGAGGGGGAGAACGACAGGACGCTGACGGAGGAGTCATGCAAGGATGCAGGTCCTGCAAATAAACCTGCATCATAGTAAAGCAGCATCAGCTGCCCTCCTCCTTCGCCTCGAAAGAGGGGAAGTAGACGTCGTCCTCGTCCAGGAGCCGTGGATTGTGGGCGACAAAATATGTGGGCTGAAAAGTCCTATGTACAAATTGCACAACACAAGTGGTAATGGTAAACCTCGTTCTTGTATTTTAGCTAAAACTTATCTTAATACATTTACTATTCCCCAATTTAGCAATGGAGACGTAACAACTGTCTGTCTAGAGTTAGGGGGCTCCCAACTCAGACTGACTTCCTTCTATATGGCCTACGACGACTCGGGGCCTCTTCCATCACCAGCAATTCAAGAGCTTGTGCTGCAAAGCCAAGTGGAAAACCAGAGCATCATTCTTGGAGGAGATGCTAATGCGCACCACACACAATGGGGTAGTACAAATACTAACGAGAGGGGTGAGTTACTTTTTGACTATCTCTTACAATCTAATTTATATATAATTAACAAAGGCAATAAGCCTACTTTTATTATTAAAAATCGAAAGGAAGTACTAGACATCACGCTAGTCTCCGAAGACCTATTTGAAGACATTATATCATGGAAAGTCTTGGATGACCATTCCTTTTCAGACCATAGATATATCGAATTCCAATTATCCAAAACCACCCCCAAACCTATAGAGGGTATGAATTTAAGAAAAGCCAACTGGGGACTATACCTAAAAGCCTTAGAACGTAGACTACCCCCGATCCAAAATGAACTACCTAACAATGTAGAAGAATTAGAAGATTTAGTAAACCTTTTCTCCGACAGTTGTACAGACGCACTCAAAAAGGCGTGCCGGAAAAGGAAATTCAAAAAGACCTATAAGCCACCCTGGTGGTCCAATCAACTGGGTGACCTTAGAAGGGAGTGCAGGAGGGGGTTCAACCGAGCCAAATGGTCCAACCTGGACCGCGATTGGGAACAATACAAAACCCAACTAAAGAATTTTAAGTCCGCTCTCAGGATATCTAAAAGGGAATCCTGGGCCAAGTTCTGTAGCGAAATAGAGACCACTTCTGAAGCTTCACGTTTGAGAAAGGTCACCTCTAAAACCCCAGTATCAATAGGTTATCTTATCAAACCTGATGGTACCTGGACCAACTCGAGTACTGAGTCCCTAAATCTTTTGATGGACACACACTTTCCTGATAGCCCTATCCAACAGGAAGCAACAGGTGATACAGAAGCTATCTCACGACCAGTGTTTGATGCTATTGTTTGCAAAGAAAGGATCGAATGGGCAATCGACTCCAAGCCCTTTAAAACTCCGGGGGCTGATGGTATCACACCAGCTCAACTACAACAAAGCAAAGAGATAGCTATACCATGGCTTAAGGTAATCTTTAAGGGTAGCCTCAAGCTAAATCATCTTCCTTCAGCCTGGAGAGAAGTCAAAGTAGTATATATCCCTAAAGCAGAGAAAGCATCAAATGTAACACCAAAAGACTTCAGACCGATTAGTTTATCATCTTTCATATTAAAAACCCTAGAAAGACTGATTGACATATACATGAAAGAAAGTATTAACCCCAGATTCATTTGTAACTCGCAACAAGCCTATACCAAAGGAAAATCCACGGAAACAGCACTCCATATAGTCACCTCGAATATAGAAAAATCTTTTGAAGAAAAAGAATACACTCTAGCAGCCTTTCTTGACATAGAGGGAGCCTTTAATAATGTCCACCCCGAGGCTATCGCTGGTGCCTTAACGGGCGTTGGAGTTGACGCCTCCCTAACTGGTTTTATACGCTCTATGCTAACCAGCAGAGCAGTTAACTCCACTGGGAGAGGCGGCGACTCGAAGGTGCGTTAATAGAGGGACCCCCAAGGGGGTGTTCTCTCTCCTCTACTATGGGTCTTAACGGTTAACCAGCTGTTGAGGCGTATGGAGGAGGAGGGATACCAGGTGATTGCCTACGCGGACGACGTGGTTATTCTAATAAGAGGGAAGTACCCTCAAACTCTCTGTCATCTAATGCAATCAGCACTAAAAAGCTTATCGTCCTGGGCAACCTCATGCGGACTAAGCATCAATCCAGCCAAAACGGAGCTTGTACTCTTCACTAGGAAATACAAGATTCCGACCCTAGTTCCACCAAAACTTAACAATATCTCCCTAACCTTTAGTGACAGTGCCAAATATCTGGGTGTTATCCTAGATAAAAAGCTAAACTGGAACGACAATATTGAGGAGCGTATCAAGAAAGCCAACGTGGCGCTCTTCACGTGTAAAAAAGCCATTAGTAGGAGGTGGGGCTTCTCACCCTGCATTGTACACTGGCTGTACACGGCAGTTGTGCGACCAATACTTCTGTATGGAGTTTGCGTCTGGTGGCCCGCACTCGATAAAGTGACCATCCGCAACCGTTTACAGAAGGTTCAAAGGAGTGCGGAGATATGCATTAGCGGTGCTTTACGCACCACACCAACTGATGCACTAAATACTCTCCTAAACCTTTTACCTCTAGATCTCATAGCCAAAGAACTGGCAACGAATACAGCTATAAGAATCAGAGAGACAGCAGGCTGGCTCAATTGCAACTACGGACACTCGAAGATACTCAACCTTTTAGTGTCCTTGCCACCAGTCACCGATTACTGTACGTCATACCCAACTTTTGGTAAGAAGTACAAAATTTCTATCCCAACAACAGTTCAATGGGTAGACCTCCCCATTATGAAACCAACGCCATTAATATCTATACAGACGGGTCCAAAACCGAGGGAAGGGTAGGAGGAGGTATCTTTTCCCCGGACCTGGAGATCAGAGAATCCTTCAGACTTCCTGATCACTGCAGCGTTTTTCAAGCTGAAATGATTGCTATACACGAAGCTATGCGTTTTCTGGGACACCACCCAACTCGTATACAAAAAGTACATATCTTTTCGGATAGTCAGGCTGCCTTAAAGGCGCTTGACTCGTGCAATAACACATCCAAAACAATCTCCCAGTGCCGCAAATCTCTTAACGAGATGGCGGAGCAATGGGATATTTGCCTCACATGGGTTCCGGGTCACCAAGACATATTTGGTAATTGTGAAGCAGATAGACTGGCCAGAGAAGGCACAAATTCCGTTATTCCTCCTGGGAGGAGTTCGACTGGAATTCCCATGGCCTCTCTAAAACTGCGAGTGAAAGATGAAATAATGAGAATAGCAGAGATTAGATGGACCACAAACCCCAAATTTAATATCTCGAGACTAACGTGGCCAGAGTATAGCACCAAACGAACAGCAAAGCTCATGCGCCACAATCGACAGACCCTGTCCGTGATAGTGGGCGCTCTCACGGGACATTGCCTAGTGGGTAGACACGCCGTCCGACTAGGGGTAACCTCAAATGACTTCTGTAGAAGCTGTAGAAACGAGGAAGAGGAGGAGACAGTAGAACATTTTCTCTGCCACTGCCCAGCCCTTGGCAGAATAAGGTTTACCGAACTGGCGGAGATTGCATCAGTCAAGATTGGTGCAGTAGCCGCCTTCATAAGGAAATCGAGCTGGTTCGATTAGGAGGACAATAGAGATCATATGGTATCACAATGGGCCTTTCTTGGCCTAGGTCGCGAGAATTCGTGGCGGCCATTCTAACCTAACCTACACATCTTTTGACGTGGATAGTTCTTCGTGTGCAGCATTTGTATTAAACTTTATCTTAAAATAGTAAACAAATTAAAAATATTCTTAAAAATTTAGAAATTCGCGATCCGATTTGAACCAATTTTAAACTGAAGATTTAGCATGGTATAAGAAGCATTTGTACCATATTTGAAGCCATTCGCTTTAAAAATAATTTTTTTCCTTATGAGAACTGACAAAATGTAGTACTTTTGTATAGGCACATTGATTTTAACATAGAAAGTACACAGGACCTAGAAAAGCTTAAGTTTAAAATTTCAGCTTAATATCTTTAAAACTGAGCGAATATATCACGCAGTAACCAACAGACAGGCAGACGGACATGACTAAATCGATTCGTCTCGTCGAGGTGATCAAGAATATATTGTATATATATTTTATAGGGTCTACGATGCCTCCTTTAATGCGTTACAAACTTTCCGACAAACTGAATATACCTGCTTTAGACTAAGTGTAACAGGTATAATGAGAAGGTATGATCTCATTACAGCTAATCAACCTGACAGAGCTCATGCTGGTAACGCCATAATGGTTTAATCAAATTAAAATATGAAGAATTGAAGGCGATAACGGCAACATTAATTCAAGCTGGGTCAATAAAAGTAAAGTGTGTGTCAGGAGACTTTGTCATCACTGCTCTATATCTTCCACCTCGTTATAGTATCACGCAAAGAAAAATTTCAAAAATTTGTTGATAAACTTAGCCAAAAGTTTTAGCAGGAGGAGACTTTAATGCAAAGAACTATTGGTGGGGCTCCAGGATAATTCATCCAAAAGGTCGAGAGCTTTATAAATGTATAACTGAATGTCATCTCAAAATTTTATCTACAGGCAGTGCAAAATACTGGCCCACTGATCCGCAAAAGTACCTGAACCTTTTTGATTTTAGATAGGACCTTAACTGACATCTATGTCAAAATTTGAGCACATAGCGTCAGTAGTTAATGAGTCACGTGTGTTTTCAGTCAACAACGAAAAACATTTTTCGATTTTTACAAAAAATTCAACAAAGAAGTTGCATTAAAATTTCTTTTAAAAATGGTTTTTCGGGTACCCAAACATTGGATATGTTAAAACAAAGCATTTAGTGATAATGTTTTGTCGAGAGCCAGTGTTTTTGATTGGTTCAAATTATTCAAAGAAGGCAGAGAACGCGTTAAGCACGATGAGCATCCCGGTAGTCCATCCACGTCTACCGATGAGAACCATGTCAACCAGATCAAGGATTTAGTGCTCAAAAATCGTCGATTTACAATTAGAGACCTTGTTGACATCATCAACGTATCATTTGGTTCAATTCAATCGATTTTGAAAGACCAATTAGGTCTCAAGTGCGTTTCATCTCGTTTGGTATCAAAAAAAACTCAATTTGTTCGAAAAAATTGTCGTGTTTGAGTCTGTGAAACCATGATTTTTGACTATCACTGGAGATGAGACAAGGATTTATGCATACGACCCTGAAACTGTGAACCAATCAAGTGAATACCGTACCAAAGGGAAGGTGAGACCGAAAAAACAGGCCAAAGCAAGTCGAAAATCAAGGTCGAAAAATGTTTTTTTGTTGTTGACTTAAACCACCCGTGCGTCATTAGCTACTAACGCTATGGTCTCCTAATTGTACATAGATGTCAGTTAAGGTCCTACCAACTTAAGAAAAAAATGGCCCGATTCCTAATGCCCGAGAAACTTAAAACGATTTGTTTTAGTACGTTTTGATCACCATAGTGTATATATATATATATATATATATATATATATATTGGTATACAGCCAATATATATATATATTAGTATACAGCCAATATATATATATATATTGCTATACAGCCGATTATTGGCCTTGGCAGAACGAAAGGCTTCGCATCAGCGGTTGTAATCTAGTGCTACTCGATACCAATTTGGCATACAGATCTTGCGGATGTCCTCCAAGATCTGGTCCTCCCAACGCAGCGACGGACGTCCTCTCTGCTTCGCTGCTCCGATTTTGATTCACGTTTTGCTTGTTAGCTTTTTCTTGCCGGAGCTTCTGTGTCCATCCGACACAGGTGACCAGCCCAGGGCAGCCATTTGTATTTGATATTTCTCACTATGTCGATGCCATTACATAGCTCGTATAGCTCTTCGTTCGTGCGCATACGGATGTCATTTTCCACTCTAACTGGACCAAAGATTCTCAGAAGAATCTTTCTCTCAAGCACGCCCAACGCCGACTTATTCAATTCTGTCATGACCCAAGTTTCTGAGCCATATATTAGGACAGGCACTAAAAGAGATTTGTAGAGTTTAATTTTTGTTTTGCTGGACAGAACTCTCGCATTTGCTTATAGAAACCAAAATGGCTACGGTTTGATATGCAAGTTAACACATAAGCATTGCACATAAATAAACTTGTATAAGAATCTTGCACTGCACTTATTGTAACCCATTTACTCTAAACATATTCCGCTGACACATAAGTTCAGTGCCCCGAACACAATAGTCAGACTGTGTTATCGATAATGCTGAGTCGGATTGCGGACTATAGTTTTGTATGCTTATGGCCCAGCTTGTATGTTTAGCTTTCATTAAATTGTTGTAGCATTGCACTTCAGTTCTGTTTTGAAACTTTAAAATAAATTATAAAGATAAAATTCAAAAAAAAGTAAATTATATAAATTATTATTGATCTAGCTCTGTACATTAACATGCACACTTTGAATTCTGTTTTAGAACTAAATTTTATTTATAAAGATTTCATGTTTATATACAATTTCTATTTCTATTATAAAGTGGCTGTATGTGTAAAATTATATTATGTGTATGTTTACAATGAATATGAATATATGTTAAAAATAGCTTATAAATTTTAGGCGTCGAGTTTTATCGTTTGTGCAAGAGTCAAGTGTCATCGCATTGCTACTTAAGTGCTGAGCATCACTTAGCACGATCGTAAAATGTTATGACTTATGTGTGTGTTTAAAATTATTGTCGCTGCGGAATATCTTGCCTATTCTTATCGCGTAATAAATAAGTATAAACAGAAAAACCGAATCCGACGTTCATACTTGAACATTCTCCCGGGGGCCCGTAAATGCTATCTGCACTGATTTCCTCTTTCGTACGCACTTTATTCTTGCATATATGGCAAACATTATAATTGCCAAGACAACGAGTAGTAGCGATGAGTGCCCACTGATAGTGTAAAAGTGTAACTCGTTAATATGCACTTTTTCTTTCTTCAGCTTCTCAATTTGTTGATTCAGTTTTTGAAGCTCAGCTGTGTTATTAACTATCATGGATCCAATTGGTGCGAAGTTGCCCGTTGTTATATTTACGTCTCTTATAAAATGCACAGGATACTGCTTGCCGAATTCTGAATGAGTGTTTTGGTGAGCTTGTAAAATTATTCCAGGAATTCTTGCCGAACAACCCTCGTCCAGTTCAATTACTCCTTGATTTGGAAGGTGCTGTAACTCATTGTATGTGTCTCCGCACTGAACGTGTGCCGTTGTTGAGACAAATAATTTAAACAACCATCTGTTTGCGCCATTCAATTTTACCCAAAACGATTGATCTATAAATTGCGTCATCAAGCAGGTAAAATTACTTTGCGGCTTTAAAGGCGATATTTCGCAGGAATGGTCTGTAGCATCTTTCCAGGGCCAGTTACCTTCACAAAGCAGAGTTTGCTCATCTTCTTGACGACACTTGTTAATATCCGCTTCAGACATCGTATGATACGAATTAAGAGCTACATTGTATACAACAAAGCTCGTCGTTGCCTGCGGTATAACTTTGTGACCTCCTTTTATCACTGGCATCGGAATTATTTTGTAGATGTCGGATTGTTGATTTAAATACAGTGGAATTTCTGCTTCTACTATTATCATACCATCTTTAAAAAACCCTTTTGCTGTCAATAGCTTGTAAACGGTTTGTACTCTGTTATTAGAATTTCTTCCAGGCAGTACATGGTTTATTGGTAACAATTGAGAGATCTTGTTGATTTCATTTTGAATTTGAGCTGGTCTTATTAGCGTTGGATTAATTTTTCCATGGTTTATATCCATAAGCAAGCCAATTACACTCAATTGTGTTTTTTCTGCCTCATCAATCCAACGTTGCAATTGATTCACCAGCATAAAAAACTTTATTGATTCGCGGTATACCAGGAAGTGTTCTTTAACTGTATCAGATATGAGATTTAGTCTATCTGATAGTATTTTTAAGTTCCTGTTTACCTCATCTGTCGTCTGTTTGACCAGGTTTTTTGTTACATCAATAACCGAAGTTTGATTGCTAATGTACTCATTTATATGCTTTTGATTGTTTAGCAAATTTTTCATATTATACATTGTTAACACATCCAGTGATATGTCGAACATTGCACCTGGACAAATTAATGGCGTTTTGCAGCCTCTCTTTACTCTCCGTGGCGTTTCTTCAGCGAATAGCTTATTATTTTCTTCGATTGTATCCAGTTGGCGATTAATGTTATCTATCACTGCTTTGCACTGCTCCTCAAACTCCTGCATTTTTGGACAGATATGTTTGGTTTTCTCGAGTAATGTCGATGCTTGTTCCAAAAAGTTAAAATATGCTCCCATGTCAAAGAAGAATACAAACTGTCAGCTAGATGATACCACCTCTACTTTTCCTATTTTGTCCAAATAGATTGCTGCATTTATACCGATTTCTTGCAATCGCACCTTGGAAGTCCTCTGTTTAGCATGCGGTGCCGCTGTTGCACTTTGCAATATCATTAAAATGCAAAGCAGAGTATAGACAATTGATTTACTGCTCAAACTTTTTGTCTGTTTTGGTTTTTGTATTTCATCGTCTTCTATAATCAGAGGGCATACTTTCTGTATTGGGCGTTTTAAAACTGTGTTCTGTAGTTTTAATGATACTACCCGTACTTGTCCGTCTTTTCCTGGATGTGCTTCTATAACTCTTGCCAACGGCCACTTTGCTGGATGAGTATTTTCGTCTTTTATTATGACTACATCATTTTCTTTTAAATTTTCAGATGGACGTTGCCATTTATTTCTTTGCTGAAGGGTGTGTAAATATTCATCCTTCCAACGATTCCAAAAGTCTCGTTGTATTTTTTGCACCAGTTTCCATTTATTCAGTGTAGAAACATTTATATTCTCTTCATCTGCTGGTACGGAATTAAGAGGCCTTCCTATCAAAAAATGACCTGGTGTTAAAGCGTCTTCGCCGTTTGCGTCGTTAATTGCGTATAGTGGCCGAGAATTTAACACTGCTTCGATTTGTGTTAAAACTGTTGTCATTTCTTCAAATGTAAGTTTTACTTCACCAATTGCTCTTTTTAGATGGTATTTCACAGATTTTACTCCAGCTTCCCATATACCACCAAAATGTGGTCCTGCCGGGGGAATAAAATGCCATTTAATACTCTCATTTGCCAAAATTGGCGCGACTTCCGAATTGTTTCTTATACATTTCTTGTATTCGGCATCTAACCATCTACTTGCTCCCACAAAATTAGTTCCATTATCTGAATAAATGTGGGCACATTTTCCACGTCTTGCGAAGAATCTGCGCAGAGCTGCCAAAAACGCCTCCGTCGATAAATCGCTTACAGCTTCGAGGTGCATTGCCTTTGTAGATAGACATACAAATATTGCGATGTATCCTTTGAATGATTTCTGTCCCCGGCCTTTAGAGCACCGCATATTGATTGGGCCAGCGTAGTCGACACCCGTAAACGTAAATGGGCTGGATGGTATGACTCTTTCTTGAGGTAAGTCACCCATTAATTGTTTTGCACCATCTTGACGATACCGAATACATCTTGGACATTTTCGAATAAAACTTCTGACATCATTCTTCAGTCCAACAATCCAATATTTTTGTCGTACAGTAGCCTCAACTAATCTGTTACCTCCATGAATCGTTGAAAAATGAGCATTTTTGATAATCAGTTTAGTTAAATTTGATCTCAAAAGTATAATCGGATGTTTTGTATTGTATGGTAGCCCAGCATTTGCCAATCTTCCACCAACTCTTAAGATTCCATCTTCGTCTAAAAATGGGTTAAGACTGATGATTCTGCTTGAACTTTTAATTGACTCTCCATTTAATAGCATGTTTATTTCATCCTTAAATTCACTTTTTGTTTAAGTTTGATTATTAACGCTGAGGACTTTTGTATTTCATGCGCCGATAAATACACTGTTCGTTCTGTTCTTAAATTTCTCCATCGCAGTACGTATGCCATAACTCGTAGAAGTTTAAGCCAACTGGATATGCGAACTATTATATTTTCTAAAAATTCGTCTTGGCTATGCGATGTTACCAACATACATGTTTTGGTTTCTGCTTCTTCGTGCATTACTGGCCAATGCTCCTTTGGTAATGTCAACCATTCTGGTCCGTTCCACCATATTTTTAGACCAATAAGCGTAGCCGGCGTAACACCCCTTGATGCAGGATCCGCAGGATTGTCTTTCGATCTGACATGTTGCCATTTTGCAAGAGGGACTTTCTCGCGAATTTCAGTAACTCGGTTTCTTACAAATTTGTCCTTGTTTTGAGCGTTCTTTATCCATGCTAATGTTATTGTTGAGTCGCTCCAGGCATAGATTTCACATGCTCTTTCGATAATTAATTTTGTTCTGTGAACCAATTTGCCAGAAGATGTGCTGCACAAAGTTCCAGTTTTGGCAATGTTTTCCTATTTTTCAGCGGATTTACTTTGTTTTTGCAGTTAATAGGTTGACTGAATTGCCGACTTTTAAATATACAACAGCAGAATAAGCCTTTTCAGATGCATCACTAAAAGCATGCATCTCTATTTTGAGCTATTGTATATTCCAATCCAACGAGGAATTCGAAGATCTTCGAGCGCTGTAATATTTGCTGTAAAGTTCTGCCATTCATTTATAAGATCATCTGACAGCTTTTGGTCCCAAGTAGAATTTAGAAGCCAAAGTCTTTGCATATATAATTTTGCTACAACTGTGACTGGTGCCAACCATCCTAATGGGTCAAATATTTGGGCTATTTTGTGATAAAATTGTTCGTTTTGTGCATTTGTTTTGGATTTTTTAAGTTTATTATAAACTTAAATACATCCTCTTTGGGCTCCAGTGTAATCCAAGTGTTTTGATGGATTCATTTTTATCAATTTGAATTACGTCGCTTTCATTTTTCAGCATCAATGACTTCCGTTACTTTTTTTTGAGTTTGACAGCCATTTTTCAAGTGAAATCCAAATTTTTTAAGATGTTCACTTATCAAAGACTGAATTTTTTTGCATTCAATTATTGAATCTGCTCCGGTCATCAAGTCATCCATGTAAAAATCTTCCTTGATGATCCTCTGTAGCCAGTTCATATTATTTGAACATTTGTCTGCTATCTCGAACAGAGCTAACTGCCAAGAAGGGTGCTGATGCGGTGCCATACGTCACGGTGTTAAGCTCATATTCTTCCATTATTTTTGTTGAATCGTTGCGCCATAAAATACGTTGATATACTCGGTTTTTTCGGCAATCTTAATTTGCCTGTACATTTTTCAACGTCTGCTGTGAGTGCTATTTTCCAGCACCGCCATTTCACCATAATATCAAATAAGATATTAAGACTTTTGCCATTTGTTGTTTTTGCAGAGGCATCAAGACCACACGAAGTTTTGTGGTGGAGCTATCTCTCGAATCACCGCCTGATGTGGAAGGTAAAACTTTGCGGGCAGTTTGTCCTTACTTTTGACATATGACCAAGATTTACGTACTCTTCAATAAACCTTTATATTTTTCTTGAAGTTTTCATTTTTTTTAAATTTGTTTTCCATTGATATCAGGCGCCATCGCTTGTTTTTTAGACTCTCCGAGTTCAACATCCTCCTAAATGGTATTTCAACTATAAAACGGCCATCGGTATCTTGTTTTACAGTTTCTGCGTATTTTTGTAGACATAAATTTTCATCGACTGGGTTATTTTCATTTTCTTCTATTTCTTTAAGCTCCCAGAATCTTTCAAGATTCGTTACTGCTGTCAAAATTTTTTTATTAGGACGTTGTTGAATTATTCCCGATAGTATCCAACCAAGTTTTGTAGCTTGCCCAACTACTCCATCCATCTTTGTAACTCCATTTTCCAGGATCCTACCAAATAGATCTCCACCAATCACCATATCGATTCTGTCGGATTTGTTAAACATTGGATCTGCCAGCGTGTAGTTGCTCCATTTTAAAAGATCATACTCAAATGACTGATCTGGTTGCGCACCCGTCAGTGATGGTAATACAATAGCGTCTACTTCCTCAGTGAAGTTACTTCTGAATCTTGGTCGAACTTGTATTTTAACTTTGTAGTTAGACTCTCCTACTACAGCTTCACCAAGTCAAAGAATCTTTGTCTTTGTTTTTATTTTCGGGATTCTTAATATTTGAGCGGTCTCCGTCGAAATGGCTGTAATTTGGGAGCCTTGATCTAGAAGTGCTCTTATCAATATGTATTCGCCGTTGGCTGCTCTTACATTGATTTGTGCTGTAGCCAGAATTACTGCAGCAGATGAATCACTTAAGGTCATTGAACTTTTCTTATTTTCATTTGTTGATTGTTCCGCGTGTAAACTATCATGATGATTTTGCGAACAAGAATTGCATTTCATTTTTGGTGTTGGACATTTTTATGATTTATATATATATTATATTTGTGATTTATGCACTTATAGCATAAACTTTGTTCCTTTACAAAATTTCTCCTTTGTTCAACTGAGATTGCCTTGAATTTTTGGCATTCGCTAGTCAGATGATTTTGATATTTGCAATAGAAGCACATTTTCCTTGCAAGTTGTCCCGAGGCCGCTGACATATGGTGAGCTTTGAATGCCCGCTTTTTGTCTGTTGATGACTCGTTGTCCGCAACCGCTTTTAATGTTTCATAGCGACGTTCCAAAATTCCATGATGTCCCGTAATGTTTGTACCTCTTTCGGCTTTGTAATTGATTGCTCATATAGCGTTAACCCTTCTTTGTCTAGTTTTCGACATATTATTCTAGCAATGAAGGGTTCGTCATCTTTTATTTTAATGTCTAGAGCACGAATTGCATTGAGACATTCATCTCGTCCAACAGCTGTCGCACACTTTCTGTATTGTAGCTGTTTATTTGGGGTTGATCTAGAACTCTATCCCATTGAGTCGAAAATAATATTCTTTATTTTCGTATCTCTGTTGCAATAGTGCCCAAGCCACATTATAATTACTGCTTGATATCTGTAAATGCTGAATCAAGCGTGCAGCTTCTCCTTTCATGCATTGTTGAAGACGCAACATTTTTTCTGAATTTGATATGTACACATTATTATGCACCATATCTTTAAATAAATTGAAGAATGTCGCCCATCCTTTCAAGTCGCCAGAAAATGTTGGAATTTTGAGTTTTTCTAACTCTAAACAATCCCAGTGGCGACTTTGCTGATTTTTGAATTCATTCGCTTCTTTTCCTACTGTTTCTAAATGTAGGAAGCGAAGATCATTAAATAGGATATCAGCCTCATCATCTTGCAGCTCACATATTTCTTTTTGATACATGAACTTTATATCGTCGACCATTTCCTTTATAATCATTTTATTGGCTTCGGTTTTAAATTCTTCTTTTTTAACCATTCCATAAGCCTTATTACTTCTCGTTTAAATTTTTGTAGTTTGAAGTAAGACTTATCTTGATAGTTATTGTCCTCCGATACTCCCTTGAATGCTTCACTCTGATCCGGAGTTTTGGAGGACCCGCTGGATTGCTTCCAGAACCGATACGTTTTGTTCCAGCACCAAATAGTCTTCCTTTAGCGCTTTGTTGATGGTTGCCATGATTTCTTCGTGTTTTTCAACTGTATTTTCATACATGTTGTTAACGAAGTAATCTTCGTCACCAATTCCATCTGCTAACAATTTCATGTGGTTAGCATCCATTTCTCTGCGATATTTCTCTGATATTTCACTAGCTCAGCGCAACTGCTTCTACGGATGCTCTTTGCATTAATTTTATTGTGTAATTGTATTTTTTCTCAATTTCTTTTTGAGAGTCAATTATTTTCACTCTGTTAATACCCATTTTTGCTTCTTAATTTCACTCAATTCGTACAAATAAACTTGTTGGAGGAAAATTTAAAGTCGCCTAGTTGACTTAGCTGTGCCTCTACTCACAGTTAGGTAATGTTTATTTGTATTGAATAGTGAATTAGCTTTTTGGGTTTTTTTTTTTTTTTTGGTTTTTTATCGCGTTCAACAATTTCACGTCGAGATTGAAGCTTCAAAATTCGCCTTTTTGGCTATTTACTTGCTTTTATTTACTCTCGATTTTCCTTGTAGTCTGTGTTTAAGCCTCAGACACGCCTTTATTTGATTCACTTTATTCGTTAAGACTTCGAATCAAAATGTTTTGTCGCCTAGTCTTTTACGGATCGATGGACCAATATGTACATTAACATGCACACTTTGAATTTGTTTTAGAACTAAATTTTATTTATAAAGATTTCATGTTTATATACAATTTCTATTTCTATTATAAAGTGGACTGTATGTGTAAAATTATATTATGTGTATGTTTACAATGAATATGAATATATGTTAAAATAGCTTATAAATTTTAGGCGTCGAGTTTTATCGTTTGTGCAAGAGTCAAGTGTCATCGCATTGCTACTTAAGTGCTGAGCATCACTTAGCACGATCGTAAAATGTTATGACTTATGTGTGTGTTTAAAATTATTGTCGCTGCGGAATATCTTGTCTATTCTTATCGCGTAATAAATAAGTATAAACAGAAAAACTGAATCCGACGTTCATACTTGAACAAGCTCGATGAGACAAATCAATTTATTATCAATTTTGAAGATATTGACATGGAATTTTAAACTTACGCTTTTTGGCAGTTTGTATGTCAAAATCAAGATTCTACGCCCATTTTTAGAACACCATACAAAATTACTGCCCATTTTCAAATTTTTGTATGAAAACGGTTTTATTTATGATTATACTCAATTCAAATTGGGTAATAACACTTCTTATGTCTTCCAATGTCAATAAAAGGTACGCCCATTTTTAGGCATAACCACATACAAACTTAATGCCTATATCCGAATTTTGTATGGAAATAGATATTATTTATGAATAAAAGGGTTGTGTAACGGTATTTCAGCTTCGGTGCCACTGTTTATTGTTTTTCCTTGTTTTATTATTCGTGTTGGAGCGGATTAGGAATATAATCTATTTTGAAATATAGATTTTTAAAATTAATTTGAATGTATTATTAATGAAAAGTATTAAGATTTATGAATTTTATATATAGGTACTAGTTTTAGTTAAAAATGAAATTTTAATAGTTGTAAAAATAGCGTAAGTAAATTCATAAATAATTTAAAATAAGTTGTTGTCAATATAATTGTATTAAATTCGTTTTGTTTGTTTTGTTATATTTCTATTGTTATATTTTCATTTATTTTCTAAGTTTTTTTTTTTTTTTATTCTGTTAACATAATTCGCGCTTTAATTGTAACCGATTCGTATTTTGTTGCTCGTCATTATTGTTGTTGTTGTAATGATGTTAAACTTCGTTTTGTTGCCGCAACATAATTAGAATAAGCATAGGCTAAGAAGAATGAATTTTTTAATAAAAAAGATCAGTTGTTGAAAATTATTCGCAGCGTTTTGAAGTATTTGGCAGTATTATTTTTTTATAGTGAAGTGATTTTTTCTTATTTAGTGTTTTTTTTTTAATATTATATGCAACCCAGTTCAAATAGTTAAAATATTAAATTTTCGTTGTTGGGTCATAAAAACGCTTATGACTATTCATTTTGGCGCCCGAGCAGGGACTAGGTTGCATTGTTGTGATTTTTTTAAGTGCATTTAAATTAAAGTGAAATTAAAAAAAAAAAAAAAAAAACACATAAAACATATAACAAAAAAAAGTAAAAAAAAAAAAAAAAAACTTTTTTTGATAAATTTGTGCTCAAATTAACAATACTGCCAAATTCGTCGCGAAATAATAATAAAAAGTTTTATAAAATAAACAAACATTTGTTGCTGCTTGAGTACATAAGGATACCCTACATCGTTGCTGGCTAACCATTTACTTTGGAAAAGGAATTGCTACCTATTCGTTGCTTCTTCTGGGGAAAGTAAATTTTTTCCCCCAAGGGGAAAAAAACCCCCCCAAAAAAAAAAAAAAAAAAACCAAAATAAAAAAAAAATAAAAAAAAAAAAAAAAAACACGCTTCGAATTTACCCAACCTTATTTTAATTCCTAATATAAGCCAACATCGTTGTTCTTTTGCCGTTACTGGTCGTTGACTTTGGATTTTTTATTTTTTTTTTTTTTTTTTTTCCTTTTTTTTTTTTAAATAAAACTTTTTTTTTTTTAGGAAGAATTTTTAAAAATTTTTTAAAAAAAATTTTTTTTTTTTTGGGAATTAAAAAAATAAATTAAAAATCCCTTATTAAACCAAATTTTTCCTACTTCGGAAATTGAAACAATTCTTTCAAAACAAGAAAGAATTATTGAAGATATTGAGCGTATGAAAAAGTCCGTTTTAGAGAAAACTATTTCGTTGAATCCAGTTGAATTAGAGTGTAGATTGGAAATTTTAAATGATTATATCCACCAAGCAATGATTCTTCAGAATCAAATAGATTCAGTCGCACCCACCAATGCTGGTCGTGCAGAGTTAGAGGAAGTTTGTGTCAGCACTAAGGCTTTATTTTTGAAATATATAAAGAAAGATAGAAGAGCAAGTGGAAATGACACAACAATGAGTTTTCTTTCGTCTTCATCACATCTACCAAAAATGCGTTTGCCAAAATTTAGTGGCAAACATTCTGATTTTAAAAATTTTATGAGCCTTTTTGAAAGTTTGGTGGATAGCGATTCCTCATTAAGTGATGTAGAAAAATTTAATCACTTATTATCTTGTTTGACAGATGAGGCCTTAGGAACAGTAAAGGCTTTTCAAATATCAGAGGCAAATTATCCTAAGGCATTGGAAAGCCTAAAAAGAGTTTATGACAATAAATGTCTAATATTTTTCGATACTATTTCAAAACTTTTCGATTTGCCTGATATGACCAAACCATCTGCTTCAACTTTGACACAAATTATTGACACAGTATCTGCAATTTATGACTCCTTACTGTCTGTGGGCGATGATAAAGCAATAACTAATGCAATACTGATCCATCTTGTAATGGCGAAACTTGACTCAACTACCAAATCTAGGTATGAAGAGCAACTTGATTATGATAAACTACCATCTTGGTCAGATTGTGCTACTTTGCTTAATAGAAGGTATCAGCATATGGCTGCTGATGAATCATCGAAATCAAAAAATAAACAAAAGCAGGAACCTCTAATTCAAAATAAATTCAAAACAAAATCTTCTAATTCTTGCTTCCAAAACAATTCACAAGCTGAGGCCAAATGTTTTTACTGCAAAGCTGTAAACCATTTCATTCAAACTTGCTCGTCGTACAGCGCTTTGCCAGTAAAACAAAGATTTGATTTTGCTAAAAACAACCAGCTTTGTATAAATTGTTTGAAGAAGGGTCATAACGTTTCACGGTGTAAATTATCAAAATGTAGAGTTTGTTCGAGACCACATCATACACTTCTACACATTTATTCATCAAATGACTCTTCTAACTTGGCTCAGCAATCGCATGGGGAACCATCGACTCCTCAAGCTCACGTAAACCATGCGTCCTTATCTGAGCATGTAATTCTTGCAACAGCAGTGGTGAAAATAAAAGATAGATTTGGTCAATTTCAACTTGCTAGAGCTTTACTAGATTCTGGATCGCAAGTGAACTTCATAACAGAAGATCTCTCTCAGAGTTGCGCTTACTGAGAGAAGAAAATATACTTAATATTCGTACAGTTGGACAATCAAACTCAACTGTTAAACATAAAGTTTCTGCAACGATACAATCGAGAATTAATTCTCATGAATTTTCGTCTGCCTTTTGGGTTCTTCGTTCTATTACTTCGTATCAACCGGACAGCTCTATATGTACACAGCAGTGAAACATTCCTAAAAATATTGAATTAGCTACTAAACTACACAAGTTATCTTTACAACAAAAAGAGCTTTCATGCCCATTCCTTTAAAAATAAATAATATAGACATACCTATTGAGAAATCGGCCAAATACTTGGGAATTCACTTAGACAATAAACTGACTTGGAAGTTGCACATAGAAAAAAGCGAAATCAAATGAAAGAGAAATGTCGTCAACTGAGCTGGCTTATGAACAAAAAATCGAAGCTCTCTATGAGCAATAAACTTCTACTATACAAAAGCATCATAAAACCAATTTGGACTTACGGCCTTCAAGTTTGGGGCACATCCAAAACATCAAACATCAATATTTTACAAAGGCAGCAGTCAAAAATACTTCGACAAGTCACAACAGCGGAATGGTATATTTCCAACGCTGATATACACAGAGACCTGAAAATAAAGACTGTTAAAGAAGAAATAGTAGCAGTTAGTAGAAGCTACCACATCAGAATCCTGGCTCATTCTAACAACGAAATGTGTAACTTACCCATACTAGAGTTAACTAGTAGACGACGTCTAAAAAGAATTCGACCAGCTGACTTACCGAACTATCAATAAGCGCAAATTTATTTAATTAAGAAATTGTTATTCACGATGTTATTCACGATAGATTCATAGATCTATTTTTTGTTTTAATTATAATTTAAAGAAATTGTTCTTTTAAATTAATTAAATTCCTATATCGATGTTATAATATGTACTAAATGTTGTTGTAGACAGATGTACAAAATTAATCATAGGAAAAAAAAAAAAAAAAAAAAAAAAATTGAATTAGCTGATCCAAGGTTTAACAAACCACAAAAGGTTGATCTTTTGCTTGGTGCAGAAACTTTCTTCGAATTGTTGTGTGTTGGTCAAATAAAATTAAATTCAAATTTGCCTTCAATACAAAAAACATTGTTGGGCTGGATAGTGTCTGGAAAATATATCACCCACTCAAACCAAAAAGCTTTAAATTGTAATATCATAAATAAAAATATCGAAAGTTCCCTTGACTCAATTGTTGAAAAATTTTGGGAAATGGAAGAAATTTCAAATGAGTCAAAGGCTGTAAAAAATACAACTGAACAAACAGCGTGTGAATCACATTTTAAAAAATCAATGCGTAGGTTATCGTCTGTCCTATGAGACAGCTAAACGTCGTTTTTTGTCGCTCGAAATGCGACTTTCAAAAGATAATGAACTAAGATCCATGTATATGGATTTTATGAAAGAATACCTCGAACTCGGTCATATGTCGCCAACTGATAACCAAGTTCCGACAGGCCCCCATTATTTTATTCCACACCAATGTGTTTTAAGGCCTGAAAGTAGCTCTACAAAACTTCGAGTTGTGTTTGATGCTTCATGTAGCTCAACATCAGTCTCACTTAACCAGACTTTAATGGTTGGAGCTACAATACAACCGGAACTATATTCAACCCTGATCCGATTTCGTTTGCATAAATATGCAATTACAGCTGATATTTGTAAAATGTATAGACAGGTTCTTGTCAAAGAAACTGATAGAAATTTTCAGCTAATTCTGTGGAGAGAAAATGAATCAAAAACGATTCAAATTTTTAAATTAAACACGGTTACATATGGAACCGCTTCTGCACCCTTTTTGGCAATTCGGTGCCTGTACGAACTTTGTAATATATTCGCAGATTCTCTCCCCGTCGGATCAGAAGTCATAAAAAGCGATTTTTATGTTGACGACATGTTAAGTGGGGCAAACGACTTAAATGGTTTAAATAATATTCGTGTTGAAGTATCAAAAATTCTTGGTACAGCAGGATTTCAACTATCAAAATGGTATTTAAACCATCCCCATTTTTTCACAAATAACGCTAATGTCGAAAAATCGCTAAAATTCAATGATTCCGATTTCACAAAGGCTTTGGGTATGCGTTGGAGTCCGAGGAATGACGTTTTTAAATACCATTTGGACGAGAGCTTTGATAATTTGAGAGCAACAAAGAGAAATATTTTATCGGTTTCAGCTCGGCTCTTTGATCCCCTCGGACTCTTATGCCCAGTCGTCACAAAAGCAAAAATACTTCTTCAAAAATTGTGGCGACAAAAATTAGATTGGGATGAATCTATTCCAATAAGCCTTTATTCAGATTGGGAAAAGTTTAAACAAAATCTTTTCAAGCTTAACTCAATTTCAATACCTCGTTATGTGCACGCTATTGGAACTACAAGTATTCAAATTCATGATGCATCTAGCCTTGCATATGGCTGCTGCATTTATATACGCGTCGTATTGAGTCAACAAGTATTTACAAACTTGTTGACTGCAAAATCTAGAGTAGCTCCATTAAAAACAAAAACAATACCTAGATTGGAGCTATGTGCTGCACATACCTTAGCCAAATTATGGTCTTTCGTAAAGCCTTTATTGGCAAAATGTGAAATCGAGAGCGTCACCTTTTGGACTGACTCAGAAATAACGCTTCATTGGATAAATACGCATCTATCCACGCTAACAACATTTGTTGCCAATCGTGTTGCTGAAATCCAGGAATTATCATCGAATATTACTTGGCAACATGTACCAACAAATTTTAACCCAGCCGATATCGTTTCAAGAGGCTGTGACGTTGATGAGCTTAATAAATCTATTTGGTTTGAAGGCCCACAATTTTTAAAATTAAATCAAACCGATTGGCCAAAAAATAGTATTTTTCTCTATCGAATGATTTAAAGAAATCTGAAAATAAAAAATCAGTTACAACACATAATGTCGTTGTTGAACCAAATCTGTTGCAAGATCTTATTTCAAGGCATTCTTCATATTTAAAATTATTACGCATTGTTGCATATGTTTATAGATTTATCAACTATAAAAATAAATTTTCATCTTTCGTTGTTACAGCAAACGAATTAAAATTTGCTTTTTTAAAATTGGTGGAATCAACTCAAGCTATTGCATTTGATGAAGAAATCAAAAAATTAGAAAAATCAAATTTAGTAATACCAAGTATACAAAAATTGAGCCCATTTTTACAAAAAACAAATTTAAATGGAAGATCTCTCGTTCTCATTAGAGTAGGAGGACGTTTACTTAATGCTCCGATTCCATATGATGCTAAATTTCCACTATTGTTAGATAAGGGGTCGCATTTCGCTAATGTTTACTTGCGCCATATACACAAAATTAATTGTCATGCGGGATCAAAAGTAATGATTTCCATTTTAAGACAAAATATATGGCTTATAAATGCTCGAGAGGCATGCACACAAATAGTTCGGAACTGTGTGTATTGCTTCAAATATAAACCAAAATTGTTGACCCAAATAATGGCAAATTTACCAGCAGATCGATTAAGATCGCTGAGACCCTTTATGGTTTGCGGTGTAGATTTTTGTGGTGCGATATTTGTCACTTTGAAAATTCGTGGCAGGCCACCAGTTAAAATGTATATAGCAGTATTTGTCTGCTTTTTCTTCGAAAGCTGTTCATTTAGAGCTTGTATCAGATCTATCAACTGATTGCTTTATATCAATTTTTAAAAGGTTTGTCGGGAGGCGTGGCGTCCCTCAGAGGATTTATTGCGACAACGCGACGAACTTCGTCGGAGCGAGCAACAGGATGAGAGACCTGAAAGAGGCTTTCGAGAAGCAGAGCCAAGGTCTGCAATCGTTCGCCTCCAGCACGGGAGCAGACTTTATCTTCATACCGCCCAGAGCTCCACACTTCGGCGGGCTTTGGGAGGCAGCGGTCAAGGCGGCGAAGACCAGGTTGGTGCGCGCAATGGGCAGCGCAATTCTCACCGTGGACGAGGCTCACACCGTACTCGTGGAGGTGGAAGCCGTGCTCAATTCACGGCCAATAGCTCCATTGAGCAGCGATCCCAACGATGGAGAGGCACTCACACCGGCTCATCTGCTCATAGGCGGGGCTCTCACTTCGCTGCCGCCCGAATTAGTGCCAGACGTACCGGACAGCACACTGCATTGCTTGCGGAGGTGGCAGCTGCTGTCCGTACTCAAGCAACGGTTTTGGCTGGCGTGGTCCAAGGACTATATACTTGGCCTACAGGAGAAGGCCAAATGGGCCGCCACAACCACACAACCACACCACGCAACGTAGTCGAAGGCGACCTGGTGCTAATACACGAGGACAACCTACCACCCCAGCGGTGGCTAACAGGTCGCGTGGAAGAGGTCGTGGTCGGCGCCGACGCTAAAGTTAGAGTGGCGTCAATTAAAACACAAAATGCTGTTATCAAAAGGCCAATACATAAATTGGCCTTACTACCAATTAATGGTTGAAGCTAATTTCTTCAACGGGGCCGGAATGTTGGAGCAGATTAGAATACTTATTTATTTTTGAAATATAGATTTTTAAAATTAATTTGAATTTTGAATAGTATTAAGATTTATGAATTTTATATATAGGTACCTAGTTTTAGTTAAAAATGAAATTTTAATAGTTGTAAAAATAGCATAAGTAAATTCATAAATCATTTAAATAAGTTGCGCGTCAATATAATTGTATTAAATTCGTTTTGTTTGTTTTGTTATATTTCTATTAAGTTTCGTTTTTGTTGTATTCTGTTAACATAATTCGCGCTTTAATTGTAACCGATTCGTATTTTGTTGCTCGTCATTATTGTTGTTGTTGTAATGATGTTAAACTTCGTTTTGTTGCCGCAACATAATTAGAATAAGCATAGGCTAAGAAGAATGAATTTTTTAATAAAAAGATCAGTTGTTGAAAATTATTCGCAGCGTTTGCAAGTATTTGGCAGTATTATTTTTTTTGAAAGTGATTTTTTCTTATTTAGTGGTTTTTTTTAATATTATATGCAACCCAGTTCAAATAGTTAAAATATTATAATTTTCGTTCTTGGGTCATAAAAACGCTTATGACTATTCAATTCGAAATTATATTATTGTGCCACAAGGACAGTAATTGGGAGTAAAGTAAAACTGCACAAGGTAAACTTTGTAAGAAAACTAACCCAGGAAGGTAACAATCATCTGGATAACTGCCATAACTATATTTTACCCAGGAAGGGTTATAACCATCTGGACAACTACCATAATTATAATTAACCCAGGAAGGTTACAATCATCTGAACAACTACGATTATTATAATTTGCATAAAACATCTATTAAATTAAAAATTGAAAAAGCTTTTGAGTCGTTTAACCATCTGAGTCACGAACATGTAAAGCTCTAGAATGCAAAAAAATCGTATAGACCTGGTTAAATTACGTCAAATTGTCTTCAGAAAACGCAAATCGAGGAGAATTTGGCAGAGCACTACATTCTCAGCAGACAATTGTAACTTTAACAGAGCAGTAAAGGAAGAACAGTAAAGACCGAACTATATGAACTAAAAAATGAAGCAATTGCTAAACATTTAAAAAGTCTGAGTCCTTAAAATATGACGAGCACAACCTGTGGAGGGCATCACGCTATATTAAGCGTTCAGTAATTGGAAACGTCCATGTAACGATAGTAATAATGTGTTGTACAGAGGTAAGGATGAAGCTTTCGCAAATCACTTAGCGATAACTTTTGTACCTTTTGACTTTATTTCAACATAAAACAAGAACCATATTTTATCATTTTTGGATTGACACTGTCAAATGGACTTACCATTAAAGCACGTGACAGTTCCTGACATCATCAGCGCAACTGCCATAAAATCACTAAGTAAGAAATCAATAATATTTCTTATATCTATTTATAATGCCATGTTATGTCTCAACCAGCTCAGTGGAGATTATTTTAATACCATTACCAAATAAACCGGAAAACATTAACGAAATTATTTAAAATATTTTAGAAAAATTTTTTACGAAGATAATTGCCAGTACTTAATGAGCGAAATATTTCACCGGTTATTCAATTTGGTTTTGGAAATGGACATGACACTATTGAACAATATCACAGAGTAGTGGGAGGAATTACAAACGCACTAGAGAAGAAGCAATATTGCTCAGCTCTGTTTTTGGGCATTCAGCAGGCATTCGACAGAGTTTGGCACGAGGGTTTAATGTACAAAATTTAAAAAGTAATTCCAACTCAATTAACTCAACTTTCGAATTGTAACTTCAGATTCCGATCCAGCGACCCAAAAATATATTAGACATGACAGCCTGGTCTACCGCACAAGTCATGAATTTTTTCCGTTTTTTGAAGTTAGAATGAAAACGCGAAGTAAGTTTCTGACTTTAGCTTCGGATTCACCGACCCAAAATACATAAAAAAAGAGGGGTCAACCCTCTGATTTAACGAAAATGTATTGAAAATTCAAATTTTTTTTTGGAAATCGTTTTTCTATGATAAAATGTTTCATTATTTTTTTTAGTTAAAAAACGAGTTTGTTTGCTTTTTTTTTTTGCTCCCACTTGTTTACTAAGTGTATTCCTTATAAGTGTTGAGAAGAGAGTCAATGTAGCCAAATCAGACTCTCTGTCGTACAAAAACAAACTTTTCGCCAAGCCATACTTTAAACCATGAACATAATGAGCGCACTAACCCTTGCTGAGCAGACATTCTCACCACAACTTTAAAAATTTTTATTTAAAACTAACGCTGAAATAAACTTTCCATACAATGCTCCAAATCAACTCATTCAAAATTTCGTTCTAGTGCTAAATAAAAGAACTACAGTATTGTTATTTGAATTATTACTCATGTTTAAAATGGTAGGGTAATTGCTGTAATAATTGGTGCAATATTTCAGGCTATTTTTACTTTGGAATAGTATTAGTAGCGCGTGGTTAAAAATATTTTTAACGGCCACCAAATATTAAGTCATTGGGTACCCGTTCCAAAGATTTAACAAAGCTCTACCTAACTGCATAGATGTTGGATTATTTGAACAACAGCCACAAAAAAAAAAAAAAAAAATTTCGGGCCCCGGTATGAGACACTTATATCCTATGGTATGTTGACCCGCTGATTCCGAATCCGAGGTCCGTTTGGACCCAGCGGACCTGGATCAAGGTCATTTGAAGGTCAAAGTGAGAAAAAGCAACTTAAGCCAAAAAACAACTATATTATTAGGTTTTTGGGGTCGCTGAATCCGAATCCGAAGTCCGTTTGACCCTAACGGGTCAAGGTCATGTCAAGGTCAAAGTGAGAAAAAGGCCGTTTAAACTGAGAAAAGCATCATATTTTAGGTTTTTAGGGTCGCTAAATCCGAATCCGAAGTCCATTTGACCCCAAATAGTCCGGATAAAGGTCTTTTCAAGGTGAAACTGTGAAAAGCCATTTAATGTGAGAAAACCACCATACTTTATAGTTTTTGGGTCGCTGAATTCGAATCCGAAGTCCGTTTAGCTCCAACGTGCCCAGGCCAAAATCATTTAAAGGTCAAGGTGAGAAAACAGCAATTTAAAATCATTGCCGATGATTTTGAATTGTCTCTTTTGTGTCTGCATCCAAGGCACCTCCCCGTGGTGACGGCGGGCAACGGAGTTGCATCGCTATTCGGCGAAGTCCGTGGATTACGGCTTGCATGCCGTCATGGCAGACACAGTTAGGATTGGTGTTACGATGCAGGGACCCGGAATCTCAGTATCGGCGACTGGTCAGGGTGAGAAAGCGGGCCCGCAGTCGTCGTCATCAGGCAACCGCAGTTCTACATTAGTTGGTGACTTGGCTAATGTAGAATTTATTGCTACAAGAAAACAGTCTGAAAAGGGTTCGAAATCACATGATTGTCATGAGAAACATGACATTTTTTGTTATATTTGATCAAAGTTTGAAGTTGAATCTTTGTGCAAACCCATTGATGAAGAAATTTGCAACTTGTATGAGGATATTTTTAAGTTAAAGATAGACCAGATTAGTAGCTGGGATACAGCACAAACAAAGGGAAAGCGCAGACCATTGCTTCGATCATTTGAGGAAAAAAGAACACGTTACAGTAGCAAGCAAGAATCTAAAAATGAATACACCGGTCCAACGGACTTCCGATTCGGATTCAGCGACCCTAAAACCCTAAAATATGATGGTTTTCTCAGTTTAAACGGCCTTTTTCTCACTTTGACCTTGACATGACCTTGACCCGTTAGGGTCAAACGGACTTCGGATTTGGATTCAGCGACCCCAAAAACCTAATAATATAATTGTTTTTTGGCATAAGTTGCTTTTTCTCACTTTGACCTTCAAATGACCTTGATCCAGGTCCGCTGGGTCCAAACGGACCTCGGATTCGGAATCAGCGGGTCAAAATACCATAGGATATAAGTGTCTCATACCGGGGCCCGAAAATTTTTGTTTTTTGTGGCTGTGTAATCGTAGTCGCATTTCTGGCGCTATCGAAAATTTTACTTATTCAAAGTTTTTGCCTAATTGTTACCTAATTTTATTACAATTTAATAAATTGTAATAAAAATTGATCGTTGTATATATTTTGTTTGATTAAAAAAATAGATTGGGTAACATATCTGCACATTCGATATTATTTTTACAATTTTATCCTGCTGTATCTTAAACAACCCACGCGCGTGTCATGTGTTAACACAGAGACAGAACTAAAAAAAAAAAACTACAAAACCATTAATTCAGCCATTTATTTAGTGAAAAACATAATACTATTTCGAAAATCTTTGTTTTCTATTGCTTAGCCTGCCAGAAAAAAAATTCACAGCTTGTATGTAACACATACTTCGTTAGCAATATTGGAAGCAAAAAAAAATTAAAATCTACAAATGGGTTTCCTTTCATATTTAGAATATTTTTAAATGAATCGATATTGGTTTATTGTTCTATAATATTTGAACCACATTTGAATATTTTATCGGAATCATTGAAGTTGAATAAAAGTAATAATACCATTATATAGGGTGGTTCAATTTCAAGGGCCGATGTTGAATGTGAACCACACCTTAACGTCAAGTTTTTTCCTGCATTTCTTTTGACATTTCTCAACTTCAGACTAACTCAATTTGAACCATGGAAAGATACACAATCGAGCAACGCGTTAAAGTTATTCAGGCCTATTATGAAAATGGGCTTTCAAATCACACAGCTAACGAAACAATGGCTCTTTTGCGCGAAAAATTTGATGGCCGAATAATCTCACGTCGCGGCGATGTCAACTGGCCGCCAAGATCATGTGATTTGACACCGTTGGACTTCTTTCTTTGGGGTTATTTGAAAGAAAAGGTGTACGCCAATAAGCCAACAACAATTCAAGAGCTAAAGGATGAGGTAATTCGGCACATTAACGACATTGAACCTCAATTATGCCTCAGCGTCATCGAAAATTTAGACCATCGAAAGGACGTGTGCCGCCGAAGCCGTGGCGGCCATTTGGCCGATATTTTGTTCCATACATAATTGAGTCATACTAATATATCATAATAAAAAGAAATGTCAATAATTTCCTAAATAATTCGTGCTTTATTCAAAATCAACATCGGCCCTTGAAATTTAACCACCCTATATAACGATTTTATATTTATACTTTAATAACATTCATATTATACATTTACACATATGGCCAAAATAATAAGTACACTAGCACAACATCGTTTTATATTGATATATTTTAAGTTTTATTGAATATGATTATAAAACTTGTTTATTATTTTCATTGTATTAACAAGATAAAACCTTAAAGCACCGAAAACATCGATAAAAATAAAGAACAATGTTTCAATTCACTCAAAACGTTAAACTCAATAAAAATGGTTGGACAAAATAATGAGTACACCCATAACAAACTTAATTTACTACTTATATTTTTGATGACAACACTAACAAATATATGTATACTTTTCTAAAAGGTAATTTCATTACCTTTTATTTGATAATATAAAATGTAAGTTAACACAATTGCCTAAATCAGCGTTCTAACATAATTGCCTAAATCAGCGTTCTAACACAATTGCCTAAATCAGCGTTCCCACAGCGGATATTTAATACGTTTGCTAAGTCAGCGTTCTCACAGCGGATATTGCACATCAAGTGCAATAAACTCTGTAGTCAACGACTGCCAAAACCGTGGAATCCCACACCAAGCAAGAAAGGCGACACCACGCACGAGGCGCAGAGTCAGCGCTTTGCAATTGAGGGCTAGCTTATATTTAAGATCAATCTGTCAAGTAGCTTTAGTTTGGAATTGGTTAATAAACGGATCATTCTGTCGATAACAAGAACTACTCCAAGTCTCATTAATTGGCGCCCAACGGGTTGAAAAATTCACGACCCGGCTAACCAAAAGTATTTTTCTTTAAAACGTTTCGCGTCAACACCGACGGTAACGGGAAAGGAGAATAATAATAAAAAACTGTGTACTATAAATCATCAAAAACGCAAAATTTTCTTTAAAAAAAAAACGTTTCGCGTCAACAACGACGGTAACGGGAAAGGAAAATAATAATAAAAACTGTGTACTATAAATCGTCAAATTTAAAAACGTTTCGCGTCAACACCGACGGTAACGAAAGAAGAGAATCATAATAAAAACTGTGTAATCTTCAAAAACGCAAACTAAGGAGGAAAACCAAAAAAATTTAAGAAAAAAAAACCTTTAAAAACAACTTTAACAAAAATAAATTTAAGTTAGATAAATATCTAAACAAAAAATGTAAGTAGAATGCTCACTTGTATTAATTTTTAAAAAAAAAAAAAGTAAAATTTTAGAATTTGAAAAAAAAAACAAAACCCAATTCCAGTTTTTATTAAGTGATAACGCAGCGCTTGCTTTCATATAAATTTTCAAACTACTTTTATGAGTGACCCCGAGTTAGACGAGCTACTTCAAAAATTTGAAAGACTAGACACCATAATCAGTAAGCCAGAAAACCCAACAATTAAGAAAATGGCAGTTACCCAAGACCAACTAAAAGCAATCGTAGAAGCCGCAGTTCAGAGTGCATTAACTCTGCAGGAAAGAACATTTGAGGCAAAGTTTAGAGAAATTAATGATAAGCTAACCAGTTTTAATATTAGCGCTTCAGAGGTAGAAACTATTAAAGATGCAGAGATACTTCCAAATATCGTCTGTAAGGAGACCCTAGATATCATTAATTCTCTCCCCAGCCTTTGAAGGGAGACAGGAAACATACGTATCCTGGAGAAAAGCGGCACACACCGCTTATAAAATTTTTGAAGCTTACGATGGTAGCTCACAGCACTATCAAGCTTTAGGTATAATAACAAACAAAATAAAGGGACCAGCAGACATGGTCTTATCTTCATTTAATACTCCTTTAAATTTTAGAGCAATCATAATTCGTCTTGATTTCACTTATGCGAACAAACGTCCCATTTACTTAATAGAACAAGAATTATCTACGCTACGCCAGGGTAATATGACTATATTACAACATTATGATGAGGTTGAGAAAAAACTCACTTTGCTGACAAACAAAACCATCATGACCTACGACAATGTGGTCGCGGCGTCATTGAACGAAAAGTACAGAATGGATGCTTTAAGAGTATTCATTTCGGTGCCAGAAGTCGCTGTGACGTACTTTTTTCGGCAAGACCAAGTGACCTTCCTTCGGCTTTAGCTTTAGCACAAGAAGTCGAGTCAAACCATGAACGCTACGTATTTGCCAGCAACTTTGCAAAAAGCGTTGAGACAAGGACACAAAAATTAGAGAGTTCACCCCGAAACTCCCAGGCAGAAAACAACCAAATTAGGAAAACCCCATATTTTACTAAAAAAACAAACAGCTCAACCCAGACAGCAAGAACAGGTACAACCTATGGACGTTGACCAATCTATGCGTTCGCGACAAACGGCCCAGAACCAGGGATTCCAAAACGGACAAAATCAAAACAATCAGTGGCAACCACAGCAACAGGCTCAGGCAACAAAAAAGGTCAAACAGCGGCACGGCCAGATTCACAGGTCCAAAGCAACAGAGAATTAACTTCTTAGCTCCAATTGACAGCCCACCGGATGGTAGAGAAATAGAATACCAGGATGAGGCATACCAGCAGGCTAACGACGTCGAAGATGATCTCATTCAATACGACAAGGTCAATTTAGTTTAGGCATAACTCCCTGCTGCCGTTCATTAAAAGAACGATCGCAGGGAAGAAAATCAGACTATTAATCGACACTGGTGCATCGAAAAATTACATAAAACCGCTTAAAGAATCGGGAAGGTGTTTTCGCAGACCCTGAAGAAGCTCTGCCATACAACACAAATATTATAGGTACCATTCGAACAACCAATGAAGAGCCTATTTATTCAAAATTATACCCTTACCCAATGGGTGTTGCAGACTTTGTTAATTCCGAAATCAAGTCTCTATTAAAGGACGGTATAATTAGGCCATCTAGATCACCCTACAACAATCCCGTTTGGGTAGTCGACAAAAAAAGGGACAGATGAGCAAGGAAATACAAAGAAACGATTAGTCATTGATTTTAGGAAACTAAATTTAAAAACAATTGATGATAAATACCCCATTCCAAGTATACCCGTTATTTTGTCAAATCTTGGCAAAGCAAATTATTTTACAACACTCGACCTAAAATCCGGCTTTCATCAAATACTTCTCGCAGAGAAAGACAGGGAAAAAACAGCATTTTCAGTGGGAAATGGAAAATACGAATTTTGTAGACTTCCATTTGGACTGAAAAACGCCCCTAGTATTTTCCAAAGAACCATCGACGATGTGCTTAGAGAACAAATTGGCAAATCATGTTATGTTTACGTCGATGATGTAATCATCTATTCGGAAAACATAACTGACCATATTAACCATATTGCATGGGTGTTGGACAAGTTGTATGAAGCCAACATGAGAGTTTCACGGGAAAAGTCTAATTTTTCAAGGATTGCGTGGAATACTTAGGTTTTGTTGTATCTCGCGGCGGTATAAGAACATGCCCAAAAAAAGTAGAAGCTATTCGTGCCTATGAGGAACCCACAACACTTTTCAATGTTAGGTCATTCCTTGGATTAGCCAGTTATTATAGGTGTTTTATCAAAGACTTTGCATCAATGGCAAAACCCTTGAGCGACATTCTGAAGGGCGAAAATGGTAAGGTCAGTGCGACACAATCAAAAAAGATTCAGGTAAAACTCGACGAAAAACAACGACACGCCTTCGACAAACTCAAAGAGCTTCTCGCTTCAGAAAACGTAATGTTACTCTACCCGGACTACAAGAAGCCGTTTGACTTAACAACAGACGCTTCTTCCCTTGGATTAGGAGCAGTATTGTCTCAAAATGGCAAACCCATTACAATGATTTCAAGGACTCTGAAAGATAGGGAACTGAATTTCGCGACGAATGAAAGAGAATTGTTGGCAATAGTATGGGCCCTGAAAAATCTCAGAAATTACTTATATGGAGTAAAAAATTTAAACATCTTTACTGACCATCAACCACTGACGTTCGCGGTTTCTGATAGAAACCCAAACGCAAAGATAAAACGATGGAAAGCTTTCATAGACGAGCATAACGCTCAAATTTTTTATAAACCCGGGAAAGAGAACTACGTGGCAGACGCCTTGTCCAGACACAACATTCATGCCTTAGAAGAAGAGGTACAATCGGACATTGCTACTATTCATAGCGAGGCATCATTTACCCATACAATAGAATCATCCGAAAAACCCATAAATTGTTTTCGTAACCAAATAATAATCGAAGAAAGTAATACTTCCACAGATAATACTATAATCATGTTCGGGGAAAAAATACGCCATTTTATATATTTTTCAGATAGAGAAACTCTATTACAAAGAGTGTGCGACGTCGTTAACAAAGACGTTGTTAACGCCATCCTTTGTGAGCTTCCAATCCTAGCCTTTCTACAACATAATTTAGTAGAAACATTCCCAAAAACTAAATTTCATTACACTAAACATATGGTAACTGATGTTGTAGACAAGAACGAACAAAAAGAAATAATAACTGTGGAACATAATAGGGCTCATAGAGCCCCACAAGAGAACATGAAACAAATTTTACAGGACTATTTTTTCCCCAATATGACAAATCTAATCAACGAAGTTGCGTCAAATTGTAAAATTTGCCAAAAGTCTAAATATAGTCGCCATCCCATAAAGCAAACACTTGTGGAAACACAAATTCCATCAAGTGTGGGTGAAATATTACACGTCGATATTTACTCTACTGACAAAAAAATTTTTTCTCACAAGCATTGATAAATTCTCCAAGTTCGCAATCGTACAACCGATTGCATCCAGAACAATAATAGACATTCAGTCTGCACTTTTACAGCTTATTAATTTCTACCGTAATACAAAAACACTTTACTGCGACAATGAACCCTCTATCAAATCCATGACAATACAATCATTACTAAGTAACTTATATAATATTCAAATAGTTAATTGTCCACCTTCGCACAGCACTTCAAACGGACAGGTTGAAAGGTTCCATAGCACTCTAGGCGACATGGCGCGGTGTTTGCGAGAACAAAGAAAGATTACCAATACAATAGAAGCAGTGCTTCAGGCTACCATCGAATACAACAGGAGCATCCATTCGGTCACTGACAGACGACCCATTGATATAGTTCATAGTTCGCTCCCACAGTTGGAAGCAGAAATAAAAGAGAAAATTACTAAAGCCCAAAAAGCACAACTAGAACGGTTCAATAATAAAAGAAAAGATAGGAAGTTTAACGTCGGTGACGTGGTCTTGGTAAAAATAAATAAAAGATTAGGAACCAAACTCTCGCCACTTTTTACTGAAGGTAAAATTGAGGCAGATTTAGGAACCACAGTTTTGATTAAGGGTAAGATAGTTCATAAAGATAATATTAAGTAACAAGAAATTTTTCTATAAATTTTTAGGCTTTGGCTCACACTACTTCTTCTATCAACAACGACTGCAAAACTGACAGACTACACGAACGCGGACTACATCCCCATACTAGACGGAGACGCTACTATCTGGGACGAGTACCAATACTTGAGACACACCTCAAACCTGACTATGTTTACAGAATTAATTGCAGACACAGAAAAATGAGAAACCATTTCCCACAATCTCACATGAAACTATTACTGGACTCGGACATACGGCACCTTAAGACACTTCTTACGACTCTGGACATTCACCATCGTCATGCTAGGAGCTTAAATTTTCTAGGTACAGCTCTAAAAGTAGTTGCAGGAACCCCAGATTTCGAAGATTTTGAGAACTTCAAATTTAAAAAACAGGAACTTATTCAGGCCGAAAATAGTCAGATAGAAATTAATACAAAAACTCAAGACCAAATTAATAAATTAACAAACGCAGTAAATCTCTTAGTGGAAAACAAAAAAGCAAAAATTATTAACACTGAACATTTATATGAAATCTTATTATATATTATAGAAATCTTATATATATTATAGAATACTAATCCAAGAACTTGAGACTTTAATGCTGTCGACCACTTTAACGAAAATTGGAATTGTAAATCCTGCAATCCTAGACTCAAATGACTTAAAACAAAAAAACACAGGTTTCCACGTTTTTTTTTTTTTATAAAAGGGATTTTCCCCCTTTTTTTTTTTTTTGAACCGGATTGAAATCGAAAAAAAAAACCTCATTTTTGATTTAAATGGGGGTGGGGAAAAAAAAAAAAAAAATATTTGGTTTTTTTTCCCTTTTTTTTTAAATCTAACCTGACAAAAAATAAATTTTTTTTTTTTTAAATTAAATTTTTTTTTTTACCCAAAAAAAAAAAATTTTTATAAATTAAAAAAAAAATAATAATAATTTTTAAAAATTTTATTTTTTTTTTTATTATTTAAAAAAAAATTTTTTTAATATTTTTAATTAAAAAAAAAAATAAAAAAATTTTTTTTAAAAAAAAATTTTTTTTTTAAAAAAATACATCAGTTTTTAAAAAGAAAAAAAATAAAAATATAAATAAAATAAAATAAATTTTTAGAAAATAAGTAAAAAAAAAAAAAATAAAAACCCCCAAAAAAAAAAATTTTTTTTAATTATAATTCTCCCTCAAAAAAAAATAATAACCAAAAAAATTAGAAAAAAAAAAAAAAATAATCAATAAAAATGAGCATCCTACAAATATAAGTATAACAGACATAATTGAAATATCAAAAGTTAAAGTTTTATTAAATAAAGATTTTGTATATTTTTTAATTAAGTTTTTACCTAAGCCTAGCCTAACTTGTAAGAAAATAATATTACATCCCGTGCAACATAATGGTAGCATCATTACTTCTTTAATGAGAACAACATCGCTGATTGCGTCGACCAGATAATTCCTATTGGTAACTGCGCAAGAGACTGCCTCACCTAACATGTGCGCAATAACTTACTTCACTCTGGCAAAGTCGCCCATTGCTCAACACGAACGAGTCACTTAGAGCCAATGACGATCATCGACGAGGGCGTAATTGTCATCAATGACAAAACAGTTACAATCAATGAGAAGACTCTCACCGGAACCTTCCTACTCACCTTCAACAGTGAAGCTAAGATCAACGGGACGGTGTACCACAACCTAAAAAATTACGTTGAGAAGTCTCCTGGATCACCAACATCCACCCTATTGAACATGACTCACCACGAAGAAATCCTCAGCCTACCGTACTTACGAAAATTAAGTATGGAGAACTTACACTACATCACTGGGGTAAAAGGAAGCCTCGAAAAATGGACACTAATACCAACACTAGTGGCAAGCTTTCTATTTTTTGCCTTCTATGTCATCTTCAAGCTCTCACGAGGCGCAGATCAAATCGAGCTCAGCAAAACATCCAGGCCTTTATAGAATCTTTTAAGAAGACCGAGGACGCCCTTCATTTAAGCAGAGAGGAGTTAACACAATTGCCTAAATCAGCGTTCTAACATAATTGCCTAAATCAGCGTTCCCACAGCGGATATTTAATACGTTTGCTAAGTCAGCGTTCTCACAGCGGATATTGCACATCAAGTGCAATAAACTCTGTAGTCAACGACTGCCAAAACCGTGGAATGCCCACACCAAGCAAGAAAGGCGACACCACGCACGAGGCGCAGAGTCAGCGCTTTGCAATTGAGGGCTAGCTTATATTTAAGATCAATCTGTCAAGTAGCTTTAGTTTGGAATTGGTTAATAAACGGATCAGTCTGTCGATAACAAGAACTACTCCAAGTCTCATTAATTTATATTTGGGATGTCCCAAAAATTTTTGTTGTTTCCACCCCTTTGTATTGTTCTATATTGAAAATAAGAAGACCCGTAATTATTATTTTTTTAATCAGATAATATTTAATGGTGACGTCAAGCCCCTGAAGTTTCCCATGTATTCCATTTGAAGCATAAACATTTATTAAAAACAATTTTCATACATTTTTAGACCACCCTAATATGTATATATATGTAATCATTTTTGATTCAATTTATTTATTTGAAATCTGTTTTTTACTAACTTTAATATGCACATATATTTTCTAACATAACACTGCTAAAAATTTAAATAAACAACAGCATTTCATCATTTTACAATTCATATGGAAAGTTACAAAAATTATTTACTAATGATTATAGCTCAAAACTAATGCGACATCTCTCGTGAATTAAAAAAATAATGTGACATCAAAAAACTTGGCATCACTTTCTTACTCTAATGTCAGGAGTACTCTGTAAAAAGCATAAAAAACAAGTAATGTTAGGCCGCGTTTCCATTAAGCCGCGTTCCGCGTTAGCGTTAAAAACTCGACAAACTCGCGTTAAATCGTATACAAAAAAGATAGGCAGCTAGGTATGGGAAAAAGTCGCGTTAATTTTGAACGCGACTTTCGATAACACGCGTTCAAACCGATTTCACACCGATTTCAAACCGATTTCTCTTATCGGTTCTAATAATTTGGCAATCGTAAGTTGCGCATACTTATGAAAACAGCTGACAAAGTAACCGAAAAAATAAACATTTACAAAAAAGCTGACGGATTACCTTATCATGCTCGTATTGGACAGCAGTTACTAAAGGAACAACACCAACATCCATTCGTTATATTAAAAGTCTGCATTTCAAAAAAAAAAAATTTTTTTAACCTGTACAATCTTTTTACTACATAACAAACAAAATCAGCTGTTTTAAATCGAACGCTAACGCTAAAACGCAATGGAAACACCGTTCCGCGTTTTTCGATAAATTGTTAACGCGATAACAAAACGCGGCTCAGTGGAAATGCGGCATAATAATGCATGAAAATCTGGCATCGTCTGATATTAGACATTGAGTCAATTCGAGTATTGTAAAATTTTGTTTTAAAAAGGAGCAATTATTTTTCAATAATAAAATTATTTTATACTCGTTACACAAAGTGTAAGTAAAGTATATATATTCGTGATCAGCTCGATGAGACAAGTCGATCTAGACATGTCCGTCTTTCCGTCTGTCATTTACTCAGTTTAATTGATATTGATTCGAAACTCGACATTTAAGTTTTTAGTCGGTATGTTGCAATTTTCTATCTCATTTTGGTTTTGAGCGAGTAAGGGTTGAAAAAAAATTGGTCAAAGGACCATTTTTAAAGTTCGCGGAGAACGACTGCATCTCGAAAAGTAATAAAGATAGGACATTGTTTTCTTCACCAAAATTATATCTGAAGTACTTTTACACATTTCTTATAAATAATACATTGCCCTATCTTTATCAAAAATGAAGGCAGACAGTAGTTCTACATTTTGATACCAGATAGAACTTGACATCTCTTCTAGATTTCGAGTTATACAAAATAATTCATAAAATTTTGCCATTTTTCATACAAATAGTATGATTTTGATGGGTTACAGTTATTTAAAAACTGAACAGTACTTTATATTAATATGTGTACATTTTATGGTATCAAATTAAAGGTAATGAAATAACCTTTCAGAAAAGTACATATTTGTTAGTGTTGTCATCATAAATATAAGTAGTAAATTAAGTTTGTTATGGGTGTACTTATTATTTTGTCCAACCATTTGTATTGAATTTAACGTTTTGAGTGAATTGAAACATTGTTCTTTTTATCTTGTTGATACAATGAAAATAATAAACAAGTTTTATAATCATATTCAATAAAACTTAAAATATATCAATATAAAACGAAGTTGTGCTAGTGTACTAAATATTTTGGCCATATATTACTTTTGTTACACTTTTAACACATTAATTTTATTCGATAGTGTCGGTAATATTTTTTAATATTTATAGTTTTTCCCACACATTTTTCCTTTAACGATAATATCGATAATATAATCGTGTGCAAAACTTTCGAAACTATTGATGGCGCGATTATCAATAGTTTTCCAACTCTATCTTGCAACCTTTCCATTTTGTATTTCTATTTTATCCACTAAACTATTTTTTTCAATGGACGCTTTTTAACTACAATTCACAAAAATCTCCCACCTCCGTAGTCCAAAACTTACCTTGAGTTCAACATTTGTGCGAAACGTAAAAAAAGGAGACGTTTTTTATTTTTTAAAAATTGTTTAAATGATGTAAAAATATATAATTGTTTTCAAAATCTATAGTACAGCAACAATACGCATTCATTTGTTTGGTTATTTCTTTACTTTTTTAAAAATTGGTTATTAATTATGGTTATTAATTACCGGTTCCAGTTAGTTGGATACCTCTTTGAAACAATATTTTTAATTTGCAACCTTATTTAAATAGTATGATTGTCTTTTTTTTTTAAATAGCGAGTACAGCTAGTGCATCTGTTCGCCAAATTACCTAAAACCGTTTTTCTATGCAGTAACACAAATACAAAACTATTAAACATTCAAATGTAAGTGTGCAGCAAAATTACAAATAACAACAAGAAAAAACGTTAAATTCGGTAGCACCGAAGCTCAAACAGCCGCCCCACGAAACTTTAATGAGTTTATGAACAATCACCAGTGTCATAGATTATATTCCCCAAAGGAGTTATGTGGGGACAACTCATGTTAATAAGAAGCATATACATATGTAAATTTTTAAGCTAATAATGCATGTAAAACAATTATTTTTCCGAAAAAAATAAAGAAATGTATGGTGAGTTTGTACGGGGTCTGTATGTTATAGTGGCCCGATCCTTGTCACATCGATATCATATTCATAGGATGACAGTAGAAATGATTTTACCGAGATTGGAATGGATTTATTCATAAAATGGGCGCTAGGTTCGTATGGTGGCTTTACGTAAAAATGGGCTTTGACTGGATGCCTGGTTTTTACCCAATCTGTAGTAAATACATTCAAAAATAACAACTATTTTCACACAAAACAAGGAAAAACGTTAACTTCGGTGGAACTGAAGATAAAATACCCGTTACACAACACTTTTAATAGTTTTTATGTTCACCAGGTGCTTAGATTAAATATGGAGGCCTTATGTTATATTAGCCCGATCCTTACCATATCGATAGTGCTCACTTAGGTGGACATTGGAATTGAATTCAACAAATTTAATTAAATACATTCAGAAATATTACATGTTCTCATATCAAAACTCGAAAATGGGAGATAGGTTTTTATGGGGGCTTTACCTAAAATTGAGCGTGGCACCTTGTTTCTGACATACAAACGGCTTAGGACCAAAAAAACTTAAGCTCAAAATTTCAGGTAACTATCTTAAAAACATTCTGAGTAAAACGCATCGATTCGTCTCATCGAGCTGATCAATAATGTATATATACTTTATGTGGTCTCTTTCAATGCGGTACAAATTTTAGGACAAACTGAATTTACCCGTTTACACTATGTGTAACGAGTATAAAAATCGAAAAAAGTGGTTGTTAAGAGAGCTATGTCTAAATATGGACGTGGCACCTTTGTTTCTACATACAAACTGCCTAGTATCAAAAAAAATTTTAAGTTTAAAATTTCAGGTCAACATCTTTAAAAACTTTCTGAGAAAAATGCATTGCAACAGACAGACGAACGGACAGAATAATGGAGTTGTCAAATATTCTGAAAAATGGGCAGAATAGCAGATTCTTAACACAGCTGTTTCCCTTAATTTGTATTTGCTCGCGTTGATGACAAGCTAGACACCCCTGAAATTTAACTGAATATGTGTCTTGGGACAATAGACAAACATCAGAGCATCGAATCATTCTCGACCATACAAGGTAATTATGTTAGTAACCGATTTTCCCGTAAACTTAACACTCTTGATACAAGGCTTTCATCGAGACCGTTAATAACATCTGGGTCAAATTTTATGTCAATATCATTAATATATTTACGCCTGTGTTTACCAAACGACCAAGAGTGCATTTTTCGATTTTTACAATGACTGATTTAATTGAGCAGAGAACTGTCATCAAATTTTGTTTTCTGAATGGAATAAATGGAATAAAAATGTTGCAGAAGGCTTTCTGGGCACCGAGCTCTACTAAAATCAACAACATATGATTGGTATAAATTGTTGAAAGAAGGTTGAGAAGTCTTGAAGACGAAGAGCGTGCACACCGTCGATTAGCTATAAAAGACATTGCTGATGAAATTGGCGAATCGAAAGCATCAATTTATACCATTTTGAAAGACGTTTTTTTGGGCCTAAAACGTGTCAAGTCTCGATTGGTACCAAAAATGGTGAAATTTCTTGAAAAATAGCGACGGTTCATCGTGACTTTTTCTCCAAAAATGCAACCAATATCGTTCCGCAACCACCCTATTTACCTGATTTGGCTCCGTGTGAGTTCTGGCAATTCCCAAAACTCAAGAGACCACTCCGTGGAACGCGTTTCGGGTCGATTGAGGAGATAAAAAGCTGAATCGAAGAAGGCGCTGTTTGGCGTGTTTCGAGGATTGGAAAAAACGTTGACATAAGTGTATTTTATCGGGAGGGGATTACTTTAAAGGGAATGAAATTGATTTACAAGAATAAATAAAGATTTTTCATTTTACAAACAAACTCACTTTGTAAAATGCCCACAGTAGTACTTAACTTAAGGTACGAAACATGGATATAGGGTATGTTGAAGACCAGCATACTCGACTTACCGTTCTCTCTGGTTTATTTACATTTTTGTGCTAATTTGAGAAAACAAAGTTCTAGTCATTACTTAAAATAAAACTTGTTTATAGATAGTAGTATTTTAATCAGAAAAAATTTGTTAAATACAATATAGTAGTATACAACGACTTCAACACTTGAATTCTCTTTCTGTTCCAATAAACATGTGCTGCTTGTAGATTATCATATTCAATACGCGATAAGAATAGTCAAGGTATCCTGCAGCGACAATATTTTTAACTCACACAGAAGTCATAACATTTTACGATCGTGCTAAGTGACGCTCTAAGAAGTAGCAACAAACATGTTCAGCGATGACCCTTGACTCCTGCACGCATGATCTTTTATAGTCATATTCATTGTAAACATACACATAATATTATTTTACACATACACACACAGTCCACTTTGTAATAGAAATTGAAATTGTATATAAGCATGTAATTGTCATAAATAAAATGAGTACCTTACAACTACTCAAACATGTTTGTTCTCTCCAAGTGAGATTATAAAACATAAATTTTAAATGTTAGTATATAATGCTATATGTCACTTAGCACGATCGTAAAATGTTTTGACTTCTGTGTGTGATTAAAAATATTATCGCAACGGGATATCTTAACCATTCTTATCGCGTATTGAATACACATAAACAGGTAAACCGATGTTCATGCTTGAACATTCTGCCGTGGTCCAGAAAAAAAATATCTGTAATAATTTCTTGTTCTGCTTACATTTCCATTCATACGAAATTAAAATTTTTAACACTATAATTATAAGTATAAGAGATGAATGCTCCGAAATCATGTATGTCCACCATCTCCTTCAGTTTTTCAATTTTATCGTCCAGATGCTGAAGTACAAACGTATTTTTTACCACGATTGATCCAAGTGGTTTTAAGTTATCTACTGCCATTGGCTCAACATTTTTTATAAAGTGCACGGGATACTTAGATTTGCTAATGCCAGTAAGTCTTGCTGAGCAACCTAGTTCTATATTGCCTTTATTTGGGAGCAGAAATATTATATTTTGTTATATGACTCATCGCATTGAACATGTTTGAAAGTTTTAGTAAACAGTTTAAATAGCCATCTATTTGAACTCCCAAACAGGACTCAAAATAACTGAACTCCTAATTTATAGGTTTTATAGGAGATATTTCGCACAATTGGTCATAGCATCCATAGCTAATTGCCTTCAAACACCATTGTTTGTTCATTCTCTCGACGAAAATTGTTAAGTTCCGCTTCTGATAACGTGTGATATGAATTAAAAACCACATTAAAAGTTATAAAATTGGACATTGGACATTACTGTTGGCATTTTTTTGCTCTCCTTTAATCAGTGGTAACGGAATTATTTTAAATAAGTCCGAATGTTGGTTTAGATAAAGTGAAATTTTTGTTCCACTATCACCATTCCATTTTTGAAGAATCAATTTGCCGTTAGTAGCTTATATACCGGTTGCAGTCTGTTATCCCAACTTCTTCTTCGGAGCACTTGATCTATCGGTAACAGTTGTCCAATTTTGTTTATTTCTTCTTCTGGTTTAATAGAGATAGATTAATTTTCACATAATATCCATTAACAAACAAATAACTGTGTTTTCTCAGCTTGATCAATCCAACGTTGCAGTTGATTAACAAGCATAAACAATTTTGGGGAGTCATAGTTAATTAGCAAATGCTCTTTAACTGTATCAGATATACTAGGTGGGGTGAAAAGTAACATCTTTGACTGGCAGAATGCACTGCTACTGCAATAAAAAGTTATGGAGCCTTGTAGTCCGTTCATATTTAGGCAGACATGCGATATTGCTCTTAGTGTATGGACAAAAACGATTTTCGTTCCTTTACAAAACATTATTTCTGGAGAGGCAAAACGGCGAAGCAAAACGGGCAAAAAATGTTATGGGGCTAATTCTCGGTTAGATTTCACCGTCAAATATTGGCTTCGAGAGTTTCGTGGTGGCCGCAACTCCACTACCGATGAAGTCCGCAGCGGCAGACCTTCTGATGCGGTTACAGAGGACAAAATCAAAAAAATACAGCAAAAAAAAAAATAGCTAGCAAATGTCACAAAGATTAGTACTGAGCGCACATGCCATATTTTGGACGAGATTCTGCTTATGAAAAAGTTATCCGGCCGCTATTATCTGCTCACTCGGACCAAAAACACACACGCACAAGAGCATCGCAAGCACGACTAAAATCAATGATTTAGGGCTCCAATGCATCCACCGTATTCACCCGATTTGGCTCCCTCGGATTATTTTCGCTTCCCAAACCTCAAAAGATGGCTCATAAATAAAAAAATTCAGCTCATTCGAGGAAATCAATGACGCCGGGATTTGGACGGGATAAAAAAGTTGCAAAATCGCTGTAACAAGTGTTTCGGGCTAAAAGGGGATATTAGAAAATCGCTGGAATAAGTGTATGGAATAAAATAAAAAAAACATTTTGTTTCATTCTCAGCGAGGTTACCTTTCACCCAACGTAGTAATATTTTATCTCTCTGATAAAGTTTAAAGTTTCTTTTTAAATCAATTACTGGTGGTTTGGTTTCAATGTATTCGTGTCATCACTTCCAGTGATATATCGAATATTGAACCAGGACATACAAATGGCGTCTTGCAACCTCTTTTAACTCTGCTTGGAGTCTTTGGCACAGATATCTTATTTTTATCATTTACAGTAGCCAATTGCATTACACTGCTCTTCGAACTCTTGCAGTTTTGAGAAGATGTCCTTTGTTTTGTTGGGTAGAGGCGTGGCTTGTTCAAATCATCGATATATGCTTCCAAGTTAAAAGAGAAAACAAATTGCCAGCAAGATGACACAATCTCTACTTTTCCCAATTTATTCAAAAAGATTGCTACGTCTTTTCCAATTTCTTGTAGAATTTTTCGGAGCATCGGTTATAATTTGCAAGCATCATAAGAAGGCAAAGAGCTGTAGTAATTATTGGCTTATGTTTGTTGTTTCGCGTCAGCGGTGGCGGTTTCTTTTTTTTCATTTTCTTCAACTAGAAGCAGACATATTTTGTTCGTTTTATTTCATCGTTTTTGGTTTTTATTTTAACCATTCTGGCTTTTCTATCTTGTCCATCAGCCATTTGCTGGGTGCACATTTTAATGTTTTATTGTTACGACTTATTCTTCTGTTATATTTGGCATTAAATCTCTCTATTTACATTGCTGCTGCAGGGACAGTAGATAATCTTGCTCAAGCATGAACATCGGTTTATCTGTCTATGTTTATTCAATAAGCAATAAGAATAGATAAAATATCCCGCTGCGACAAAACTTTTAAACACACACTGAAGTCGTAAAATTTTACGATAATGCTAAGTGACGCCCAGCATACTTAATAGCAACAAATATGTTAAGCGATGACCATTGACTCGTCGACGCATGATAAATTCTCCGCCTTAAATATTTATATAGTCACATTCTGTTTAGATTCTAGCAAAAGTTGCATAGATCTGAACACAAGTGAATTCATTTTAGAACTGCAAAAAAAAAAAATGGTAACATATAACGACAATATATCATTACATACGAGAACTAACATTTAAAATTTATGTTTTATAATCTCACTTGGAGTGAACAAACATGTTGAGTAGTTGTAAGGTACTTAATTTTAATTACAATTGTATATTCTTAAATTCTATTTCTGTTACAAAGTGGACTGTATGTTAAAATTATATGTATGTGTATGTGTAAAATTATATATGACTATAAAAATAGCTTATTTTAAGCGAAGAATTAATCATGCGTGCAGGAGTCAAATGTCATCGCTCACTTAAGTATGCTAAGAGTCACTTAGCGATCGTAAAATTTTATGACTTCATTGTGTGTTTTTGAAAATATAGTGGCTGTGCGATGTGTCGCCTAGCACTATCGCATTGTAAATATGATAACCCACAAGCAGCACATGTTCATATTTGAACACATTCATTTCCATTAACTTATACGTACATATATTTTAGTATACAGTCCACTTTGTAATCGAAATAGAATTTAAAAATGTTCAATTGTTAATAAAATTTAATTCTATAACATAATTCAAGTATGCAAGACTTTGTACATTTTAGGTCAATCGAGCCTAAAAAGCCTTATTTTGAACAAAACAAATTTTTTTTTTTATACCCGTCACACACAGTGTGGAGGGTATTATCATTTTGTCTGAAAGTTTGTAACGCATTAAAGGAGACATCTTAGACCCTATAAAGTATATATATTCTTGATCAGCACGACGAGACGAGTCGATCTAGCCATGTCCGTCTGTCCGTCCGTCTGTCTGTCTGTCTGTCTGTATTTATGCCATTCATTCGCTTAGTTTTAAAGATATTGTCCTGAAACTCGGAACTTAAGCTTTTCTCAGTCCTAAGCAGCTCAAGTGTTAAAATCAAAGTGCCACGCCCATTTTAAGGTGTAGCCCCCATACAAATTTATCGTTTTTTTCGCATTTTTTGTATGAAAATAGCAATTATTTATGAATGTAGTCACTCCAAGTTGGGTAAAAATAGTTCTTAGGTCATCCAATGTCAAATCCAAGCTGCCACGCCCATTTCTAGATATAGCCCCCATACAAACTTACCGCCCATTTTCGAATTTTATATGAAAATAGCTTTTATTTATGAATGTAGTCACACCAAGTTGGGTAGAAATACTTCTAATGTCATCCAATGTCAAATCCAAGCTGCCACGCCCATTTTTAACTATAGCCCCCATACAAATTTAATGCCCGTTTTCCAATTTTTGGATAAAAATACGTATTATTTATGAGACTATTCACTCAAATTTATGTAAAAACACTTCTAATGATATCCAATAACAAAACCAAGGTGCCAGCCTATTTTTAGCTATAGTCCCCACACAAACTTATCAATTATTTTCCACCAAATGTATAAAAAAGTAATTATTTTCGAATATATATTTATAAATGTATATAAGCCACTGATGATCACACTAAACTATTCAAAGATTCGTGTGACGGGTATTTAAGCTTCGGTTCCACCGAAGTTAACGTTTTTACTTGGTTTTTAATTTACATTTGACTTAAATTTAACTGTGAGTCGAGACAAAGTACAATTTTTGAGCATCGAGGTTAAATCGTAGGACTGTTTTTTTGAAGATGCTGTCCGACACGGTCATCAAGCTGTTACAGCAGCAAAAGACGATCCGTTATGTTATTAAAACAAGCGAGCGTTGACAAGGCCAAGGCTCAATCAGTTCAGATCTCTGTGAACCATTCGCTGCCACTGCAGATGAATTGCTTTCGTATAAATTTGATTCGACCTTATGGTGGTCAAAAATCAAAAAGGATTTAGATTTACTGGGTACAAAATACAAGAAATTTGCGTTTGAAGTTGATGAAATTAACCCATTAATGGCCATTGTACCCAAGCGAGTACAGAGTGATGTTTTGTTAGTCTCATGCTTATTGTGCTCTACGACTTCACTTATAAAAAATCGCTGCAGCGAAAGCCTGTTCAATCTTGTTTGCAATGCTTTGCTTCGACCTCGTCAGTTTTGCGCGTTTTTAGTAGGTTAGCTAGCATTTGTAAGGATCAAAAGAAAATCGCATTCTAATCGCAAGCATTGTAACAAAATTTTAAACATTTAACACGTGTACTTTAACATAGTTAATAGGTTTTGTGCAAAAATAATACTTTTGATAGCATTCGGTATGTAACAAAAGCTCTGTACTCGCTTGGGTACAATGGCTAAAAGGGTATACATTTTTCCTAGATAAATAATTTCATTGACATGGCATTTGAAGGTATCAAAGCGTAACGTTTTTACGGTAGCAAGTTTCAAAACCTGGACAGCTGCCTTAACTTTGTTGAAGGGGCTTCCAGCAATGGTACCTTAGAGATTGTGTTGATTCCACTAGATCCAGACTGCAATACGGATGAGGAGGAGGGTGATGCGGAAGATCTCATTGTTTGCACCATGCCGCAAGACGTTCCAGATCAAGTAGAGGTGTGTTGCAGCAGTGACAGCGAAGATGATCTAACCCTTGAGAGTTGCGACGCCGAATTAAATGAGGTTCGATAGCCCTTGATTTGAGAAATATTTCTGTATACTTAGTTTTCCGATATCGGCGATATTAAGGAAGATATAGCGACAAACATGTTTTTAGTTTTTATTTTTTTTCTGCTCACTGAGTTGAAAAAAGTTTTGATGAAAAATCTTTTATTTTCTTAAAATTCATATCTATCTTTAAAAATTTTTAAAAACATTTTTCAGTCAAAAATTCTATAAAATTTTTTTTTTTTTAAGATTTTAATTGATGCTTTTACCATGATACTTTAAAGATACACCTATGAAATTTTCAGAAGATATTCCTTTGTTTGTCTACTTTGACACATAAAATTTTTAAAGTTCTCGATTTGGTGGAACATATTTTAAAAAATTAAAAATCAAAAATTAGTCTTTTTCCTATGATATATTACACATGCTAGCATTGCCAGCACTCAAAATTGTATGTGTGCACAGAAAGGCTTAGCTCAAGGTCACCTTTGTGTGATTGCCGTCGGCACAGCAGCATTTTTTAGCGAACTTTTTTTTTTTAATTTTTTTTAATTTGCTTATTTGTCTTGAGTCTGTAATAATTTAGGGTGTTATATGTATTATATATTATTGTAAAATATATAAAATATAGTACATTCATATTAAAATATATATTAGATTAAACAAATAATTAAATATGTCAAAATATGTATTTCTTTTTATTAGCCAGCAACAAAAACAAGTACCATGCACATACACATATTGCGCTCTCACTCTCTTTCTCTCTTTATGTTCTCAGCGTTCTTTGACTTCTTTATATTTTATACCCCGAGCACGCGTGGTGTGAACGAAAAGGATTCATTGAGAATATATGTATATTAGAAAAAATCTACCTGTTTTTCATTCATAGATATTTGTGATATGCGACTCCTTTTTATATGATCGAACGCTTACATTTTATTACTTTTCAAAAATGCTTTTTTAATTCATTTTTTATATTTTTTAAAATAATAAAATGTAAGCGTACGATCATATAAAAAGGAGTCGCAATATCGTTAGGGCTTTTTACATGAAAACCCGGCTACACCCTTTAATCGTGGAGCAGTCTCTAATCTATGCAGGACAAGCTAATATGCATAGTTTCTCATTCAATGCAGACGATTTGGAAGTCTTTTTGGGAATTTTGTTTTTCAGTGGCTATCACTCTATGCCGAGACAGAACATGTATTGGCAAACAGATAAAGACACTCGTGTACCAATTGTATCCCAAAACATGTCCCGAAACCGATTCAAGGAAATCCAAAAAGTATATTTACCTTGCTGACAACACTAATTTGGATCTTACTAACAAAATGGCAAAAGTGTGACCCTTCTAAATAAAAAATTTATCCAGTTTGGATATATGCATGAAAAACTTTCGATTGATGAGTCCATGGGAAAACTTCGGTGGCCACTCTTCGAAACAATTCATTAGAGCCAAGCCTGCCAGACTTGGCTTTAAAATTGGCTTGCTGACGAGCAGTTGTTGTTATTTGTACCAATTCAAAACCTATTACGGAGTCAAAAACGTCACTGCACGGAAACAGCATATGCCTCTTGGGTCCAGAGTTGTTGTTGATTTTTTTGGACAAAGTTGCCCATCCTTCATATCACATTGTGTTTTTTGACAATTTTTTTACGTCACATGATCTGCTCTTTGCGTTGAAAAGGAATGCTTTAAAAATTTTCATACACAGAAAAATGACCATGTATTGTGCCATTGTACCCGCTTGGGTACAGTCCCAAAATACTACTTGGAAAATTTTTTTTTTTCAGCTTTTCATATTTCTTATGTACATTATGCTTTTTTAGTCCAACATAATAAATGAACATTAATATTTTTGGTTTTTAAGACACTTGGCTCTTAATGGGTTAATAAACTGGATTGAAAGTCCAAGTTCTTATAAAATTGATAGCAAGGTTGTTCAATTGAATACCTTCGCTGCGCAGGTTTTAGAACTACCAAAACCGGAACTTCCACTAATAAACCTGGAAACACTTAATCCCGATTTTTGAGATACTGCCAACGAATGTATCCAAATTGTAAGAACAAAAGGCAATATTGGTGAAGCTGCAAATGCAATACTAGCTCATATATGACTGCGAAGATTTTCTGCAAAAACGAGAAAAGATCCAATCAAAAACACTAGTGCAGAAGACGTGCCGGTTCTGCTCTTTGATTGGCCACGATATGGGTAAATGCCAAAAGCTTAAAGGTACTCCCACTAATAAGAGAGGCGTTGCCATGAAGCATCGGCTGTGCTTCCGATTCTTCTGTTCGCATAACTTCACACAATGTAAACGAGACTGGACTTGACTATGGTGCGGAAAATCGCACAACACTTGTAGCACGAGGAAAGTGCTACGGAAAAAAAAGATAAAGATTCGATCTTGGCAACCGCCTTAATAAAAAAAGGAATCAATGACGATTTTGAGCTATTAAGAGCTCTAATGGATAGTGGCTCTCAAAAAATGTTGATATCAGAAGAATCGACTCAACAATTAAAGCTTCCTCGTATCAAGGGCAAAGTAGAGGAGTGTTTTTTTAGGAAGTTTCCAAAAATAGTGTTTGGTTGATTTTACGACAGGGCTTCTCAAGCAACTTCGAATGCAAAGTAAATGCATTAGTCATTTCCAAATTGCATAAAGCTCTGACAAATAAATCGTTCGATCTTGAAGACCAATGCGATTAATGCATTCTAACTGATCCTAATTTCAAACAGCCCACTAGAATCGACATGATTATTGGGGCAGACCATTTTCCCTTTACGAGTTATTGGCGATATATTGGCTTGACATATGAATTATTATAAACTCTTCTAAGTCAAATAAAAGCAGTGTTAAACTCCCATCCTCTGTGTTCAATGAGTGAAGATAATGAGGAAATGGATGTACTCACTCCATGCCATTTTCTTATTGGAAGGCCGTTGCTAGGGACAGGTTGAGGTGCATGCAGCGTATTAAAGTACACTTTTGGAAAAACGGAAAGAAGAATGCACAAAGTCTTGCACCCTTGAATTTTCTTTCACAACTGAATTTTATTTACAATTGATCATAATAAAATTATATGTATGTGTAAATTAAGTGGAAATTAATATGACTAAAAAAATAACTTATCTAAAAGTCAAAAAAGTCAGGAGTCAAAAAAAAAAAAAAAAAAAATAAGTCAAAATTATCGTCTAAAGAGACAAGTTCTCAGCATGAGGGTTTTGTTTGCAGGAGCATTGGTTCCCTTAACTGGAAAACAACTTGAAACCAAAAGCACACAGGAACTATGGATAAAACAGCTAGAAGAAACAGCAGTACTCCAGGTGGTAGACACAGAAGTGAATACCAAGAGGCCCCAACTACCGTTAAATCTGCTACTCATTATAAGAAACCACGGAAGAGATTTAAGGCACACGATTTGAAAATATGCAGCTGGAATGTCCGATCCTTTAACAGAAATGGTGCAACTAAAGAACTGATTGACACTCTTGACATATTCAAGGCTGATATCAGAGCCACATATATATATATATATATATATATATATATAATATATTTAAGTCAACTTAAGCACTTTTTCCTTTTCGCAACAGATTTAATGGTGACTCAAAACCCCTGAAGTTTCCCATGTATTTAACATGGGAAAATAACACTTTTCGAAGATTCAATGTAGAAACCTGGAAAATTAATTGATTAATTAATTAATTAAATCAGTTAATTAATTAAATCAATTAATTAATTTTTAAATCAATTAATTAATTTTTTAAATCAATTAATTAATTTTTAAATATTAACTGTTTCTTACAGAATTTCAAAACAAACACGAAAAGCGTAAGAATAAGAAGAGAAACATTGTTATCCGGTTAAAAAATATTCATTTTCCATGTTTCTTCAATCTAAGAATAAGTGATATTTTCCCACGTATAATGCATAGAAACTTCAGGGGCTTTGTGGCACCATTAAATATTATCCGATTTAAACAAAAACCTGCGACATGGACTTCAGTGGCCATGAAAGTCAACGCATATTTGGAAACTATGTGGTCTCGTCTTCAAATATACAGCTGTAGACGACATAAGCTTAATATGTGTACACTCCACGACATTGAATAAAGACAATGTGAAGAAAGGTGAATTCTATGAGCGTTTAGAATGCCTCTATGAACGCTGCCCTAAGCATGACATTGAAGACTTCAACGCCCAATTTAGGAAAGAGGATGTTTTTCGACCAACCATTGGAAAATTTAGCTTCATGACACCACCAATATTAATGGAGAAACATGGTCACAAGTACCACCTGATTCCAACACCTCCACATCCACAAGGCAACTTGGCGCAGTGGCGTCCGCACCCAAATAGATCACGTGCTAATCGATGCCAGACATGCACCTAGTGTGATTAATGTACAAGCAAACAGAGGTCCCAACATCGACTCGGACCACTGTTTTGTTCTAGCCAGACTTAGCACAGCACACGTCAAGCGAGCTACCATACAACAAAAGCTAGATGTTGGTACGCTACATTTGCAGCAGACCGTCGCTGCTTCTCAACAAAGGTCTCACAACTGCTTAGAGAGACCATTCAGGCATTCGACTGTAAAAAAGAAAGACCAAGAAAGGCGTGAGTTGAAAGAACTAACCACAGAGTTATTTAAGACAGTCGGCAAAGCGTTGACTGAATGTATGCATCAACTTGTATGCAAAATATCCAGCTATTGGAACGTAGGAGTGCTTTGTCCAATCCTAAGAAAGGGACCCTGCAGTCCACGCAAACCAATCGCTTATAAAATCATGTCGTACGTAGAAAGTATAGTTGGTGAGTATATTTACACTACGTCACATCCTAGCTCTCCTGGCTGCGTCAGATCCTGAAGAAAACAAAAGAAAAGCAAATCGACACACACCACCCAATTATCGATTTGAAAGCCACTTTCGACAATAAGAACAAAGTTCTACAAAGCACTGACTGAACTTCGTATCCCTGCAAAAATCGTTCGCCTCTGCATGACGTCGATGGCAAACACCCAAACGTTGTCAGGGTCGGTAAAAATCTCTCCGACCTCTTTGAAACCAATAAAGGCTTCAGACAGGGCTATGCGTTGTCGTGCGACTTCTTCAGTATCTACTCGTAAATCTTTAACACGCACTAGAGAATAGCAACTTCGAGGTTGTAGAAAACTTCGTCTACTTGAGATCAGACGCAAACAAGAACAATAACGCCTGCTTTGAAATCAGACGATAGAATTTTAGTAAATTTTCACTGGCACGCGTTCGCGTTAGCGTCAAAAAATCGAGGAACTTGCGTTGAATGATGTACAAAATGTATAGGCAGTTTGGTATGGAGCAATAAAAAAAAACAAATTTGTTTTTGCTATAAAGTTTTTTTAATCAAACAAATGGATGTTGGTGTTGTTGCTTTAGTTCCTGCTGTCCGTTACGACCATTACAATGTAATCCGACTTTTGAATATGTACCAAATTAATCGAACCAATTTCAAAAGTCGGATTACATTTTCATGGTCGTAAAAAAAAATTGTTTAAATACTGTACAATTTTTTTACTACATAACGAACAAAATCATGTGTTTGAACTCGAACGCTTAAACGCAATGGGAACGCGGGCCAGTGAAAATGTACTATTACTCTGACTAACCGATGCTACTTTGGTCTCTGTAAGCAAATGCGAAGTAGAGTTATCCAGAACAACAAAAATCAAACTCTACAAGACGTTGATTATCCCAGTCCTGATGTATGGCGCAGACACACGAGTCATGTCAAAAGCGGACGTATCAGCGTTGGAAATGTTTGAATGAAAAATTCTTCGAAAACGAGAACCGTATTCGCATGAATCACGAGCTGTACCAGCTATATATAACGATATCGATATAGTCAGGCGCATTAAGTACAAACAATTGTACTGGGCTGGTCCCGTTCTTCGAGTGAGTGAACTGGCTCCAGCGAGACAAGTGTACAAAAAAAAATTAACGAAATAAGAAGGCACGACAGCGCAGACGACCCCGCCGTCCTATTGAAAGACATTCGCAAGATTGAAATCCGATATTAGAATAGAGTAGCATAGCCACATATATAAGTCGCAAATGTACCGTTATAATGCACATAAGGCAGGAAAGAATTAAAAAATTAATGTGTATTTTTCCATTATAATGTACTTCACAAACTTTTTTTGGAGAAAATATTACTATCTATTATCATTGATATGGTATTTTTTTTTTCAAACACTCCTGAATCAAACCTCATTAAATTTTTTGGAAAGGGAGAACATTTTATTTAAAACCCGTTTTTCAGGCGCAATGTCGTTTGGCTTTGACAAAGTATTGTAAAACTTACCTTCTAATGGTTGTTAAAAGAAACTCTGCATTTAATACTCGGTTCTCGCCACTTATAGTTCTATCTGTCCCAATGCTTATGAATGTTAAAGATTTCGAAGTAAGACAGACGTGATAACTGCCAACAATTCCTTTTTCTTCAGCTATGCCCTTTTTCTGAACTCCAACCTGCCAAACATGTTCTAAAAAAAAAAAAAAAAAACAATAAAAATTATATTATTTACCACAAAATTGTTTACGACGAAAAAAATGTGAATTTATTTTCTCAAAGCCTTTTCGAAATAAACCCCTGGTTACTATTAGGATAGGTTTTGTTACTCGTAAAATTACTATTACATATCTTTACTATTTTTTTTTTTTTACTGATTTCTAGTAAAGCTTAGTGCAAATATTTTGAAACAGCATCTTTAAAAACTATTTAAGTTTATCTTTAGCTGAATATAAGTAGAAATTAATTTTTTAATTATTATTCCTCTCATTGTTCCATAACTCTAGTTTACAACGAAGTCTCGAGAGCTGTTTTTTTTTGGATTATTTCCATGTATAATAGGGCGTAGATTTCAAAAATGAACACAAACATTTTTTCAAATAACCGTTTTTGAGATATCCTTAAAAACCCGATTTTTGGGGACTTCTTTTAGTTATTAATAAATGTTTTCTAAATGAAATTATCCTAATTTACAAGTTTTTAAAATAATGTACATAATTTAGTTTTTTCTACTAAAATATTTTGAGTTTCAACGTTTGTAACATAAAAACCACTCATTTGATTCTATCAAATAGCATATCATTTATGTAGAAGAAGGAAAAATACATTTTAATATATGTTCAAGTCATCTTTATAAGAAAGCAGCTCTGGTGAGATCAAACTTTGTAAACTTATGTAATTTGTGCAGACTACTTTTCTTTAAGTAATTGATTTTTGTTCGTGGGTGTGGGCGGTCAAGAATACCTTCACAACAGGCTCAGCTTGAGGTAAAAGCCATCTAAAAAGACACTCCGAGAATAGGTTTGGGAAGGTGGCTCCCAACGAGGTAAAACTTAAATTACCACGGGAATAAGTGTAACCAATGAATATGTGCACCAGAAGGCAATAATGGCTATTATAAACAGATATACTCCAGATGACAGACATTCACGCCAGGGGCACGGACTCTACACTCCGCTACTGCTAGACCCAAATAAAAACATGACGTCTTCCGTATACGATATAAGCACAACGATGTAAGGACACACATTTCTGCTATCCAGGATATTCGATGGACTGGTCACGGTTGCCTAAATCTCCCAACCTGTGACATTTACTACAGTAACCATGAGAAGCAACACATATCTGGATGTTGCTTCGTGGTTAGTAGGAAACTACTCGAACTTGTCGCCAAGCTTACAGCTGTTGGTGATCATCCCGACTCGATGCGTATCCGATCTAAATTTTTCAACATTAGCTGAGAGGCAACACATATTTGGATTTGGCTACGTGGTTAGTAATTAACTACGCGGACTCGTCTCCAGCTTTAGATGATCGTCTCTCCTCGCATCAGAACTAAATTTTTCAACGTAAGTCTTCTATATGTTTACAAGCCCCGACAAATGTTAAATATGAAATGGAGAAAGATGAATTCTATGAGGGCTTGGAAAGTCTCTACGATCGTTTGCCCCAATTCACAAATTAGGATAGAAGAAATCTTTTAGCCTACATGACACCATCAATAGTAATGGAGAAAGGCTAATCGACTTCGCTGCGAGCAGGAACATTATCATACTTAGTACCAGATTTCCACATCTCGACATGCGCAAGGCAACATGGTGCAGAGCCTGAAGTATCGGCACTCAAAAAGATCACGTGGTGATTGATGCCAGGTATGCTACTAGCGCGCCTTATGTACAGAGGTCCTACTCGAGCCATTACCGCCATTACAGACCACCGCTGCCTTCTTAACATTTTACTCTGCGTCTAGAGACTGCTCCGGCTTCTGACTGTATAAACGAACAGTGGAAGCGTATCTCAAACTCATTAGCTACAACAGCCAAAAAGGTTATCGGCTTTACTAAACCTCGATCGCAGACATGGTACAATAAGGAATGTCGCAAAAATCAAACTCTGCAAGAATCATAAGTCATGTCAAATCAGCGTTGGGAATGTTTGAGACAAAAATTCTTTGTTAGATCTTTGGACCTGTCAGAGTGGACAACGAGAACCGTATTCGCATGAATGAAGACCTGTACCAGCAACACTTCAAATCAAAAGTTTGGGTTTACATATTTTATTTTTGAATTTGACCGTGGCAGACGCGGATATCTCTAGAGCCTATAACTCGTAACATCACCAAGATTTATATTTCTAATTGTAGGTGTCATTTTTCTTTGCAAAAAGGTATATAGAACATTTTTGTATTCCAAAGAACAACTGTTCGACAAAAATTCAAATACAAGTCGACGTCATACAAAGAAGATTATCTGATTAAAAAAAATGTAAGTCAAACTACATATTTCTGTTTCATTTGTAGAGAGTGTTTAGTATACGAGCAAACGAACGGTGGAAACATTTCTCCAACTCATTAAGAACGGCAGTCATAGAGGTCATTGGTTATGTCACACCTCGGAGGCAAACTTGATACTATGAGAGTCCCATTGCTACAGCAGAGAAGAACATCGCCTATAAGCGAAACCTGCAAGCGTGAGCAACAAGAGCTGTAGTTGAGTGATATCGAGAAAAACGTAGAGAGAAAAAGTGCATGTGAAGCCACCAAACTATGACGTGGTCTTAGAAGCTATCCAAAGTCATTTAAGACAGCCGTCAAAGAGTTGATTGGATGTATGCATTAACTCATCTGAAAATTATGGACTGGTGAATGCATGCCCAGCGGATTGAAAACGTAAGTGTAATTTGCCCAATCCTCAAGAAAAGAGACCCGCAGCCTGCGCAAACTATCGCGGTATAAGTCTCATACCAATCGCTTATAAAATCCTATCTGGCATATTGTATAATAGACTGAAACCGTAATAAGCAAGTATAGTTGAACAGTACCAGTGCGGTTTTGGACCGAAGAAGTCAACCTTCGATTCCATATTTACCCTACGCCAGATCAAGGCTACTTTCGACACGCCAATAAGATCAAAGTTCTTCAAAGCACTGAGTTGGGTATCCCTGCAAAAAAAAAATAAGTGGCTTAAAATCCCTATGTCGCAGTGCGACTGAAAGTAACGACTTGCGATTTTCTTGTTCCTCACTGAACAAATGTAGCTATCGGCGATTTTGTGTATCACTCTTCGCGAACATTGAAACTGTTCCTTTATCATTGACTGGTGCTGTATTCATTACTCGCTTGAACACCAAACGACCAATGCAAAATGTATTCTGTATACTGTCGTCCAAAAAAAGTGTGACGACCTTAACCCGGCACGAAGCAACCAAATATTATTTTTTGTAAAATTTAAATTTTTACAATAAAAGCGGCGATTTTGTGTATACATACGCGAATAGTTAACCTGTTCAGTATTCGCTGATTGCTTTTTCGCGAACTGCGCTTTTTTCACTGATTGCAGGGAGGAGGATTTAAAAGTTTATGTGTGTGGAAAATCCAGGGGGTGTAACCTCTTCAGTCGCCGAGTCGATGTACTGTTATCCAGCAGGTTTATGGCCAGAGGCTTGACATGCTTGTCCAGCCTATCCAGATATGCCTCTCGTTCAACTGGGAACGTTTTTGTGTGAGATGACTACTCCAGGTTAAGCGCCTATCCAATACCAGACCTAAGTACTTTGCAGTGACGCTGCTGGGTATGGCAACGCCATCGCACGGCAGGCGTAATGTGTGTGGATTTGTCTGGGTTGACTTCGATATTTCACCGTCTTAGCCATGTGTTTAGGCGGTCCAGCTGAGTTTAGATTATGCTGGACGCCATGAGTGGGGACTTATCATTGGCCAAAAAGGCGGTGTCATCGGCATAAGTGGCAGTGAGCATTCTAGGGTCGCTGATGGTTGGCATATCTGCTGTATACATTGTGTATAGCGTCGGGCCCAGGACACTTCTCTGTGGGACTCCAGCTCTGACTTCTCTTATTGCTGAGCTCTCCTCGCCGCATTTAACGTAGAAAGATCTACCAGTCAGGTAAGATCTGAGCAGCAGATAGTGAGGGGCTGGTAGCGCTAGCTTCAGCTTGTAGAGCAATCCTATATGCAAAACCCTGTCAAATGCTTGTCTGACATCTAGGAAGACGGCCGAGCAGTATTCCATTTCCTCAAGAGCTTCCAGAATTTTGTGAACGATCCTATGGCACTGTTCCGGTGTGCCATGCAGCTCCCTGAAGCCAAACCGATGATGTGGTATCAAACCGGCCTCTTCCAGTATTGGTAAGTTGTCTCTCAAGAGAGAACGGCCAATAAGCTAATCGGGCGATAGGAGGCAAGATTGAATGCAGGTTTCCCAGGTTTTCGGATCAGTGTCACCTCGGCGCATTTCGACTGGGTGGGAAAATATCCTAGCTGGAAGCATTTGTTGACGACTTTAAGGAGAAGGGAAATCCCCTTTGGCGGTAGAGCTTTAATGGCTGGAACGTCGATACCGTCATATCCAGGTGATTTGGATTACTTGAGCTGCTTTATTTCATCAAGGAGTTCGTCATGTTCTACCTCCGGGATGGGAAGACATTTGGAGGGGTATATCCAGGGAACGGATAGTGTCTTAATCGTCCTCTGGAGAGCACCTTGTGAAGGGGGAGAAAGAGCAGTAGTTCTTTTTCAGTTCTGCACCAGGAACCGGAAGCATCCTTCACAGGTTCCGCTCTACTTACGGGTCTCATGATCCCCTTGGTGATTTGCCATAAATTGTGGTCAGGTTGGCAAGGTTCCACTTGTAGCAGGTACTGCTCAAGGGACTCTCTCCTCAGGTTCTGGAGCAGCTCCTTCAAGGCTTTGGCTGCTCTGTTGTACTCCGTCTAGTCGGGCGGGTTGCGAGAAATGTCCCATACTCGGCGTAAACGCCTCTTCTCAGCAACCATGGCAGCAACATTAGGAGACCAGAGATGCTTGTCTCTGTGTGGCACTGTATTTCGCGGTCTCTGAACAGGGGTGGCATAGCGGGCGGCGTTATGGATTTCCATGTTTAGTTCCTCTACGGCATTGTCCAGATCGTCGCCGTTTTCGATGATAACCTCAGGATCCAGTTTATGCACCAGCCATCTTTGGTACCGCTCAAAATTGGTGTTTTTCTTAAACAGCCTGGTAGTTTTCGCCTTTGTATCTGCCGGTGAGTTAACCCAGAGTGTGACAGCGCTGTGATCGGAGAAGACATCATTGGCAGTTGAGCTGGTGATTTTGTGCCTGGCTATGCCTTTTGATATAGCAAAGTTGAGCACATCCGGAACCCTGTTGCTGTCAGTGGACTAGTACGTCTGCTCGCCTGATGAATGACATTCCAGGAGTTTCTTAAGCCTTGATCCCACCAGATGTGCTTGGCATTAAAGTCGTCACCTATTATAAACTTAGGGCCAAGGCTGTCCAACATGTCCTGAAACTGTCTTTACTCAATAATATGTCAAGGTGGACAGTACGCAGCAGCAGGTCTCCCCACGGACCAGATACTCTTATCTTAGCACACTGTGCCCACCGTTGCTGAAATGCCGGTAGCTCAGTAAATTTGATACCGCTTTCTATGATGATGGCCGCTCCTCCTCGGGCAGTGCTGTTAGGGTGGTTAACTGCTATCACGTCGTAACCAGATATTGAAAAGTATGATCTTTGGGAAAAATGGGTCTCGGAAACTAGAAGAATGTCCACTTTGTTTGTTTTAAGGTTGAGGTCTACCTCTGGCCTGCTTTTACACAGGTCGTTCGCATTCCATAGGACTATATGGAGACTTATTTGCATTGTTTTGCAATCAGTGACTTTAGGAGGCTGGTCATTGCTGCAAACTGGTCCATAAGCTTCTCCAACATGGCCTCAAGTTTGTCCATTCTGGACATTGTTTGGCTGGAGGTGGATGGGACATTCTCTCCTGTGCCTGTGGCTGTTGCTGACCACGCAAAATGCTGGCAAAGGACATGCCGGGCACGATTGTGGCTGATGCAGTGTCTCTTCTTGACTGGGTGATTACCCCTGGTTTTGGGGAGTGCATTACTCCTGGCCTTTTGGTAGACCTTGCAACCTTTGTAGGACGCTGCATGGTTTCCATTACAGTGGCTGCAGCAGCCAGGGGTGTCCTTGGCCTTCAGACATTCCACTGAGTTGTGGTCTCCTCCACATTTGACGCACTTAGGGGCAAGGCGGCAGTGTCGCTGGGAGTGTCCGAAACCATGGCAGCGGAAGCATTGAATAACCTCCCTGGTTTTGAATGTTGGCTCAACAGACACCACGCAGCGACCCAAACGCTTGATGTTAAAGGCATCCTTATTGTTACTGGCAGGTTCCAGGTTAACGAAAAAGATGGACATTGGCGTATTTGTATTGCGGCTAATGCCATTTTTAATTTCGTTGCTACGAACTGTATGCCCTAGCGCAGCCAATGCGTCTTTGATTTCATTGGTGTCAGTGGAGTGGTGGAGTCCTTTGACCACTATACCGTAAGTGGAAAGTTTGGTAGCGAATTTCTTTGCCATTTAAATAATGCTTGAGTTTGGAGTAGCCGTCTTTGTCGTCTAGGGTGATCCGCGCTCTTCCGTCTCTCCCAGATTTATAGTCGTATATCAAATTGCCGACTGCAATTTCCACATCGGTTAATAACCCATTAATATCACCCTCATCCGGAATAAAAATGGAGAGAGGTTTGATGGTCCTTGGTGCGGCAGTAACGGCCTCTTCTCTAGCAGTGGGAGCAGTGGATGCCGGAGACATGTCGTCATCGTTGTCGTCGCAATCATCGGTGAGCATAGCAAACCGGTTAGAGTTGTCCGTTATCGACTTAGGGTGGACTTTGCTGTTGGAGGTTTTACGTCTGACCTCCACCGGTTCCGATCCAGTTGAGCTATCCGAGCCGTTATCCAGGGCATTCGCCATAGCAGCATTTTTGGCCTTGTTCTGCTTGACCACGACCATTATCTTGAACTTGGTAGCTGCCACCTGACCTTGGCACTGACTGATGTTGACGACTCCATGCTGAGTGCTGTGCCCTTCATAGGCAACAACAGCGTCAGTGGAACAGCTTGTTTCCCTTGGGATTTCTGGTTTCGCCTGGAGGTATGCAGTACTTTTCATGGAAACTGACTTTAATCGCACAGCCTTAGCTTATGCAATGATTTCTTTTTAATGCACAGCCTATAAATAGGCACCACTTTTTGGGGCTCGGCACTAATTGGCTGGCCAATCAGAGCAAAGCAACGGTTCTTGCTGCGTCTTATCAGCAATTGTCTGCTTTAAAGAAATTTAATTCTGTTGTTTTTGGTGTTTAGCACACGCGATTGAAAAATAGCGATATTGTGGCACTTTGTAAACAAAACTGGCTGCGAAGTTTGCTGTCGTCCGTGAGCACGTCCGATCACTTTGGTTGTCACAATTCGCTATTAATATGAACGATACTATATTCCTTTTCATCCAATTTTTGAATTACAACGGTATATATATATATATATATATTTTATTTTATTTATAATTATTTTTCTCAGCAAAATTTTCCTAATTTACGAAATTAGTTTGCTATCTTTGATATCGATATAATCGACAAAAAAACAACGCACAGTCAACTAGCGGTGAATGAAAGTATTTTTATGAGTTTTCAGATGGTATTGTCTAGCGATGTATGTAAATTTTGAATGATAATAATATCAGGGGGTGACGTATCGCACATTTTTTATTTATTTTTTTTTTGTTTATTTTCCTATGATTAATTTTGTACATCTGTCTACAACAACATTTAGTACATCGATATAGGAATTTAATTAATTTAAAATAACTATTTCTTTAAATTATAATTAAAAACAAAAAATAGATCTATGAATCTATCGTGAATAACAATTTCTTAATAAACTCAAGTATGGGTAAGTTACTCATCTCGTTGTTTGAATATGCCAGGATTCTGATGTGGTAACTTCTACTAACTGCTACTATTTCTTCTTTAACGGTCTGTATTTTGAGATCTCTGTGTATATCTGCGTTAGAAATATACCATTCCGCTGTTGTGATTTGTCGAAGTATTTTTGACTGCTGCCATTGTATTATATTGATGTTTGATGTTTAGAATTAAAAGAAAATTTAGATGTACCCCAAACTTGAAGGCCGTAAGTCCAAATTGGTTTTATGATGCTTTTGTACAATAGAAGTTTATTGCTCATAGAGAGCTTCGATTTTTTGTTCATAAGCCAGCTCAGTTGACGACATTTCTCTTTCATTTGATTTCGCTTTTTTTCTATGTGCAACTTCCAAGTCAGTTTATTGTCTAAGTGAATTCCCAAGTATTTGGCCGATTTCTCAATAGGTATGTCTACATTATTTATTTTTAAAGGAATGGGCACGAAAACTCTTTTGGTTGTAAAGATAACTTGTGTAGTTTTGTTTTCGTTAATTTTTATGGCCCATTTGTCAAACCATTTTTTGGTGTTATCAAGTATGTTTTGAAGCTTATTAGAGGCTACAGCTAAGTCTTTATGTGAATAAAGAAGAATTGTGTCATCTGCAAAAGTTGCTATCATAGAAGAGGGTTCTATTGGGATAGGTAAGTCTTGTGTAAAAAGGACGTATAAGAGTGGTCCAAGAACGCTACCTTGAGGTATACCTGCTTTAATTGGCCTTATTGTAGAGTGAGCGTCTTTAACTTTTACATAGAAGTGTCGATCAGATATGTAACTTTTAAGCATGTGGTAAAAATCTGGTGGAAGTAGTTTTTTTAATTTATACAATAGACCAATGTGCCATACCTTGTCGAAAGCTTTTTCAACATCAAGAAATACTCCTATACATACAATACTTTTTATCTTCTAGATCTCTAGAAATTTTGTTAACTACTCTATGAATTTGTTCAATGGTTGAGTGATGTTTCCGAAAAACAAACTGATGGTCAGGTATGATGTAGCTATTATCAAGAATGGGTTGAAGTCTGTTAAGGAATAATTTTTCAAAAACTTTTGATAGTATTGGAAGAAGGCTTATCGGACGGTAAGACGCTGCACTTGTGGCATCTTTACCAGGTTTTGGAATAGCTATGACCTCTGCTACCTTCCACGTCTTGGGAAAATATTTGTGTCTTATTATTGCGTTAAACATATTCCGCAGATAATAAATAGCATTTATAGGAAGTTCTTTAAGCAACTTTCCAGCTATCATGTCATAGCCAGGTGACTTGTTAGCCTTAATATTGTCGATCATATTTTTAACTTCCTTAGTACTTACATATCTAATTTTGATATTTTGTGAGTTTCTAGATGTTTCTGAATTATTATAACAGGTTTTTGTGTCATTTGTCAGCTAGTAGGCTCGATTTATCGCGTTCTGTTTTAGTGCTTAATGGTGCGGTAAAGGTTGTCGATTTTCTGAGTTTTTTATTGTCTTTCCATAGGGAAAAGTTTGTGTTTCTGGTTGGGCTTAAATTAGTCAGATAATTTTCTATATTTTTATTTTTATTCTGATTGAGCTTTAATTTTAGATCCCTTATTGCCCGATTAAGTCTCTTTTTTATCTTCAGGACTTCTAGTAGTTTGCCAGATTTTCCTAAGTCTTCTTTTATTCTCTATTTGATTTCGAATTGAAGCAGGTGTAAATAATTTTTTAGTATCCCTTTGAATTAAATGCGGAGTAGAGTTAATTGCCGCTTCAGCTACGGCATCATTAAAATAAATTACGGAGCTCTCTATGTCATTTGGAGATTTTAGTGCAATGTCCAAACGTAAGCATATGTTAAGGAGTTCTTTGTACGCTTGCCAATCTGTTTTTGGGCTATAGAGGCTGGGCGTCGGCTTTTTTGTGGCAAGCGTTTCGATGTAATCGAGTTGAACTGGTGAGTGGTCTGAAGAAAACTCAAAGCGCGACTTTATCGAAAAGTTATTAATATTTACATTTTTAATAACACAGAAATCAATAAGATCTGGCCCTTTGCGCGGGTCTATTGGCCAGTAGGTAGGCTCACATGTTGAAATATATTTGGCATTATTGGTACAAATTATTTCTAGAAGAATTTTACCTTTTTTTGTTGGTAAGTCTCGAGCCCCAGGCTATGTGTTTTGCATTAAAATCACCTGCAGCAATAAATCTTGGCCCTAAAGATTTAAAGTATGTGTTATATTAAGCTGATGAGACATTGTGTCGAGGCGGACTGTACAATGCTGAAATTGTTAGGGGCCCATTTCTATCTTGCACATGAATAATAGACGCTTGAATATAATCTTGTCTAAAATGTTCAACTTCATAGTATTTAATTTTATTTTTAATTATAATAGCTGAACCCACATGCCCTGTGCCGTCTGGGTGATTTGTATTATATAAAGTATAGCCTGTTATCTTCAGAAAATGTTTAGATGTAAAATGTGTTTCTGAAATAAGTGCCAGATCAATATTATTTTCATAAAGGAAGTGCTTTAGTTCTAGTATATGTTGCCTCAGCCCGTTAGCATTCCAGAATATAATTCGTAGTGTATCTGAGCACATATCTACGAATTTATCTTGGATACTAAAAGTGTCACTATATTGAGTATAGCTGACATTTGTTGAATCAATTGCTTCATCATAAGTTTTACCTCTTGCATGTCATTAAGTTTAGTTGAATTTGGGTTGGATGGTAAGGAGTTGTTAGTGGAATCTATGTTAGGTGATAAGTGATTTAAAGATGGAAAAGTGGGTTGTGTTTCGGGTTGAATAAGTTGGGAAGGGATGGTTTGTTTAATTGGATATGGTGTATTAGACTTATTGCCACTAGCTATTTGAGCAAAACTTATGGAGGGTGTCACTCTAATACTAGAACTTGGAGGGGGAGAGACCCGCGCATCTACATATTTATTTGGTACTATTTTTTCTCTAAGCTGGGGAAAGCGTTTAACTTTTAGTGCTTTATAGACTTCGCAGCCTTTATAGTTAGCAGTGTGGTTACCACTGCATAGAGCACATTTGGTCTGACCATTGTCAAAATTTAGAGTGCAGTTTACTGTTGTATGGGAACCAGCGCATTTGACACAGACTGGATCTCTAGTACAACAATTTTTGGTATGCCCATACATCTGACAATTTGCACACTACGATAGTGTGCGTTTAATATGAGGTGCCTCGAATAAAATTTTGTCTGTAGAAGATGTGAAATTTTATATACATCTTTATTGTTTTCTTCATGACTTGAATGAAGTTCAATTAAAAATAATGGAAGAAGCACTTTTGTGGTTCGTTGTTGAATATTATAAATATGTTTAACATTGTGACCTAGCTCTTGAAGTTCAGCTTTAATTTCTTCAATATCAGCTGAAGGATGCATATTTCGTAAAATGACTTTGAAGTTTCTATCTTCCTTAGCTTTATACGTATAGTATTTGGTTTCTTTCTGTTTCAACATATTTATAATAATTATACAGCAGGTATAATCTGTAGCCTGCACTCTTACTTCGTTGTTAGCTAACGCTTTTGACTCAAAGTTTTTTTGAGCCACTTCTTTAAGGGCATCATATAAGACTTTAATCTGGCCGACACCTTGAATATAAATTGGAGGTGGTTTATTCGCTTTTGGTAATAATTGAGCTGAAGGTTCCATAGAGTTTTGTTCGTCAGACTTGTCATCTGCTAAAAGTTTGAATAATTTTTGCAATGTTGTTTGTGTTTTGTTCTTTGGTTTTTTGTTATTGTTTTGCTTTTGTTGTGTTTGCTTACTTGGAGAATGTGTTTCTCTATTCCTTTTCAACTTTAACGGCTGATTTGTGTGTGTGTGCTTTCCATTGTTTGTTTTTGAAGAAGTAACGTTTTCTGGTAAAACAATTGAAGAAGTCGAAGGTACATCGTTGTTGTTGTTATTGTTGTTGACGTACTGTACTTTGATATGAGGTGATTTTTTAATTGGCGTGACCAATGAGGATGAAGATGACGTGATCGAGGCAGTTGATGAAAATACTGTTGTTGTTATTGGCGCAGAAGCTGTTGATGTTGTGTATCCACTTTGTGTTGTAATTGTTGTTGTAGAAGCTAATATTGGTTCGATAGGAGGCAGTGGAGTAGTCGGCGTGATGCATTGAGCACTCCATGACATGTTATTTTGACGTAAAGATGAAGAAGAATTAGCTGACAATTTGCATAGCCAAAATTTTATGCATCAAAATATCAAAGTAATCCCTTCTATTTGTTTATTCTTCAACAAAATCAAGGTTTCCAACATTGAATGGTGGTCATTCAGGCTCTACAATAATATTAGTGTCACCGAGCTTAAATGCGGATTTTTAACTTAGAGACTAACGTGTGCTAAGTACTATGTTTCCAAGCCTAAAGTCTTCTGAAACCCGGCAATTCTCATTATGAGTCTAAACTCAATATTTTTTGCAAAATAAGGTGTGACATGAATTTTGGACTATTTTGGTTTTCAAGAATAATTTGGTGCAGTCTAATTCTAATAAAACAAATAAAGACTCCTTGGTTAACTAGTATATCTGCCTAGTTGACATGACAACTAAATTTACCGATTTTTTAAAGATTGCTTAAAAATATGTTAACACAAAAAAGTACAATAATAGTGGTACAAATATTTGTTTATCATCGTCACAAGAACCATATATGTTTACACGCCAAACTTTGAGCTCAATTTGCCAACTTTTATTTTAGTCGCAGATGTGGATTGTCAACCGAAATTAAGAAAATGTAAAAATTGTACGGTATAGTCATCAAATGTTTGATATACAGCCATAGTCAAATGTTATTACATAAATATATATTTTTTTATACATTCAACTTCCTTTCTTCTTTCTACTGTTTTTATTGATGTCAGACTATAATAAGATATGTTGTTGTAATCCTTATTATCTAATGATATTTTATTGATATAATAGAAGATAAAAATAATATAATAGTACGTTAAAAGTTATACACATATTGTCGATTAAAAAATTAAACTTGAATATTGGTTTATGAGATATGAAATCTTATAGTAGAGTTTGAGTGAAAAACGTATGTAGTTTTGGACCCTCAACTGATTAGGTCAAAAACAGTGTTCCTATTTTTTCTTGAGCAAATTTTGTTTACAAACCGATTTTAATTTAACAGTTTAGAAGAAAAACTTTGTTTTTGAAGTTTGACTATTATGAATTTTTGATAGTACTTGTTTGACAAACGTAATTTTTACCATTTTTTTTAAACCAAAGGTTATCCGAAGTTTTTTGTTTAAATTTGCTTTTATGACCTAATATACGCAGAACTAAGTAAAATATTTTAATATATAAATAAAATATATAATTATAAATGTGGTGGGGCTAAGAATATACAAGAGGTTTATTGATTAAGAGGGTTAAGGACACAACCTCACGATGAGGTTGGTATCGTTTTTCTTTTCGAAAGCATTTGAAACCAGAAGCACGAACGAACCATGCTTAAGACGGTTAGAAGAAACAGAAATAGTCCTGATGGCAGACAAAAATGGAAATCCACCCGTGGTGAACGCTGCCGCAGAGCAGAATTCTGAGGCCTCAACTACCGTTAAATCTTCTACTCAGATAACAAACACCCTAAAAGCTATAAGGAACGCGATTTAAAAATATGCACCTGAATGTCCGCTACCTTAATAGGGATGGTGCACCCAAATAACGGATTGACACTCTTGACAAATTTAAGGCTCATATTTTTCAGTTATCCATAAAAATGCGATTGGATTGGAAACGAACACCTAAAAAAACCACTGTGCGACATCTACTACATTGGCCCCAATTACTTCATTCGCTTGAATCTCGGTTCGATATACCGTTATCTTTTTCAATAAGACATCGATCGATTCAGGATAGATCAAGGATTACAACAACATATCTTATTATAGTCTGACATCAATAGCAACAGTAGGAAGAAGGAAGGAAGTTGAATGTGTGAAAAAAAATTTGGTTGTGTAATAACATTTGACTATGGCTGAATAAGACTCTTTACAACTGAAGTTATGTTTGAATTGAAGAAACTACTGTGAAAATGCCATATGTCAATTTCTCTGTAAATTTCTGTTTTTAACAAAACCAAATGTAAAACAATTAAATATTATTACTCACCAAATAGCGGATATATTGAATCAGATATATTTATGTTTTTTCTCTGTAATGATAAAAGAATATCCATCCATTTTCGAAGGTCAGTTTCACAATCAAGAACGATTCCGAATGCTCCATCACGTGTGGAAAGTGACAGAACAAAATCATATTTGGTGTCCAACCGACGATTAATGTTAAAACAATCTTTTAAATCAATAACGCGTTTCGGTTCCATGCCTTGTTTAAATTTTTTTTCCGAATCATAATATTGCAATCGAGCTTTGTCATTATAAGTCTCCTTATATAAAACAAAGTATTTTTTCTTCATAGTTTTAAGTTTTTTCAGATACCCCTTCAGGACTAGTCTCTCGTCGTCCGAAGCCATAGCTGCATTCTTCGACATATCTTTGAAAAATAAAAAAAAAAAAACATAATTAAAAACATTTTTGAATACTTGACCTTTTTTAAAAAGGGATAAGATATATGATAGTTATGATAATCAAAAAGTTTAAATTTTATAGCTACAAAAGGTAATTATAAGAAAAGGACTTTACTGGGTCACAAAGTAATCAAAAAGACCTCTATACTATACAAAATCACAAAATCTTTTCCTGAATGTATACAAAGTCATAATACTTTTGCTATTTTCAGTAAATATGTTAATACCATTACTATAAAAAAATAAAATAGAATCGATACTTTAATATCTGGAACACGATATTTAAAACAACTTAATTTGCCATATACAGTGGTTTCTTTGAATAATCGGACAAGAGTTTTCTCAGTTTAAATGTGCTATTGATTTTTGAATATGTGAGCTGAGCAGAAGACATCATTTCATATGCTAATGGTATTTTAACGAAAAAAAAAAAAAAAAACGATCAAGGATAAATCAAACATATGTATTTATTTGAAATTTATGTGTAGATCTACAGATACATTCCATTAGAAAAGCAACAAATGTACCAATAAATTTCAGAAAGTCCGTTTTATTACCTTTAATATATACCATAATATGTATGCATTTTGAAGCAAAAGGCTGTTTATATTTGAATTAAACAGTAACACTTCAAAATCCTACAATTTGAATGAATTTGTATGAAAAACTTAAAGAGATAGATTCGAGATAAATATATGTGCCTACATTTCTCTATGAGATTGCACCATTCTATCTCCCCTAAGATTTGAACTTTTATATGATGCAAGAAATTTTGCTCAAATTTTTTAGCTACAGTCGGTTTTTTTCATACATTTTAAGGGGTGAAAACCACTTCAGATGATGCAAATAATTGACTTTTCTATTGGATAAATTGATAATACAACTTAAGTTTCATATCGAAATGAAAATTAGATCGGTATAATATATGAGCACTGACATAAACACCAGTCGCTTAAGGGCCGAAATGTACTCTCTTGCGCAAATTCTAGCTAGAAAAGTTATTGACGAATCGATCTGAAAATTTGAGTGAATACTCTTTATTCGAGTACGAATATGAATACGAATATGAACCTACTTTTGGAATGATTAAAACATATCATATTTTGTTCAAACACTTCTAAACCTTTATTTTAAAATTTTTGGCCAAAATTAGGTTTATATTCTTAGAAAATATGTTACTAACAAAACAAATGTTTAAAATCAATGATTTCGGATGAAAACTGCGACCTCCAGATGTTTCGCAAGCAGTCAACTCTGATGACGACCGGCGATGGACATCAGTCTGCAGCTCCACGACTTCCGGCGGACAAGGCTTGCAAAAATTTACAAGTGTACTTCAAAATACGAAAAAACTATCATCCAAGTTTAAACGAATTTTGATTAATCTTTCTCAGTTAAAAAAAAAAAAGAACGCTGAAGTCAACTATGCTCGTCTGCAAGATACCCTGTACAATCTTTATGTACCTTAAGTTAAGTCCTATCTTACTACTAGACTTCAATGTATTGGATTTTCTTAAAAAAAAAAATAAATTAAGTATATTTGTATAGGGATATTCCTATAATTTTGTTGGTCCTATCCATATTAGGATATAAACCACATTTCAACGTCCTAGAATAAGAAACACTGAGGTTTTTATGTAAAAACCTACAATTTTGGGGTAGATTTTTTGAAGTGACTATTCGACGACACAGAAGAGTCTAAGTTTCAAATGTGATCAGACACGTAATTTCTTATAGTCTCCCGAAATAATCTCTTTTATACGACGGACAGCATGACAGACGGACACAGCTAATCCGACTCCCCTTCCAATGCTGATCAAGAATGTAGATACTTTATACGGTCTATCTAGCCTCCTTCTGTCTGTTACTTTGCGCTTTGGGTACAGAGTGTAAAAACACACAAAAAAACACTCAAATTTCGGGATTCTAAAGTGGTTTCTCTTCTTAAATGATTATATCACGAAATTAGATCAAAATTTATTGCACCATCCACAAGCTCGAATATAAAGGCTTCTTATCTGCCCTTAGAATTGAGCTTGCAGGAATGGTCTCATTTCCTAAGCTGGTGTTACTGCTCTTGTTTTTTTGAGCCCAAATAGACGAAGTTTTCTATAACGTCGAAGGTGAAATTACCCATAGTTACAAAATCCTTAGGTCGTGATATTGATATGCGAGAGGATACCAAGTACTGCGTTTTACTTTCGTTCACCGCTAGTCCCATATTGCGGGAATTCTCTTCAATATCTTTGAAAGCCCAGCTCACTGTACGTGGACTTTTGCCGATTATGTCGATGTCATCGGTATACGCGAGCAGCATAGTTTCTTTTAAGAAAATGTTGCGCGTCAAATCGACGTGTCGGCATTGGCGTAGTATATACGCACGACAACGCATCACCCTGTCTGAAGCCTCTCTTGGTGTCAAAGGGATCGGAGAGATTTTTACCGACCCTGACAACGCTTTGAGTGTTTGTCAGCGTCATCATACAGAGGCGAACGATTTTTGACAGGATTTCAAGATCAGTCAATGCTTTGAAAAACTTTGATCAGATGGGCGTGTCGAAAGCGGCTTTGAAATCTACGAAAAGGTGGTGTGTGTCGATATGCTTCTCCTTAGTCTTTTCCAGAATCCTGGCTCAGCGTGAATATGGAGTCGGTGGTCGACTTCTTCGGTCTTAAACCGCACCGGTATTGTCCAACAGTGCTTGCTACGATGGATTCAGCCTATTGCACAATAAACCAGATGTAATTTTGTACGCGATTTATATGAGACTTATACCGCGATAGCTTGCGCAGATTGACGGGTCTCCTTTCTTAAGGTTTGACAGAGCACACTTACGTTCCAATCGCTGGGCATGCATTCACCAGTCCATATTTTGCATAAGAGTTGATGCATACATCGAATCAACTCTTCGCCGCCGGTCTTAAATAACTCTGCGGGAAGTTCGTCTGCGCCCGCCGCTTTATTATTTTTTAAACCTTTGTATAGCTTCTAAGACCTCGTCATAGTCTGGTGGCTCCACAGAAATCCCATCATCGGCCGGAGGACCCAGATTTTCATCATCTCCACCAGATGTATTGTTCCCGTTATCGCCATCAAGTAAGGTAGAGCAGTGGTTATTCCATAACATAAGAGAATGCTGGACATTTGTCACCACATTTCTATGCGCATCTTTACAGAACCATGCTCCGGGCTTATAACCTTCGGTCAAACACTTGATTCTTTGATAGAATTTTCGATCCTCATTTCTGTCGCACATCATCTCCTCGCGGCTCGCGGCAAAGTCGATTAGCAGTCCGCTTATACCGCTGTATAAGGGTTGTCTCTTTAGACGCCTCCTACTACATAAGTGATGTAAAAACATAATTAAGGAAATCAATGCCAACATTTAACTGGTTGCTCGCACAACGAATAGTTTTGTGTATTTTGTAAATCTTGATAATAAACGCGCACTAATTAAAGGAAAACGACATATATATATATATATATATATATATATATATATATATATATATATATTGGGTGTACAACTAAATAATTTCGTTTTTGTTACTAACCTCATATCTATTTATGTAGTCAATATTTTGACAGTGACAGCTGTTCTATGTTAAAGCGCGCCAAAAAATTAAGAACATTTGATATGTCACAGTGAATATTAGTAAACACACAAATTTTTTTTTATTACAGTCAAAATGTCAAGTTACGCTCCAACAAAACAGCATTTGCGGGGAGGAGGTGAAATGCTGCTTAATCGCCACAAAAAGAAATCGTTTTTGCATCGTATTGTCACTGGCCATGAAAAGTGGATTCATTACGACAACCCTAAGCGTAAAAGATCATATGTGAAGCCAGGCCAACCAGCCAAATCGACACCAAAGCCGAATATTCATGGTTTGAAGGTAATGCTCTGTATTTGGTGGGATCAGAAGGGTGTGCTGTACTATGAGCTGTTAAAGTTGGGTCAGACAATCACGGGAGAGCTATACAGGCAACAATTGATACGTTTGAAGCAAGCTATAGCCGTAAAACGGCCAGGATAGGCGACCAGACACGAAAAATTGATTTTCCATCATGACAATGCTCGGCCACATGTTGCAGTACCGGTCAAAAATTATTTGGAAAATGCTGGATGGGAAATTCTACCTCACCCGCCTAATAGCCCAGACATAGCTCCTTCTGATTACCACTTGTTTCGGTCGATGCGGAATCACCTTTCTGGAATACGGTTCACCAATGTTGAAGGTATTTAAAAATGGCTTGATGATTTTTTCGGCGCAAAAGATGAGAAGTTTTTTTGGAATGGAATCCATAAATTGCCTGAAAGATTAGGAAAAAGTTACCGCTTCCGATGGACAATATTTTGAATAAAATATTTTTTCACTTTCATACTTAAATAAATGGTTTTTTTAACAAAAAAATACGAAATTATTTAGTTGTACACCCGATATATATATATATATATATATATATATATATATAGTGGGAGCACACGCCAAGCGAGCTTCCATACAACGAAAGCTAGATGTTGGTAGGTGTCGCATTGCTATGGCAGAAAAGGCAATCAGCTATAAGTGAACCCTGCAAGCGGCAACAACTCGAGCTGGAGCTGGATAAAGTTGAGATGATGTGCGACAAAAATGAGGTTCGAAAATTCTATCAAAGAATCAATCGTTTGATTGAAACGATAAAGGAGACCCGCAGTCTCGGAAATTATCGCGGTATAAGTCTCATACCAATCGCTTATAAAGTCCAATTTGGTGTATTGTATAATAGACTGAAACCGTACTTAGCAAGTATTGTTGGACAATACCAGTGCGGTTTAAGACCGAAGAAGTCGACCACCGACTCCATATTCACGCTGTGCCAGATCCTGGAAAAGACCAAGGAGAAGCATATCGACACACACCACCTATTTGTCGACTTCTAGGCCGCTTTTGACACGCCAATATGATCAAAGTTCTTCGAAGCACTGACTGAATTTGGTATACCTGAAAGATCGTTCGTCTCTGTACGATGACGCTGACAAACACCATCAAAGCGTTGTCAGGTTCGGTAAGAACCACTCCGACCCCTTTAACTCTAAGAGAGTGTTTAGACAGGAAGATGTGTTGTCGTGCGTCTTCTTCAATCTCCTGATGGAGGATATTCTACTCAAGTGTCTATGTCGATTTGAAGAACAATTTTTATTACAACAAACTATGTTACTCGCGTAAGCCGATGACATCGACATAATCGGCAAAAATCCAAGTACAGTCTTTCAAAGGTACTGAGAGTTCGCGCTCAATGGGACTTGCGGTGAACGAAAATAAGACGAAGAACTTGGTAACTACTCGCAGATGATTAACACGACTAAAAATTCTGTGACTATAGAGATTGAGTTTCACCTTCGAGGTTGTAGAAAACTTCGTCAAATCTTTGAACCTGTCAGAATAGACAATGAGTACCATATTCGTATGAGCTACCCGGCCTATGGTCGAGACATGTAGATATACCAAATTTCATTTGTCTAGTTCAATTAATTGCAAAATCATGACGAATTATTTTTGGTTCGTTTATTCTGTGCCACGCCCATTTTTCCAATGGATTATACCTTTTTGGTGTAGTAACATGAATATCGAATTCCATTACTCTTGTTCAATTATTTTCAAAAATAAGATGCCTTCTTTTGATGGCTTTTACGGAACCACGACCACCTCTCATTTTTGTAAAACTACATTCACCCTATCTTGTAAGTTGGACCAAAAAAAAAAAAAACGCAGCTACAAAATTTCATTGAAATCGGTCGAGTTTCGAAAATATTAGATGAATTTAAGATCGATTTTTCGGGGCCACGCACACCACCCAACTTAGGGGAATAAAAAATAGTTTATGTCCGATTCTCAGACCTACTGAGTATACACACAAAATTTCATAAGAATCGGTTATGATGTTCCGGAGGAGTATTGTTACAGACACTGTGACAAGAGAATTTTATATACTAGATAGCGGTTGTAAGATTCTCAGATGTATCTTCCTCTCAAACACGCCCAACGCCGACTTATCCCATTCTGTCATGACCCATATTTCTGAGCCATACATCAGGACAGGCATTACCAGCGTCTTGTAGAGTTTCATTTTTGTTTCACTGGGCAGAGCTCCACTTACCGGGACCAAAATAGCAAAAATTAGCAAGAGTGATTCTTCGTTTAAATTCCTGACTGGTTATGTTCACGCTGTTTACATTTGAGCCAAGGTAGTCGAAGTTTTCTACAGCCTCAAAGCTGAAGTTCTCTGTTCTCAAAGACTGTCTAGGTCGTGTACATTGCCTGCGGGTGGACACCAAGTGCTTCGTCTTGCTCTCGTTCACCGTTAGTACCATTGGACGGGACTTTATTTCAATGTGTGAGAAAGTCTATGCCGAGTATGTCTATGTTATCAGGATATGCGAGCAGCATAGTTCCTTTATAGAAAATATTTCTCTTCAGGTCAACGTTTGGGCATAGTTTCAGTATGTATTCCATCCGAAAATTGAAAAGATCGCACGACAACGCATCGCCCTGTCTCAAGTGATTGGAAGGAGACTGTTTCAACGATAGTTTGCGCCGACTTCAGAATCTCCTTTCCTAGAGACTGGATACAGGACACTAAAGTTCCAGTCATTAGGCATGCGCTCACCAATCCATATTCTGCAGAAGAGTTAATGCATACATATAACCAATTCCTCGCCGCCGGTCTTAAATAACTCTGCGGGTAATTCGTCTGCGCCTGCTGCTTTGTTATTTTTAAGCCTTTGTATAACTTCTAAGAACTAGTTATAGTCTTGTGATGCGATATACGTTCTGTAAAATAAATACCCAAATTTTTTTTTTAAATCGTCCCGGGAAAAGATATCGGCAACATTTTTTTTTAGGTAGGTACATATGTTCTTAATTACCAAGCTAACATTTTTGCGCCATCTGTCATTTAGTTAGGGAGCACAGTGCGGTGATAGTTGTCATATTGTACTATTGAGCAACGTAACTATGACCTATTTGTCATAGTTGCCAAAGGGTGTAGCCGGGTTTTCATGTAAAAAGTGCCCCCAACGATGTTGAATATCCTTAAATGAGGTTCGATAGCCCTTGATTTGAGAAATATTTCTGTATACTTAGTTTTCCGATATCGGCGATATTAAGGAAGATATAGCGACAAACATGTTTTTAGTTTTTATTTTTTTTCTGCTCACAGAGTTGAAAAAGTTTTGATGAAAAATCTTTTATTTTCTTAAAATTCATATCTATCTTTAAAAATTTTTAAAAACATTTTTCAGTCAAAATTCTATAAAAATTTTTTTTTTTAAGATTTTAATTGATGCTTTTACCATGATATTTTAAAGATACACCTATGAAATTTTCAGAAGATGTTATTTTGTTTGTCTACTTTGACACATAAATTTTTCAAAGTTCTCGATTTGGTGGAACATATTTTAAAAAATTAAAAATCAAAAATTAGTCTCTTTCCTATGATATACGTTTTCGCATAAACAACAACAGAATTTATTACATTTCTAAATCGTTAATCCCGCTCTAAAACTTGTTTTTATCTTAAATATTTTCTTTTAATTTACAAGTTTTAAATTCTTTTTCACTTTTTTACATTGAACTTAGAGAAAGAAAAACAGTTGATACTATCAAACTAACAATATTTTTTGTTATGAGCTACTTAGTTGTGCTGTTATGCTACTTTTGCTTTATATGTAAAACAACAACAAAAGTTGTACTTTAAAGAAGCACAATAGTACAATATGGCAACTTTTATCGCACTTTCATCAACGCCCTAAGTGTGTTTACATTGGTTGTCAAAGTGAGTCGATCTTTTATGCGTCCGGTAATTTTTAATATGGATAAAATTGTGGAGAAAAGAGTATCCATCAAATCTTGTGGTACAAGACGTTCAAGGAGAGCAGAGAAGTGGTGGAAGAGTTGTAGATAAAATCAAGAAAATGGTTCTTAAAAATCGCCATTTGAGAAACGAAAAAATACCGTTTTCTTTGATTATGGTTATGTGGTTCACTCTGAGTTCCTCCCGAATGGTCAAACGGTTAATAAAGAATATTATTTATGTTTTGAGGCGACTACGCGAGAGCATCCCCTGAAAACGGACGGAAACGAAAATCGCCATCTCATTGAGTACAAAGCCAAAAACTCAATAAATACCATGGAGCAGCCACCGTTTTCGCTTGATTTGGCTCACTGTAACTTTTTCCTGATCCCAAAAAAAAAATGACTCTTCGGGGAAGGCGTTTTGAGTAAATCAATGCAATTAAAGAAAATTCGCTAAAGGAGAAGGCATACCTCCGAAGACCGATTAGCAGGCCATGGAAGATTGGGTTTGAGCATTCATACGTGTATTTGCTCAAATGGATTTTGAAGCCGACACAATAAACTCCGATTTTTAAATTGAAAAAAATGTGCTTGTTTTCAATAATTTCAGAATGTTCCATGTTACCGAAGATCAGTGCAAGTTATTTGGCAACACCGGTAATATTAGTAAAGGATAATGAAAATATGATTGTAAGTTGTAGGAGTGTGTTAGATGGTGGAAGTCAACTTAATTTTATAACCAGCCAACTTACAACTGCACTTGAATTGTGTCTGCAGGATTCGGACTTGAAAGTAAATAGAATTGGCAGCATTAAAGCTGGAGTGCAAGGACTGGAGCATATACTATTAAAGTCGAGGTTATCATCATTTTTTACATCTGTTGAATTCTTTGTTTTGCTACTTATTACTAAATATAGTATGTTCCTAATACAACTTAACCTGTAAAAAACTAGATTTTACCTAGCAAGCTGCTGTTAGCAGATCCTTTGTTCCATAGTAGTGTCAGAATTTATATGTTGCTTGATGTAGATTTGCTCCTTATATTGCTCTCTTTTGGGAAGATTAGATTAGCACCTCAATTGCCAATGCTGCAAAAATCGTTACTTGGATGACTTGTTTTGGGAAAATGTTGTTCGTAGGAAGCCAATGCTGCAAAAATCGTTACTTATGTGGCTTGTCTTGGGAAAGTGTTGTTCGCAGGAAGCAAGCTCGCTCCCTACCACTATGTTTTAAAGCGAGCTACAAAAAAGTTCACGAGTTAGTTAAAAGGTTTTGGAAGATAGAAGAGATTTCAGTGCCAGCAAAACAGTTCACATCCGAAAAAGAGTTTAGTAAAGAAAACTTGTTTTTTTAATTTGTGCAAGTTATCGCGATTTTTGCAAATTTTCCATATTGCGAATTTTTTGAAACATTTTAAATTTTTGAAAATCTTACGATTTTTTGATATTTTAACAAATTTTCAAACTAATTTTCCAAAGTATTGCGAATAAAAAACTGGATTGGCACAAATAAGATTAGAAAAATAAAAGTAAAACTGAATGTTAATTATAAAAACAACCAAAATTTTTACAAAATGGTCACTCACACATGGATCAAAAAAGCCCAGTATCGCTTTTCAAATTAGAAACCTGTGAAAACCTATATTATCTAGATTAAGCTTTACAATAATCGTGCCTTTTGCAAACAGTAACACGAGCGCAAGAGACGAGTCGAGATAGACGAATTACATTTTCATTAACAAGTAGGATAGCTCAAAATTAATTAAAAATAAATTAGTTAGTAAGATTTTGAAGGTTACAGCACTTACAACTAACGCTGATCTTATCAATTAATGAAATTACTCAAATATGAAAATTTGCTGCTTGTGGGTCATTGTATTTAATATGCGATAGTGCTCACAAGATATCCTGTTGCGACAAGAAGTTTTATAATCGTACTAAGCAACGCGCAGATTATGTCACTTCAACCATTGAACGGATCGTATATGATCAATACATTTATATACTTAAAATAGATAACAAAGCTATTTATAATATATATTGTAATTATTATACAGTCCACGCTATTGTAATAAGATAATGACTTTGCCGGACATTATACATTTTATCTCTAGTCGGCAGTCGCCGCGACTGAAAGATATTTATTAACTATCTAAGAAAGAGATAAAAATTACAATTACCTATTTGGTGTACACATTAGATGCCGCTAATGTACATCCTAAATAAATTGTAATGAGTTTCTTATATTATCCTAAAACACATTTATCAGTATATTATACTGTTTATTGTGCATTTAAGATTTCGCTACCTAGATATGTACATAAAAATTGCCACATAAACAATTCGATTGAATGTTTTTGTTTTGCTATCGCAAGTGTGAAAATAAAGGTATGCAAATAGTCATTTGAAATACATTTTAGATTTTAGAGTGCTCGGCTACCTCTCGTAACCAGTGATGCTATTTTGGCTTATTTAAGGCTGGATCTAGCTTTTTTAAAAAACCAACTAGCTTGGAAAACGGTCAAAATGCTTATAGCCTTAATTATAGCCTATTTGAATTTCGATTTTCTTATTTTTAGCATTTTCATACTAAACAAGTTTTAAGTATTTTTAGACAAAAATCGAATGAAGCATTTTTTTTGCACGTATTTTGGTGTTAATTTATGGTATATTTTCGTTAACAAGTTAGCGTAGTACTGCATTAATTACGACAGCATGCAGCAACAAAGAAGCACTTGTTGGCAATTGGAGGCATTGCTCAAACAAACAAAATTAACTTTGTGGAAAAAAGTTATATAACGGAGGAGCACGAGACGAAATTATGCCTATATGTTACCGAGCACTCGGCCATCGCTCCAATAGAACACCTTTCGTTTCTGTGTGTGGAACAGTTCAAGGAATGCAAAGCTGCCGTCAGCATAAAGTTGAAAAGGACTGAAAGCACACAGATAATAAACAACGTTTTGGCTGTGCACTTCAATGAAGATCTGCGCAATCCTCTAAACTACTATCTGAGATAGTAACAGCCATCAATTCGCTAAAAGATAAAATAATACCCCCTGATGTTAAGATTGATGTCTTGAAAGATGATTTGGATTAATTCGCTGTGTCTTCTTTATAAATGCTGCGATTGAACGAGTATTTAGCCAAATGAACATTGTGAAAAACAAACTTCGCAACAAACTGTCTGTAAAGTCATTTAAACTCAATATTAAGTGTAAGGTTTGTATTATAAATATTTAATTGTTTGATGAATACTAATAATTTATTTTAAAATTTTACAGATATGGATTGCGCCGTCAGGACAAATAATACGTTTCAGCGAAAAATATTATAAATCCAATGATCAATTCAACGATAAATTAATACAATTGGTGTTGTTTAATTTTTTTTTTAAGCTTGTTTTTTTAAATTTTAAGCCTATTCTAGCTTATATTTTTCGAAATTTAACCTATATTTTCGTTCAAAATCTGGCATCACTGCTCGTAACGAGTGCGTGTTTGTTGACGCGGGACGATTTTAATTTGATGAGAGTTGTAAAAAATAATCGAAAAATGACTTATTCCGACATACTTATGACCTGGTACTCCCTGCACTCAGTTTGTCGCGCGTTTTTGAAAAAGCGAGTAAGTGGTAGTATGAAATCAGCTTCAAATATGAAAACAAAACGTGATAAGGCAATTTCACCACCAATCGTCAAAAAATGTCTATGGAAAAATACAATATAAATCCGAAAAAAGATCTGGGCAAAGCAATTAAAGCAAGCTATGCTGGCACAAACAACCCATTGTTTTAAATGTAGTTGTGATATATATAAATAAATAAAAACAAACGGTCGGACAGACGGACATGGTTACATCGATTCGCCTCGTCGAGCTGATTAATAAAATATAGCCCTAGTCAAAAGTTATTACACATTCAACTTTTTTTTTGCACATTCAACAGAAAAAGCTTCTTCCTACTGTTGCTATTTTTGTCAGACAATAATATGTTGTTGTTGTAAGCCTTGATCTATCCTGAATCGATCGAAGTCTAATTGGAAAAGATAACGGTATATCGAACCGAGATCCAAGCAAATGAAGTAATGAGTAGCGGCAGTCAAAAGTTATTAAACACATTTTTTTGCGTCAAAAGTAATTACACAAAACTGAAACTTGAATATCTTGGTCTCTATTGAGATAGCTATGAAATCTTATAGCGTAGGTTGTAGGTCTCGTCGAGTAGAAGAAACCCGTATACTTCGATTTTTCGGGGGACCCTCAAAATCTGGATCTAGGGTCAAAAAACAAATGTTCCCTATTTTTTCACTTAAAGAGTAATATCTCTGTAAATTACAAACCGATTTTAGTTTTTAACATGTTTTAGAAAGAAAAAACTTTGCCCTTTTGAGGGCAATGACATTTTTATGACATTTTTGATCGTACCTCTGTGTATTTTCAAGACATACGCAACTTTTCCCTTTTTTTCAAACCATTTAAGGTTATCGTAGTTTGGTTACATTTTTTTGTTTGAAAGCTACGTGGAGCACGAGTGAATTTATACAAAAATATATATATATTCTCAACCAATTAATTAATTTGTAATAAATTTACATAATCTTAAAATATTTCGACAAGAAATTATAAAATACTAGCATGTACCCGCGGCTTTGCTCGCGTTTATTTTATTATTTTTTGCCTCTATTTGTCAACTAAATATAAATTGGTCAAAAAATCTATTTTGGGTCCAAATTTCGGAAATCCCTTAAATACACCGAAAATATGTTTTAACCATCTTTCGCGTCCAGTTTCAAGTCTCTACGTCTATTCAATCCAGAGATATGATTTTTCCGGTTTCAGGCGTCTATTAAACCCGCGTTAGGCCCGGAAAATCCCATCTTAGTGTTCCTCTACTCAATGATATGTACTGTAAAAATTTCAGCTTTCTATCTTCGGCCGTTTGGCCTGTAGGGCGATCAGTCAGTCAGGTGAAATTTATATACAGTGGTTCGCAGCTTAAAAGATGGATTTTTTTTAAAATTCCAACGGATCTATCTTTAAAACAACGCAATATACGCATTTTTTAGATATATTTTTCTTGTTAACGTGGCAGTCTTTATTTGTTTTATCAAAATTAGATTTGACCAAGAGCCAAGACCAAGGTGGAAGAGCAAAAATAGTGCACAAACTTATGTCACAGCTTATTTGATGCATGGATTTCAGCCTTTAAAAACTTGAATTTTAATATATTAAGTTGTTTTTATAGTTTAGTATAATAGCCTTTATAATTTAGAGCAGGTTTCGCCCCATTTGGCCCATTTCTTTAATAATTCATATTTTAACTAATCCTGGCTAGATATCATGGGTTTACAGATGATATTGTCTAGCAATGCATGTACATTTTGAATGATAATAACATCAGGTGATAGTACCGGAGGTTGCATTAGGTAGCGACCGTTCCAGACGAACCAGGACATCAAAATCCCTACCGTGTACTTGGGATCAATATGTTGGTTGAATCAGAACTGGCCCCTTATTCCAAGAGTATTGGAACTTAGGAAAATGCTATGCATCAGAATATCAAAGTATTGCTTTTGTTTGTTGATTTTCAACAAAATCAAGGTTTCCAACTTCGAAGGGTGGTCATTCAGGCCCTACAATAATGTTAGTGTCATCAAGCTTTAATGCGGTTCTTAACTCAGAGAATAATGTATGCTGTGTATGAGCGGGTGGTCAAGAATACAACCACAGCAGGCTCAGCTTGACGTAGAAGCCGTCTAAAGAGCGACTTCTCGAGGTGAGGTTGGTTTATCGGCGGTTACCAACGACGTAGAACAAAAAAATAACTCGTGAGACACACACAAAAAAATGCCGATAGACTGTCAGATTGCAATGTCACAGTCGTGATATTTCCTATCGATATTCATATCGATATGGCTTGAAAGATACTAGTTTATTTATTTACTTAAATGTTCCTACAGTTCTGGAACAACTCCATAAGATCAGCAGTAAATACATCGAGAGGTTGCATGACCATCCTAATCACCTGGCGCTGAACTTATTGGACAATAGCACAACGCGAAGAAGACTGTTGAGGCTTCATCCTTTGGATTTACCATTTAGGGAGTAAATATAGTTGAGACTAATAAGATAGGCAAATTGCAGTTGCACCAACGTTATTTCTCATTTTGTGAATCCATTTAATTGTTGTCGTTAAGACAGTTTTAAATAAAAATTTATAAAACAAAAAAAAAAAAAAAATTTACCCATTGACTTCCAGAGTCGGACACAAAGACCTATTATCCCGAGACCTGTACCCTCATCGGTTAGGGAACCATCAGACCTTTAGGCTCGTTTACCGCTTTCAAGTTTTTTGCAAGACCAACTGATTGAGATAAAGGACGTCACCTGGATGAGGGATTGGTTGGTGGAGTGGTTACCAACGACTCAAAACAAAACAATAACCCGTGAAACACACAGGATAAAAGTGTACCAAATGCAATAATGGTTAGTCTAAACAAAAGTACTGCAGGTGGCAAACACAGAGGTGATAATAAGCTCGTTAATAATTTCGCTGCAGGAGCAAGTATTCTGGAGGCCCCAACTAACGTCAGAGCAAAGAAAAATGACGACCCCCAAAAACGATATAAGGATCACAATATACGGATGGCACCTTGAACGTCCGAACCCTCAACACGGATAGTGCAATAAAATTCTTTACCACTCTCGACAATTTCAGAACGGACATTACTGCTACCCAGGAAATGCGATGGACTGGTTACGATTGCAAAAATTTAGCACCTTGTGACATTCACTACAGTGGCCATAAAAACAATTTTATTAGATGTATGCATCAACTCTAGTGCAAAATATGGAATGGTGAACCTATGCCCTTTGACTGGAACTTTAATGTCTTGTGCCCAGTTTTTAAGAAAGGAGACCCTGCAGTCTGCCCAAACTATCGCAAAATAAGTCTACTTCCCATCGTTTATAAAATCCCAGCTGGCGTAGACTGAAACCGTACGAAGGAAGTATTAGTCGGTTTCAGGCCGAAAAAGTCGACCATTGACCCGATATTCACACTACGACAATTCCTGGAGAAGACCAAAGAAAAAAAATCGACACACACCACGCCAATAAGATCAAAATTCTTTAAAGCACTGTCTGAACTTCTTATTCCTGCTGCTCGCATATTCCGACGACATAGAAATAATACTCAAAAATGATCGGGCAGTCACCGGGGCTTTCTCAGACATAGAAATAGAACGAGAGCAAGACGATGTGCTTGGTACCCAAACGCAGGCATCTACACGACGTAGACGGTCATTGTGGACAGAGAACTTCAGCTTTGAGGCTGTAGAAGAGCTTCAGCTTTGAGGCTGTACAGGCCGGGTTCAGATGTACTGTAGACTTCTAGAACCCGGTAATTCTCAGTAATGAGTCCAAACTCAAATTTTTTTTTGGCTTCTACGAAATGACTTCCACCATGTGGAAATCACAAATACCAAATTAAAAAAATTAGCAAAGCATTAAAGCACAGTGACAACAAAATTATTGTAGCGCCTTAAGGGCAAGCTACCGATGTTGGAAACCATGATTTGGTGAAGATTAATCAAATAGAAGGGATTACTTCGATATTCTGATGCATAACATAGTCCTAAGTGCCGATACTCTTCAAAAAAGGGGCCAATTCTGATTCAACCAACATATTGATTCCAACATCAAGGCAGGGATTTTGATGTCCTGGTTTGTCTGGAACGGTCGCTACCCAATGCAACCTCCAGTACTATCTCCAGATGTTGTTATCATTCAAAACTTATATGCATTGTTAGACAATACCAGCTGTAATCTCTCCAGGATTAGTAAAAATTTTAATTATTGAAGATATGGACCAAAACAATGCTTGGAAACCCAAAATTTGGTGGAATCAATACCAAATGGTGTAAACCTGTTGTAAACAATAAAGGTTATCATACTAAACTTCTTTTTATTTCGCCCTGAAAAGTAAAAAATGACTAGTTGGAATTCGGAGGTTCCCAAAAATTGACTAAATGTCAAAAGGAGTATTGCGCCGCTCTGCTCATATACTTAAGCCACCTTGAGCTAAAATCGTCAAACTTGTGTTTTTCGGGGAAAATTGTGCTAGTTATTTTCTAAACTAAAATATTGAATACTAAATACGTTTCCCAAAACAATTTGACCGCTATGGCTAAAAATAAAAATACAAATCCGGCCGAAAGAAAGCTAATATGGGAATATTATAAAAACAAAAAAAAAAAACACAGGTATTCTACAAATTTGTAAGACTTTACATTTTTCGCGTGGCAAAGTCAGAAATGCCATTGCATTTTATAAGAAACATGGAACCTGGGAAAATATTCCACGTGAAACGCCCAGAAAAACCACTTTAAACGACGATAGACGGATTGCCAAAATCAGTAAATCCGATCCGTTCTTGACTTCGACGCAAATCAGAGGTCAAATGGCGGCATATTATGGCGTGAATGTGTCACCTCCGACCATAAGAAGACGGCTAAATGAATTCGGGTTATATTGACGCATTGCCCAAAAAAAACCATTGCTGTCCATAAAAATGGTAAAAAGCGCCTTCAATTCGCCACAGAGCATATTCAAAAAGGTACAAATTTTTGGAACAAGATTGTTTGGAGCGACGAATCCAAGTTCAATGTGTTTGGGAGTGATGGTAAACCATATGTACGACGTCCTCCCAACAAACAATTGGACCACAAATACACGAAGAAGACCGTTAAACATGGTGGCGCTTCGATTATGGTCTGGGGCTGTTTCACCGCATCGGGCGTAGGTCCCCTAGTGAAGATAGAAGGCATTATGAATTTATCTGGAGAATATGCCGATAATTTGCCACTTGCCTGGATATTTCAACAGGACAACGACCCGAAACACACCAGCAAGATAGTCAAGTTGTGGCTTAACCAAGAGGCAATCAATGTTTTGCAATGGCCACCGCAGAGCCCCGACTTGAACCCTATAGAGAACTTGTGGGGAATTCTTAAACAAGTCGTTGGCCCAATTAAAAAAGCAAATAAAAACGATTTGTGGCGAATTTTGCAAGAAGAGTGGAAGAAAATCACCCCTCAACAGTGCGCACGTCTTGTGGATTCAATGCCAAAGCGTTGCTCCGCTGTTCTTAAGCAGAAAGGTCATTCCACTCAATGTTAAAGTAAATTTATTAAAAATTATAAGGTATATTTTCCAAATTTTAACTTTTTCAACCATTTTTTTCCAGGTGGCCTAAGTATGTGAGCAGGACATTTTGAACATGGTCTCAGATTTTTTAAGTTTTTCGTTGAATATATATTTTTATAACTTGGTTATTCTTCTATTAGAACACTGATATATAGAACTGATGTGACACAAAAAATTGGAGCTGTGAAATAAAAACTTTTCTTAATTTTCGTTTAAATTATTGGTTGAAGTCTTGTGGCTTAAGTCTATGAGCACCACTGTATGATATAAGCTGTTACATAAATATTGGCGAAAATGTTAAAATGGGTTTAAATTTAATTAAATACTTTAAGATTTCTTGGTTAACTAGAAAAATGTATCTAAAAAGTAACGCTTCACGATTTTTTATATATTGCGTTGTTTTGAAAATAGAGTGGTTGGAACTTAAAAAAAAGAGTGCATCTTTTATGCTGACAACCACTGTATATCCACATTAAAACGGACAAAACAACAATGAAGCGACAAACAACGAACAAATCAACAAGGAATTATAAGTATATTAAAAACACTAAGCAAATATTATAAAACTGTGAATAGAGTGCCAAAAAAATTGAAACATAAGAAATTTATAATTGTTAAAAAACAGTACAATATTATTATTATAATTAAGGGCACATTTAAAAAAAACTAATTTTTTTCTAACAAATAAAACAATCATATGTACAAAAATAATAAATCTTCATTTGATTTTCTCAACGAAAAATATAGACAAGATGCACTGAGAATATTTATTTCTGGTCACAAGAAACCTTTGAATGACATTTTATATTCTTCATGGACTTGTGAAGTACCTTCTGCGTTTGCATTTGCTGGAAGTGCAGTCAAATCATTTGCGCTATGCATTTGCACTAAGTTTTGCTACTAGGCATAAAAATAAATTTAATGTATCTTGTAATAACTTATCGCAATTGAGGAGAAACAGCTGTAGGGAAGCAGGCCACAACCACTCAATTGAAGGACAGAGACCTAATAGTACCAACAAAATGGGACAGGTTGTAGCTACCGAGATACAACCTAAAACTTCTGCTGGAGACTGGCGCAAATAAAAAAAAATTTTAAGCCTTTAGAATTTCTTAAGAGTATTACACAGTAAATCAGCTGTTCGTTGTAAAGTCCATTCATGGTCAAAATAAAGTTAAAAAGAAATACTTAGTAAACCTGTTTGAAACAAATACTTTTTTTTACGTTCTTCCTGATTTACAGTCTTTTGATGGAATATAGGTTTAGATTTATTAAACAAGGTGAACACTGTAATAGATTTGCAAAACGGAAAAATTATTCACGACTATGGCGAAGAAAAATTTTTTTAAATCGCCCAGACATCTATTATATTATTCCAAAAGACAACATACCGACTGAAATAAGAAACGTTTTACGTTGCCAAGTGAAGCTCTTTAACATCAATATTGTGGCTACTATTCGCACAATAAATAACACGCCAATATATTCAATATAACAACAGACGCATCATTATAAGCATTAGAGGCTGTCTTATCTCAATCTGGTAAACCCATTACGATGATATCTCGTACCCTTTCTGAAAAAGGACACATCGCAACTAAAAGCACACAAATACAATTGAATATGACGTAAACTCGTGCATTGCAACTGTACAAAGCGAAAAATCGTTATCATACATAATAGAAATTATTAAGGAACCAGTGAACTGCTTTAATAAACAAATAGTATTAGAAGAGGGAAAGGTTAAAGCAAAAAAAAAGTAATATTGTTTTTGGGCCGAAAGTTAGGGAGAAGATTACATTCACATACATTCAATGCCTGCTATAGGAGTTAAAAAAATGCTATAAATACAGATTTAGTGAACGGAGTATGATGCAGTTTACCTATATTGCCTAAATTTAATCACAATCTGGTAAAGTCTTTTCTGCAACGAATTTACCAATTTGGAAGATCAAATTGAAATACTTACGGTTGAGCATAACAGATCTCACCGTGCATTGTAGGAAAATGTCATTCAAGTTTTAAACGACTTTTTTTCCATTAAATGAAACAAGGGGGGAGAGAGTTGGTTATAAACTGCAAGATTTGCTCGAAATCTAAATATGATAGGCAACCAGTAAAACTATATTGCTGAAACTCCAATTCCTTCCTATGCAGGATAAATTTTGCACATAAATTTTGCATTCATGCAACCTATAGACTTCAGAACCATTATGGACGTGCAAATACCACTTTTGCAACCTATGAATATTTTTAAAGACATAAAAACAGAATTTTGCGACAGTGAGATGTCATTTAACTCTCATACTATAAAAACATTGCTTACGAACCAGTTTGAAATTAAAATAGGCAACGCTCTACCTTTACCTATACTAGTCAACTTGAAGGGATCCATAGCACATTGATCGAAATAGCAAGATATATTATATAAGACAAAAATTTTAGTGACTCAATTGACATTATACTTATGCCTTCTACAGAATATAATAAATCAGTTCATTCTATAATAGGCTAAAAAGGCCTATAGATATTATTCACTCTACCCCACACTGTTCAAAATTAAATGTAAAATTACACATTGAAAAAGAACAAAATTCACAATTGTTGATTTTTTAACAAAAACAGATCAAATTGAGTTTTTTAGGTTGAAGAAAAAGTAACGGTTAAAAGAAATAGAAGATTAGGAATCAAATGAACATCGATGTATGAGGAAGAAGTTGGAATTGACAACTGCCCTCATAAAAGGTAGGAGAGTCTATAAGGACAACATTAAATAGGCAACAGGCCTTACATTTATTATTTTCCACAAAACATTTAGATCGTTAGCAATAATAATAACACAGCCCTGCATCAGTTTTGCGAATATGATGGGACCTTGTGTTTCCGGAGGGAATTTTCGTGCTGAACACAAATCTATCTATCATTCCTGTAAGGCACTATTTATTTTTAAAGTTATTTCACAAGTTGAGAAATCAATAGAAAATGAAACTAAAATAACTTAAAAATTATTATGTTACCCACAACCGAATGGTCAGGGACTTCCATTTTTAGAAAAAGGGAGGAAAAACCGTAACATACTTTTTATTTAGTGCTTAAATTTGCACTAAATACTATCTAGATTAAACTTTACAATAATCATGCTCTTTGCTAAAAGTCACCATCTGCAACACTAGGCAAGAGACGAGACGAGATAGACGAAGTTACATTCACATAAAGAAATAGGATAGCTCAAGACAAATTAAAAAAAAAAAAAGTTAGTAAGATTTTGAATTCGACAGCACTTACAAATAACGCTGGTCTTCTCAACTAATAAAATTTGTACCGGCCTAAAGTTAGCCTGGACATAATAGGTACGAGATGGTATAAAATGTATCTGCATAAATTTAAATTGTTTTTAAGGAAATAAAACTAAAAAAAAGTTTAACTATAATATTGATATAACTGAAGTTGAAATGGAGTTTACATTCAAAGACCTAGAACCTTATATAATATAAACGTCCCACACAAAATATCCTTACTTTTTTCAAGAAAATTATTGTTATATCTGCATTTTGAGTTAAAAATTCTTCTAGTTTGAGCCCCAAACCAAACCCTTTGCGGAACATTACCTACGTCACTGATGATCATACACGAACTAATTAAAATTTCATCTGGCGGGTATTTAAGCTTCTATTCTACCGAAGTTAACGTTTTTCCTTGTTTTCAAGAAATTTTGACAAAAAACAAGAAAAAAAGTTAACTTCGGTTGGACTGAAGTTTATGTATATACCTGTTACACATCATTTGACATGGATAGATCTTCGTGTGCAGCATTTGTATTAAATTTTATCTTAAAATAGTAAACAAATTAAAAATATTCTTAAAAATTTAGAAATTCGTGATCCGATTTGAACCAATTTTAAACTGAAGATTTGGCATGGTATAAGAAGCATTTGTACCATATTTGAAGCCATTAGCTTTAAAAATAATTTTTTTCTTATAAGAACTGAAAAAATGTACTTTTGTATAGGATCTGAACCTAAAAATGGGCGTGGCACATTGATTTTAACGTAGAAAGTACATCTAGAAAAGCTTAAGTTTAAAATTTCAGCTTAATATCTTTAAAACTGAGCGAATATATCACGCAGCAACAAACAGACAGGCAGACGGACATGACTAAATCGATTCGTCTCGTCGAGGTGATCAAGAATATATATATTTTATAGGGTCTACGATGTTTTACACTATGTGTAACAGGTATAAGAAAAATATCGAAGGTTCTAACCTTTTACGAGTATTGTCCCTTATATATTTTGCATTCACTTATTTTTAATTGCAGGATCGTATCACATCAATAAAAAACAGAATTAAGTATGGAAAAATCATCATCTAATCAGGTAAATTTTTCTAATTTCATCCAAAAGGAAAACTTAAATTTGATAAAATTCGTCAACAAAAATTATTAAATCAATGTGCTCTTTTTGAAAAATATAATAATAGCATCAATATGCAGACATTTCTTCAATATAGCAATTTATTATATAGAAGTGAGAAAGAAACATTATTGATGCTATTATTATATTTTTCAAATTATAATCGGACAAGAGTTTTCTCTATGGAAATATATTATTAGTTTTGGAATATGAGAGCTGGGCTTGTGGATTTTGTACTTTATTTTCAGTTTATAGTCACATATCTCTAAAAAAAAAAAAAGACAACATTTCATATGTAATCGATTTTTTAACAAATTAAAACAACGACAAGCCCAATTTTTGCGTGCAACGAATAAAAAGGACATATGAAATTATTTGAAATTTTATGTATAGATTTACAAAACAAAAAATTCATTAGGAAAGCAACGAATGTATACTTTTCAGAAAGTTCATTTTAGTACCTTTACTTTGATAACATAATATGTATACATATTGGAACAAAAGACTATTCGTATTTGAAGTAAATGATAACACTTGTAACAATTGTACAATTTGTATGAAAAATAGCAACGATGTTTTAACTAAACCATCATAGATCAAAAAACTAAAAAAGATAGCAAGATGCGAACTTCGGCATAATAATATTATGTAAACATTGCTACATTTGTCTAGAATTTTTCTATTTTTAATGTTTCTTTAATTTTTGAGCTACATTCGTTTTTCATACATGTAAAATTATTCTAAGTCGCAATTAACATTTTTTTTGTGCATTTTAATAAGATATTCATATTAATGCTTTTCCTATACATCAGAAGACATTTCTGCCAAGTTAATGTGAGTACCCATTCTTTGAATCAACCTGTAGAAATTTATGCATTTAGTCTTTTTCTGCTACATTTTTTGATCTTTTGATAGCCTAAATGTTAAGATTAAAAACTGATTTCCGAAAGGACCAGGTTCATTACCTTTAAGAAGAATATGCATGTTAAGGGGTAACATATAGCCTACATCCACCATGAAATTCCATTCTAACTATTGGTATTATATATTTTTTAATATTTTTTAAATCAGATTAGTGGTTTTGAAGATTACTTTCTAAATACAAACTTTTAATTTTTATAATATTAGTAAGATTATGAATAAAGCAAGTGCTTATATAAAAATTATAAAATTTATAGAATTTAACGCACAAGTATTCAAATATTAATATTCAAGGAAAAAACGTTTAAAAATACTTAAACCTTACTCCAATTTTCCTTTTATTAGGAAGGTTATAAAAACGAGCTGTGATGAGTAAACTTTGTTGTTTAAAAACTGTTTTTATTTAAGAAAACAGGGATAAAAGGCTGTTCGTCGGTTTTGTTTTCATTAAACAGTAACTTTGCTTGTGATCTTTCGAAGATATTTTGGGCCTTAGTTATAGGCTCGAATCTGACATCAGCGCAGAACGAGATAAAATTTTAGATATGTAGGTCGATTTTATTGTTCTTAATCAGGTAAAATATTTAAATTTCAACCAGTGGAAGAACTCTAGTTAAAGAAAAGAGCAAACATTGTAATATGTAAAAATCAAAGATAAAGACTTAGACCTAAATTAAATATACACATCTGAAGTGAGAAGCGTCTCCTAGTTAAAAAGAATCATATATTTTTATAATCTTTGTGATAAACTTTGTTTAATTACGATTTAAATTGTTTCGATTAAAATCGAAATAGTTTGAAGTATATAATGTATTTTCACTTGTACACCAACAAATATTTAAAAAAAAATCGTATTTTCAGTATTTACGAACAAAGATATGTACATGCATATATACATATGTATTTCTGAGTTATTGATTTAAACTAAGTGCAAATTATTTAAATTGTTATTTATCACATGTCGATTTACATCAATATTTTATATAATTTTTTTACACTTCGCAATGCACCAAGTAAAATTTATTACGTAGTAGCATTTATAAAAACGTGAATTTGCAGTTGTCAGTCGCAAACTGAATTTTTATTACCTTTGCCAAGATTACTGGACCAGCCACATTAACAGCACTTACAATAAAATAAGAAGATAAACGACCAAAAATCACAGTTTATAATAAAAAAAAAAAAAAAAAAAAACAAAATGTTTATATGTACGTTTTTTTTAAATATTTTTTTTTTATCAGAACGGAGGTGAGATATTTCTAATCGTTGATTTTTCACGGTGACTGGCTACTCATTAATTAATAGTGGCGGTGCAAGATATTAGTGATTGGTATACGGTGAACTGGTGTTATAAATTTTTTCTTAACATCTGTACCGCTATATAATATGTATATATATATATTTATTTACTAATATATTTAGTTTCACAAGCTTGGCCAGAAAACATTTATTGTTCGTATGGACATTCGTCTCGGATTATCATTTGTTCAGCCTAAAAAACATTATGCACAGTTTCAGAACTCTCATTCGTTTCCACTGAATCGGCATAGACTTAATAAAAACGAACGAAGTGCATTATATGTACAAATGTATGCTTGTTAAGGGATAAGTAGACTACACAGCTCGTCTGCGCAAGCTTGTCGTACGACGTTGAATTGTCGATCACCAGACAAACTTAAATTATACAAACATATCATACTGCTATTGTTTTTATTTTATCTTTAAAATAAATAAAGAAAATTGGTATATTTTATCAAATTCATACAAAAAGCAACGAAAGTCAGTGTTTGATACATTTTTTTTTAAATAATTTATTATTTTTCAGATATGAAACTTGTCTCGAGTATGCTAAGCATGAAGACGTAATATAAAGAATGTCCCGTCAGCAATAACTGACGATCCATCTGCTCGTGTGCAGCATAACTACATAGACAAAAATAGTGTCAAGCGACAAAAATGTCTCTAACTTCATGTAACGCATATTCCGAGCTTAATACGAGATGTACCTATAGTATAATAAACTCAATAAAAAAACGTATTACATAAACACTAAAGCGTAACAGAATGTATCTTAACTTTACATGGCGATCCTGCAATATAGACTTTTTTGGGTCAAATGATGACCCTTAATAATCAAATCACCATTGCAAACCTCAAAACTGATCCAAATTGTAGCCTTGCGTAAAAGTAATTGAATTATGTAATTCAAAACAAAAAAGCATCAACACCAAACCACGCATGTGAACTTATTAAAAACTATATTTCAACAAAAAAAAGATATTGCAGCATTTGTACTAGATATATAATAACATACGTTATCTAAAAAAAAATAGATATTTTATACAAAAAAAAAAAGACTGAAGCTCATACTAGCTGTCATACATCATTTGACGAATGATTTGTATTAAATTTTATCTTAAAATACTAAACGATTTAAAAATTTATTGATTTGCGGTCTGATCTCAACCAATTTTAAGCTGAAGATTTGTGTATATGTATATATATATGTACAACTGTGTACAAAAAGAAGGTGTTTTTTTCAATTTAAACTTCGCGGGCTTAACATTTTGGGCTAGATCTTTTTTTGTTGAGTTTGCAGGACTGTTAATAACATCTGGGCAAAATTTCATTTCAATGTCTTTATCAGTAATTTACGCTTGTGTTTACCAAACGACCAAAAGTGCATTTTTCCATTTTTACAATGTCTGATTTAATTGAGCAGAGAAGTGTCACCAAATTTAGTTTTCTGAATGGAATAAATGGATTAAAAATGTTGAAGAAGGCCTAAGGGGCACCGAGCTCTACCAAAATCAACAACATATGATTGGTATAAATTGTTGAAAGAAGGTTGAGAACGTGTTGAAGACGAAGAGCGCCCTGGTCGATCATCGACCTCAACGGGCGATGCTCACATCCAAAAAGCAAAAGAATTAGTGCTTGCACGACGTCGATTAACTATAAGAGACATTTCTGATGAAATTGGCATATCGAAAGGATCAATTAATACAATTTTGAAGGATGTTTTGGGCCTCAAACGTGTCAAGTTTCGGTTAGAACTAAAAATGATGACTTTTTTTTAAAAACTGTACTAATTTTTCGTGACTTTTTTGCCAAAAATCCAACCAATATCGTCCCGCAACCACCGTAATCGCTCGATTTGGCACTGTGTGACTTCTGGCTACTCCCAAAACTCAAGAGACCACTCCGGGGAATGCGTTTTAAGTCCGTCAAGGGACTATTTGTCATGTTTCGAGGATTGGAAAAAACATTGGCATAAGTGTATTATGTCGGGAGGGGATTACTTTGAAGGCGATAAAATTATAAACAAGTTTAAACAAAAAATTTTCATTTTACAAACAAATTAATCTTACTTTTTGTACACAGTAGTAGTATATAAATATTGAGATAAGTATACCACGCTGATTATTTTTGACGATTTTTCAGGAAATTATACACAAATTAATTTTAGCTTATGGCTAGCCTGGGCATCACAAAGGGTTTTAACCCAGATGCTATAATTCAGTGCCACTTGATACCAATACTGGATCCGATCTTCTGGACGTCCCACAGTGGGCGAAACGGCAGATTTAGTGGCGATTAATTAATAACTTCTATAAAAATTGTGATATTTTTTTACGGATAATTTTGTTTTGTATGTAAATATACCACAAATCAAAATCAATACAGAAATATTTTTTTTTAGTGCACAATTTTTTTTTTTTTTTTTGTTTTTAAGTTTTGTCAAAAACTGCTCTACTTGATATCCAAGCAGTTTCGCCCAAATTTAAGGCATTTCTTTAGCAATTTTGACAATTTTTTTCTTTTAATTTTTAAGAAAAATATTTGCACATCTTTACCAATTTTGGTATGAATTTGTCAACTATATAATTACCTGGAATTTATTTTTTGCGCAAATGCGCGCCTGTAAAGTTGGAGAAATAATCAGTCTAGCAGAAATATATTTGTTACTTTTGAAAAAAAATTTTGATGTTGTTATTAAACTTATAATTACATTTTATACAAAGAAACAACTTTAACAATATTTTTGTTTAATATAACACTTTTATTTATTAATTCTTAATTCCAGTTATAGCCCTATTCCGTATCGGATGAGGAATAATCCGAATGGTCCTCATCCACTTCTTCATTTAAAATAAGACCAATAATGTCTTTATCCATTGGTAAATCCTTTTTGGAAGAGGAAACTGAACCTTTTGACAACATTGTGATGAATGGGTCCGATGAAATAAATAGTGCATGAGCCAAGTCTTCCATCGTGTTTTTGCGCGAGTTTTTTCGAGTGTGGTGTAAGCGAAACTTTCTGAGATCTTTATTCCTGGCCTGCACTTTGCTTGCCAGAATTGTACAAACTTGTACTGGCCGCAAATATAAGTTCATCGCACGGTATTTCTTTGACGATGTCCGAAACTTTTTTTTTTTGTTTTCTCCTGACAGTCGCTAAAATTAACTTCGTGTCGTCCAGCATTTAAGTTCAGGTCCACCAACACAAGTTCATCATCTAACCATTGCTTGTTGACTTTTTCAAAATTGGAACGAATTCTATGATTTTCTCTCCATTTTATAGCTAATTTTTTTGAGAAATTTTGTATTTTCTGAGCTACTTTCGCGCATTCATCTTCGTTATATTTATTTTTGTCAATTATGTGCGTGTAGATGTATGCCTCCACTGCAAAAAGTTTCTTCGAAGCATTACTTTCCGTATGCCATTCATTGAACAGCACTCGCTTTGACACTGACATTGAAGCTAAAAAAAATGAATTCAAAAATAATATGCGGAAATATGCAGCTCATTTTGGACATTTGCACAGCAGAAAACATTGACTAATTTTACAAAAATAAAATGATACCGAACCCAGTCGCACTTTAGAAGTTCAGCTCTGCGAAAGTTTAGTTTATTGGTAAACATTAAATTTTTTACAAGCACTACAATGGATAGTAAATTATTGGACGAAACACAATCACAGGTCACAAACACATATTTTGTTATTAATAACATACCTCTTTCTTTATGTATTAGCAAAAATTTGAATGAAAATACAATGTATACAAGCTGTAGGCCAATTTCAATCACGTGCTTGAAATTGCCGAAATAACGGTTTGAAGCAGCTGATGGAACATATGGTCTGTTTGAAGCTCTGCAGCTGTACGAATATTGAGAGAAAAGCGAAACGAAAATTGTTTTAGGCTCATTTGATATATTAGTTATCGATTACAAAACGATATTGGCGCCAAGATTTAAGTTGAAATTTGAATTTATCGGAGCTAAATCTGCCGTTTCGCCCACTGTGCGTCCACCAGAACCTGATCCCTCCAACGCAGCGGCGGTCTTCCCCGCTGTCGTGCCCCTCTGATTTGGTCCACGTTTTATCGTATACCGTTCTCGCTGGAGTTTCTTCATCCATTCGAAGCACGTGTCCAGCCCAGTGCAATCGTTTATACCTGATGCGCCTGACTATATCGATGTCATTATATAGCTGGTACAGCTCGTGACTCTGACAGGACCAAGGATTTTACAAAGAATTTTTCTCTCAAATGTACCCAACGCCGATTTGTCAGCGTCTGACATGACCCATGTTTCTGCGCCATACATCAGGACTGAGATAATCAGCGTCTTGTAGAGTTTGATTTTCGTTTTTCTGGATAAAACTCTACTCCTCATCTGCCCACCGAGACCAAAGTAGCATCGGTTAGCCAGAGTAATTCTTCGTCTAATTTCTAAGCTTGTGTTATTGCTTTTGTTTTTTTGAGAGCCCAAGTAGACGAAGTTTTTTTAGAACGTCGAAGGTAAAATTACCCATAGATACAAAATCCTTAGGTCGTGATATTGATATGCGAGAGGATACCAAGTACTTCGTTTTACTTTCTTTCACCGCTAGTCCCATATTGCGGGAATTCTCTTCAATATCTTTGAAAGCCCAGCTCACTGTACGTGGACTTTTGCCGATTATGTCGATGTCATCGGTATACGCGAGCAGCATAGTTTCTTTTTAAGAAAATGTTGCGCGTCAAATCGACGTGTCGGCATTGGCGTAGTATATACGCACGACAACGCATCACCCTGTCTGAAGCCTCTCTTGGTGTCAAAGGGGTCGGAGAGATTTTTACCGACCCTGTCAACGCTTTGAGTGTTTTTGTACGCAATTTGTATGAGACTTATACCGCTATAAGATTAAGACATAGCACACTTACGTTCCAATCGCTGGGCATGCATTCACCAGTCCATATTTTGCATAAGAGTTGATGCATACATCGAATCAACTCTTCGCCGCCGGTCTTAAATAACTCTGCGGGAGGTTCCTCTGCGCCTGCTGCTTTGTTATTTTTAAACCTTTATATAGCTTCTAAGACCTCGTCATAGTCTGGTGGCTCCACAGGAATGCCACCATCGGTCGTGGGAACCAGATATTCATCTTCTCCGCTGACGGCATTGTTCCCGTCCTCGCCCCCAAGTAAGGTAGGTCAGTGGTTCCTCCATAACATAAAAAAATCCTGGACATCTGTCACCACATTTCTATGCGCATCTTTACAGAACGATGCTCCGGGCTTATAACCTTCAAACACTTGATTCTTTGATAGAATTTTCGAGCCTCATTTCTGTCGCACATCATCTCAACTCCCCCCTCCCCACGCCTTTCCAGGTCTTTCTTTTTTGTGGTTAAACCTGAAGATTTGGCTTGGTATAAAAAGCATTTGTACCATATTTGAAGCCATTATCTCTAGAAAGAATTTTTTTTTCATATAAGAATTGTATAATATGTTGTATGTTTGTATGGGTGATATACCTAAAGTGGGCGTGGCACAGAACCTAGAAGTGCATAAGTTTACATGGCTAAATCGATTCGTCTCGTCGAGGTGACCAAAAATATAAATACTTTTATAGGGTATACGATGCCTCCTTTAACGTGTTTCAAACTTTTCCACAAACTGAATATAAAAAAAATTAAGTGGACATTTTTTTATGATAGTCCATTCAAACTCAATAAAAAAGAGCAATAAAATCAAGTTAAAATGCAAAATCAGGAAAAAATGTTTATATATTAATATAAAAGTTTCCTGTCGGAAATCAACGGCTTTTAGAGCCAGAAGTACCGCGCCGATGAAGAAATCAACCATGACGCGGAGCGTCTCACAAAAAATGCTAATTGACGCACGGGAGTCTCAGAAGGGTTAATCTATTGAAGAGATAAGTAAACTAGGAGAACAACATCAAGAACATTGCAATAAGCAGTGAGGAGATAAGCTTTAAGCGCTACAAATAGCAACGGTAATTGCAAGACACAAACAAATGCAGGGCATGCAGAAGAAAGAAACAACAAAGCGCTGTTGCCTGAGATAAGCAGACAACAATCATATAGGCAGAATACCGGGCACAGATTCGGCAGAGGCTAAAAAATTAGTATAGAAGTCCGATCCTTCGCCATTCGAGTGAGTTCGTCTTGAATAAAAAGACAGTGCAAATCGACTGGTAAGTTCTTTGCGAATTGATTAGTAGTTTGTACTAGTAGTTTATTAGCCAGTAGTTAGTGCTCACGGCAGATCGTACATTGCCACGGATAGTCCAGTAATCCGAAGTTAGTGTTCACGGTGGTTCGCACATTGCCAAGGACAATACCTTAACTCGTAGTTACTGTACACGGATAATCGTACATTGTCACGGATATACCAATAACACGTAGTTAGTGTTCACGGCGGATCCTACTTTGCCACGGACATACCAATAACCCGTAGTCAGAGTTTACGTCGGATCATACTTTGTTGCGGACATTCTAATAGCTCGTAGTAAGTGTTCTCGACGGATCATACTTTGTGGCGATCATACCAGTAGCTCGTAGTTGTGTTCAGTTAATTGACCGTAGTTAGTGGCTTATGGCCAAAGGTGGGACATTACGGAGAAGCAGAAGCGTTGGGCGAGGGTAACCTCAGGAGGACGCGGAGTTGAATTAAATACATTTTGTTTATATTATATTACAGATTTATTTAAATAAAGTGTATATGAAGACACAACAAAAAGTGAGAATTATGAGAACTCCTTAGGTCAAAGTTAAATTGATTTACATCAGTCAATTAAATTTAAAGTGTAGATTATAAAAGAAATAATAATACGTATATATTAAAAAGTTCCCTATAGGCACTCAATCGACGTTTAGATCCAGAAACGCTGCACCGATAAAATTTAATTTCAATGACTGCGGCGATGGAAAATTGTCAATAAATTTAAAAATAAGTATATAATAAAATAATAAGCAATAATAAACAATATAAAAACCGAGGCTGACACAACTAGTAGCCACAACAACCAGAACTTGGCAGTCAACAACAACTTTAAAAACTTTCGAAAAACAAAAAAGTCAACAACTCGTAAAAGGAACGACAATATGCAATATGCATTTATAACGCATGCAAATTTTTTTTCAGGTTGACGTAAAAGGAGTCTAAAGAGACATATCCTCAGGATGAGGTTGGTTTAATAGTGGTTTTAGTCTCCTCAACCAATTGAAACCAAAAGCACACATGAACCATGGATAAAATAGCTACAAGAAACATATTTCCAGCCAGCTAGGAAATGTGATGGATTGGAAATGGAAACCTAAAAAATTTAGCCTATAAAAATAAAAATTGAGAAAAACAAACTGTGGAAGCATATCTCAATCTCATTTGGAACGGTGGTCAAAGAGTTTGTTGGTTATGGCAAACTTGATACGATGGGGAGTGTCGCATTACTACTCAGAAAAGAACATCGGATACAAGCGAACCCTGCAAGCGGGAGCAACACGAGCTGTAGTTGAGTGACATCGAGTAAAGTATCCAAGTTAGAAGCTTTACAATTAAATGTAGCAAGAGTAAGCACGGTAAATGCATTAGTTTCGATGCTTTTGTATTTGTATACATATGTAGTTTATATTTGTATATATGTATGAGTGAAGCGCGCATATGTTTTATGCAAATCATTAAATCTGCCACTTTTTGCGTAGACATCGAAGGGGAAAGTTAGGGTGAATGAAGTAAGTAGGTTAAGAAATAAGATGTTGATTTGGAAATAATGTAAAATTTTATAGGAAACTAGCAGATACCCGGCGTGTGTTACTACGTTGTACGGGCGTTTCGGCTGGTCTTTCAGCTATTTCTGCTGTGTTTTGTACAATTTCAGTTTTTTTTATGTCATTTTTACTATTTTCTTTTTGCAGCGCAACTAAATTGCAGTGCAACTAAGAAAACTAAGTTAGCCCCACTTAAAAACATACTAAAAAATACCACTTTTTTGATCATTCATTTTTTTTGTCTTTTGTTTATGTTAAAAAGCAAAACATTTTTTTATGGGAATGTTAGAAAATCGACTTCTTAAATGAACCGAATATGCATTAGTGGAATTTTAAATTACTTGCGTTGTTTACTTTCAAATGTAACCGGTTTGGGGCTCATCGGTTGGACGGTTTCAACGTAAATTGCGAACATAAAAACATTTTTACTATTTTTATATATATAGATATTAAGTCTTTTCTGATCTCTTCCTCAGAGCAAGATATATATTTACATTCCAATTGAATATATGAGGAATAAACCGAATTGAGTTGCAATCGGCTGTCTTCTTCTGGGGCTTATTACTTTCAAAACAGCGCAACATTTTCTAAAAATTTTTTCTGACGGTTAATTAACCTATTTCGAAACCGATATGACACACGTGGTGAAAGCAATGGCGACTCATGAGTTCTAAGGTCAATTGTATGACTACCGTATGATTTCGTGCTCGAATTGCACTTGTTAATGTTATTTTAAGTGCGCCGTTGTTAAAGATTGAAGCTGTATATCATGTAAGGAACACAACGCTGCAGAGCCAGACATAGAGACGCAACACACCGCCTCAGTAGAGCCACCAGAACTACATAATTTGCATATGATGTCATGCAAAATGAGTTTAGCATACGGTACGATATCTGCCCTGTATATTGATGTGGATTTTGACACATTATCAGGCGAAATAAATGAAAGCGGCGTATGGTCTAAGTCTGTCAAAATGGTAGCAGATAAGGCAAGTGTTTCTAACATAACCTCAACTGCCAGTGAACGACTGAGAGTACAAATGCGAATGCTAGGCGATGCGGAGTTATTATAGAAGCTTAAATCAAATCAACGGTAATGAATGTGACAAAGGGTCAAGCACTCAAACATCTGGAGCAAGAAGCCACACTGATAATTTGGAGCAAAGTATAAAAGCACTGGAAAGGAGGCTGGGTAATCTTGGGTCACGTTTAGACAACGCTACAAGACATAGTGAACCGACACCATAGTTACCTGGCGTAGCTTCTGCAGACGTTTCGGCTGCAGTAAAGTTTATGATTAAGAAGGGCCACCGGAACGATCAAGTGCGCGCGTTAGTGATCAGCGGAGTACAGCAGAACAGAATGAGTTGCTAAAGTTTACAGGGCATCCTGAAGAATGGCCACTGTTTATGGCCACCTACGAGCAGACTACATAATTATTAACGTAAGATACGTTGACACCAAAAAGCAACAACAACAATAGCAGCAAGAAATAAAGAAACAAATAGAATCGTAAAACAAATAAACAGAATCGCTGACCAAACGTCTGCAGTCTTTCCTACACGCGCAACAAAGTTGCGATCAAATATGCTGATCTTGCGTCTGCAGCTTTTCCGCCACGAGCGTAACTTTACACCATCGAAGCCGGACTGCAACCGCGACAGAGACTTTCGAGCGAAGCATAGTTTACTTTAAGTTTCGTTTTGTATTTAGTTTTTAGTTCTAGTTTGGTTCTCAATAAACAGAGCAATAAGCTCTTTAAAATATAAAAATATTCTTTTAATTAAATGAAATATTAATTTCATTAATTAATATAAGATATGGCAGTTGGAGCAATTAGTCGACTTTGGGATCGAAGTGCAAAATGTATGTGCAACAATGAAGTCTGAAACGCAGAGGCACTCAAACAGCCCTATTATTGAACAAGAGATGGTTTCAAAATTACCCGGCATCCAAGCAGCATTTTGGGGGCATGCACAAATTGAAACACACAATAGAAACTAGTCTAGAAGACTTCAGCAAGTGGTGGTATATATACTAAAAACGTAAGAAAGGTTGTTGCATTGTCCAGCCTGCCAAGGCACATGCAAATCATTGGCAGAATTTACTGCGCTTAAAAGCATGCAATTCAAAGCGAGATGTAAAACAGTTAATCGACTTTAGATTTGCAATCGCTGTCTGCGTACTCATTATGGTAGCGAACGCAGTTCACCCAATCGATGTGACGTGACTGGCTGCGAAGCTGCACATCATCCTATACTACACAAGGACAACGTTGTATTGCTACTGTAAAGAATTGAAAACATACGCGTTCTTAGACGAATCGATGAATTTAACAATAATAGACGAACAGCTGTTAGCAGAGCTCGGTGTGCAGGGCACATGTCAACCGCTTTGCATGTGACTGCGAGCAAAAAAGTAAACACCTGTGGAGTGATGCCGAAGCAGTTGTCAAACGAAGATAAGCGCGCAATGCTGCTTTTGAATCAGCTGACGAAACGAGTTGACAATCACTTAAAAACTGGACTGCTTTGGAAATAATCCAATTTAATGCTGCCTGATAGTCTGGCAATTAAAAAGAGCTCGTTGTCTTTACAATAAATCAACGCGTACACCAGAGCTAGCTGAAGCATTGAGATCAAAAATCAACGAGTACGTAGAAAAAGACTACGCAAGACGCTTTACACAGGCTGAATCCAATACTAGGCCCAGTTGGTACTTACCAATTTTTCCTGTTGTCAACCCCAATAAACTCAACTCAATGCTTTAAAAGGTTCAGAACAGCTGGCATTATTATTGTCAGTATAACGCCGGTTCAGAGAAAGGTGAGTGGCAAGTCGGCGGTTATATTGCCGAAATGTTTCGTCAGGTAAGGATTCGCCTAGGTGATCAAAAATATTAGAGATTTGTATACATCGATCCTGATACGCAACAAATAGAAACGTATACGATGAACGTAATGATTTTTGGTGCCACATGTTCTCCGAGCTGCGCTCAGTACATAAAAAAAAAATGGTATGGAATGCCAAGAAAAATATCTGAGTGCTGTACAATGCATAATCGACAATCATTATATAGACGGTACGCTACACAACGTTGACACCGAAAAAGAAGCGCTCGAACTAGCAGAGGCAGTGCGATTTATATACTCAAAGGAGGGTTCTGGGTTTCTAATTCGACATACGTGCACGAAGCACTCGAAGCGGACATCGTTGAAGATATTGAATTAAAATCTGAATCTGAATTATCGCCGGAGAAAGGTCTCGGTGTGTAGTATTATACGGAAAACGATACTCTGACGTTTAAGGTCTCCAAGCATTATAAATCTGAGGACTTGTTGCGGGGAATTCGACGTCCAACAAAGCGCAAAGTGAAACAAAGGTGCTTTTATCTAAAGAAAGTAAAATTACACAGCTTATTGTGTTAGATATGCAGATATCATCACGCAAACAGTGAGACCGTCGTCAACAAAGCCCGTCAACTTTTTTGGATTCAGCAGTTGCGGCTGCAGTTAAATAAAATTCGAAAGAATTGCCAGTGGTGTAATAACCAACTTGCTATGCCAAGGCCGCCTCAAGTACGTAATCTATCTGATGCAAGGCTAGCTGCTTTTCATTACTCTTTTAGTTACACTGAAGTGGATTATTTCGGCCCACTTTTGGTCTCGGCACTGACAAACGGTATGGCGTGTTATTTACACGCTTGACGACACGGGCCATTCATTTGGAGGTCGCGTATTCATTTACTACACATTTCTGCATAATGACAGTATGCGAGGCGTAGTTGAGTTGCTCGAAGTCTTTGCAACAATGGGCAAAGATAAAATGATACGCGCATTTATAGCCCAAAATATGAAATGGAATCGCACACGGGCGCCGCGTGAGAACGCTTAGTTTGTTCAGTGAAAGACACACTCTACAGAATATAAACAACACGGCGACCACCGGATGAGCTTCCACGAGCCGCTCTAATGGAGGAGGACTATTTGGTTAAATCACGTCCAATCACATATATTTCTCTTAGCGTCGAAGGCGATGAGGCTCTGACACCTAACCATTTTTTATTGGGCAATTCCAGTGGCGTCAAACCATTACCAGTACCAGTCGAAGATGGCCTCGCGAATACCTTCCTGTTATAGCAAGGCGCAGCAAATGGTTTTCTGAAGTACAGCCTATTAAGATAGGAGACCTTGTCTACATAGTAGACCCAGGCAATCCAAGAGGTTGTTGGCCGAAGGGACATGTACTTGACGTCAACCGGAATCAATATGAGCAGGTGCGCAGTGCTACTGTTAAAACTTCAAGCGTTATTTACAACAGACCAGTGATTAAATTGGCCGTTCAGTCATTTTAGAAAATTGGTTGCGCCCGTTCGGGATATACCGGCGGGGAGTGTTACGACAGATCCAGGCAGAGCCGAGTCAGCTGTAACTACCACTGCTGACTAAGACAGATTTTTAAGCCCTGGCAGCGATATGAGACAACAAATCATTAAATCTGTCACTTTTTGCGTAGATATAAAAAGGGGAAAGTTAGGACGAATGAAGTAAGTGGGTTAAGAAATTAGATATAGATTTATAATTAATTATAAATTTTGTAGGAAATTTTTAGTCTTTCCTGATCTTTCTCTTTCCCTCTCAGAGAAAGATATATGTTTATGTTCCAACTAAATATATGAGGAATAAACTGAATTGAATTGCAATTGGCTTTTTTCTTCTGGGGCTTATTGCTTCGAAAACATCGTAACATAGTAGTACGTAAACAGGAAAGGGAGCAAAACAAATTTTAGTACACACACAAGCGCTTGAACTTGGGGTGCATTTTTATTGCTTTATCCGTTTACTACTTCCTAAAATTCAATTAATAATGTACACCCAAGCACTTGAACTTAGAATCACTAACAATTAATATTAAAAAAAAAAAAAACTCTGAAAAATAAAGAAGCGGTGTGGTTCAATTTGAATAACTTTTTATTCAAAAAATGTTTTGTCTTATATACTAATTCATGAGCGCTAAACTATAAGCTAAAACAAAAATGATTACATATACATACATAAACTCAAATTAACATCAAAATAGATTTTATGGCTTATGCTAAAGGGAAAATAAACAAGGAAAAACGTAAACTTCGGTGGAACCGAAGCTTAAATACCTGTCACACGAATCTTTGAATAGTTGATGTATGATCATCACTGGCTTATATATACATTTATAAAAATATATTTGAAAATAATTACTATTTCATACAAATGTTCAAAAATAATCGATAAGTTTGTATCGGGGCTTTAGCTAAAAATGGGAGTGGCACCTTGGTTTTGATATTGGATGTCAATAGAACTGTTTTGACCCAAATTTGAGTGAATAGTTTCATAAAAATACCTATTTTATACAAAAATTCGAAAATGGGCGTTGGCTTTGTATGGGGGCTATATCTAAAAATAGGCGTGGCACCTTGGTTTTGATATTGGATGTCAATAGAAGTGTTTTTACCCAATACAAGTATTTGTTTACAAAAATTCGAAAATGGGCGGTAAGTTTGTATGGGGCTATAGCTAAAAATGGGCGTGGCAGCTTGGATTTGACATAGGATGATAGTAAAAGCATTTTTACCTAAATAGGAATGACTACATTCATAAATAATAGCTGTTTTCATACAAAAAATCAGAAAAAACGGTAAGTTTGTATGGGGGCTACACCTTAAAATGGGCGTGGCACTTTGATTTTAACACTTGAACTGCTTAGGTCTAAGAAAAGCTTAAGTTCCAAGTTTCAGGTCAATATCTTTAAAACTAAGCGAATGAATCGCATAAATACAGACAGACGGACATCGCTAGATCGCCTCGTCTCGTTGTGCTGATCAAGAATATAGATACTTTATAGGGTCTACGACGTCTCCTTTAATGCGTTCCAAACTTTCTGACAAAATGAAAATACCCTCCATACTATGTGTGGAGGGTATAAAAATTTTTAATAAATGGTCAGCGTGTGATTAAAGATAAGTTTAATCAACATCGTTTGAAGAGCGGTTTTTTTGCTGGAAAAATTTGTTGGTTTTAGGACATAAGTTGTTCCCATTTACGTGATGAAGTATATGAGGATGTTTTATTGTGGAACATTTGAAATTCACAGCCAGTATTGGAGAACAATGACTGTTCATTGTAACAGATGTACATGTCAGTATTTTGTGCTTGACAAGTTTTCATATTGCTCCAGCTAGTAGTGAAACTTTGATCCCGGTGGTTATTCATTGCAAGTATGGGTAATGCAATATCAATCATTTTTAATCCAAATTTAACTACCACTGGCATTGGTAGCAAATTGAATAGTTCAAATTTCTGATCTGACACCAGTGGAAGTGTCACTTTGAATACTACATGGTTGTTAGTCACTGCACCTGTACCTTCAGAATTTTGTATAGTTGAAGGATGTCATTACCATCAATTGGAAGGGCTTCGCCTTGTCGTAAATGAAGTCGCATTTGTTTGAGTTGACTTTTTAATTGTCTTGTTGTCAATAATGATGAGTCTATTTTGATATGCTTGACATCAGTAACTATATCTACAGTCTGTGTTTGTATTTTTTGTAGCCGTAGAGCACTCATTGTCAATTGAGTGCATATAGTGGTGTACATTTGAAGTAACATGGTTTGTTCTATTGTTGTTCTATCTTGTAAGGTTGATGTATCATAAGAGTTAGCCGAACATTTGTTTCCTTTTCTTGCCGTTTTATTATATTAATAGTAACGTCAATTACCGATGTCTGATTTTTCAACAGATCACAGAGAAAGTTTTCGTTAGATTTGACCCGATTGATAGTTTGTGTCATCTCTTCAGTATATTTAAAATCAAGAACACCGAACAAATCATGAGCAAGATTTCCAATTATGTCCCATGCAGCCATTCGGCGACGACTCTTAAAAAGCAGTTCATTTTTCATTTGAAGTTCATCTCTAATGAACAAAAAATATTGTGATGTATCATAGCATGAACTTTCAATTAACTTTGGTAGTTTTTCACACATTTTCTGAAGTATCCTTGTACTATTTGAGAAAATGTCTAATTCAAGCTTGTGTGATAATTATATTCCAATCGCTCTTAGCTAGTCTTGTCATACCAATGCTTTTATAGAATATTCCAGCTTTTGAATCGAAATTTTCTATTTCGATTGGTGATGTCCAAGCAAGTGGTAGAAATAATAATGTGATATGCATGGTTGTCCATAACGAAGTTGTAAATGTAACTTTTTGCCTTTTTGACGGTTTTTCATATTTGGAATCATCAAGCTTTGTTGGTCCTGATTATGGCTTATTTGTTGTTCGGTTTTAAATTGATAAATGGTTTTTTTTTTCTATTGGTGCCGTTGCTGGAGCTTGTTTAAATATTCTTCAGTCTATCGTTTCAAAAATTCATGTTCTATTAAATTTTTCGGATCACCAGTCATTTGTGTTAATAGTCTCATAAGTCAATGAAGCCGTTCTCCTTACCACCAAATGTTTCGCTGATTTGACTGGTACTTCCCACAACCCTCCGAAATTCGGAGCCCTGGGTGGGATGAAATGAAATTGTATGTCCTTTGTACTACATGTGGATCTTTCTTGTCCTTTGGATGAAAAGATGCTTTCATTTAATTCTGTCAATTGATTTTTTGGTTGCGTTGCGTTTTTTTTCACATTATCCTCGGCGGCCAATAAACCTTTTTAGAGCAACAATTAAAGTGTCTGTTACTAAATCGGTCATCGGCTCCATATGCAATGCTTTGTGCTACATCCAAACGACCTCCTACTAGGATTATGCCAATCTTGACTGAAGTCTTCACGTTGTATGCATTTAGCTCATTCCATTTCATCTACAGACAATACCATGTATTTGGATCGACATTCTCGTGGTATTTTAGCGTTTTGATAATAGCTTTCGTGGCGTTAAACCTCTCGAAAGTACTTCAGCAGGATTGACCTTCGCTCCAACATGTCGCCATTGCTGAGGTATCGTCAAATTCTGTATTAATAATACTCTATTTGGAACGAATGTTTGGAATGATGCTGATGGTGCATTTATCCAAAAGAGAGTACGATTTCGGAATATGTCCGCCAAGCGATACGTCTTTTAAATTTAAGTTTTTTTGAACCTTTTTTTCATTAATTTCGCGCTTGCCACTGCTGAATATAGTTGTAAACGTGGTAGTGTTAGTCGCTTAGGTGAAGAAATTTGGCACATGGCAATTTGACGAATTTGGTTCCGTCTTGAAGCTTGGACCGAACATATACTGCTCCTCCATATGCTTTTTTCGATGCATAAGTAAATGCATGTAGTTGTACTGACTTTGACCTTTGTCGTTTTGACATTATCGTCCAATTTTTAAATTATCTAACTGTACTAGATTTTTACGAAACTCTGCCCATTGTGTATGTAGTTCTGCTGGAAGCGACTCATCCCAGTCTACGTTGAGTTGCCAGAGTTCTTGAGTGAACATTTTAGCCGTTGCCACAACAGGACCCAGCAATCCTAGAGGGTCAAAAAACCGTGCTATGTCGGATTTCACCGTTCGATTAGTAATCCTCTGATGAGATTCCAAATGTATAGTCACTTGAAATTCATCAGTGTCAGGTGCCCATGTCAATCCAAGTTTTTTAATGGAACTATCGTTAGCATTATTAAAATCAAGGCTTATTTCTTCATCTGTTTATGGTATATTTTGTAATAGCTTGGGATGATTTGCGCACCATTTTCGTAGATGAAAGCCAGCATTAATTTAGAATGTGTCTCAATTGATTCTGGCTTTCAATAGCTGTACATAGACTGTAAAATCCACCAATACCATTATCTACGTAAAAGCTATCTTTTTAAAAATTGTGAACCTATTGGATATTTTTCACAATTATCCTAAGCCACTTGTTAAAGGTACCTCGTGGCTATATATGATACTGATCTTGTTCCGTATGTTACCGTATTCGGCTGGAAAACTGTAGCAGTAAATTTTGTTTTTCCATTAAAACAATTATTTGAAATTTATGGTCTGGATACAATGCTGTACATTTTTTCAATGTGTTAAATCATTAAGTGCACATTCTTTTTAAGTTTTTGCAGATGCATCAAATACCGCTCTGAGCTTTGTAGTGGTGCTGTCAGGCCTTAACCCATGGTGATGCTGTATCATGTAATATGGAGACAAAATGTCTTCGGATCTAATTTTCGTCATATGTCCAAGCGTCTCATATTCTGTCATGGAATTCGAATATGCAATTTTCAGATCCTTGTCTTCTTTCTTTAATGGCTATGTTTCTTGAGTCTCCTAGAGTATTAGGATCGTCCTTGAATGGGATTCTTACAATAATTCGCCCGCCATTTAATTTTTTCATTAGGTTGTGTTAACTGTGTCTCACATTGTTGAGTGATAATTGATAGTATTGGATTATATGGTTCGTCTAAGTTGTTGATTTTCCAAAATCTTTGAATGATGATGTTATGAAGGATTTGTAGTCCTTTTCCTGCACCCAACAATACGTCAACCTTTTCTGGAGTATTAAAATTAGGATCAGATAATTGGATATTCTTGGGCTTTGTCCATGTTGAGGTATCTAGTTGATATGCGGGTTGCATTGCTACAATAGTGGGTAGTAGAAGCCGTAAAGAGAAATTGTGCATTCTTGATTGAAATTGTAAATTAGTACGATGATGAGATGTTTTTGTTCCATTGCCAATGCCTTCACATGTACATGGATGCTTGCCTCAAAGGAACACTTAGACGGTTGTCGAGTCGTTCAGTGATAATATTTACTTGTGACCCAGAATGGGTCTAAAATGGCTCTGCATTCTATAGATTTACCACAATATGCTAGTATGTTAGTCCTTGCAGTGCACTATGTTGAATTTGACCCGTTTCCGTGGCCAAAACTAATTTTTCGCGAATATGCAAATTTCCGTTTTTTCAATGTTACCATGTTAAGAAATGATCAAAATGCTATGTTACATACCTAAAATGTTAATTTATCAGTTTAGTGTTAAAATAACAGCTGTTAAAGTCAGCTGTTGCAAGCGAACAACACGTGCTGTCTTAAAGGTTAACTTTGCGGTGCAATTTCAAATTGGCATATCTCTGACAAAAAATCATTAAATAATCAAATTCAAAATGAATACTAATTCTTCAGGTTAGTACTATGTGTTGATACTAATATGTTGCGTGTTTCGTTCGTATTTTTCTAACAATTTGTATATTTAGCAAGTGGTGTCCCCTTGTCACTTTTGGAAAGAAAGTTGAACTTTCCAAAGAGTTTAAAAACAAATTTCAAATTATTTCAGTGAGTGTCTATATACATGTTGTAGAGTTGTCAATTCTGAATTCAGAACTAGTAAGCACATTGTGCGCTTTTTGCGCCTTTTTGCGTTATTGGATTTATTAGGAAGCAACATCTTAATCAGCAATGCAGATTTGCTAGAAGTGTGACGCAAACAAAGGAGCTTTTGTGAGAAACAAATTGCCATATACACTTTTATTAGAGACAAAATTGATGGCAGCGTTTTAGAAGAAAATCATCGTTATTTAAAAGATAAAGTCCGAAAAATTTTCTGCAAATTTATGGCGAAATTGGCAAAAATGCTGTAGGAATTTGGAAAGGTTCAAACAAATTGGATGGAAGGTTATATGAGCCTTAATTTAACTAGAGAAGAAGCAAAAAGATATTGGAAAACACTGTTCTTCCAGTCGGTTATTTTGGTGAAGAAGCAGCTGAATCCAGAAATAAAATATATAAATCCGACAGAATACACCATGCAAGGAAAAACAGCCGAATTAACAACCTTACAGACGTTTTTCACAGAGCAATGGATACTTCCGACCCCATAATGTCATCCTTAAATTTAAAAAGGCGGATCCAAAAACATAAGAGACTTGCTTTGCCAGTTGAAGTCATCCAGCTGTTGCCTTGTGAAGTTGAATGTGCAGATGAGTCTGCAAATGATATCGACGCAAGGGAAGACAACAATACATATTTTTTTTATAATAATAATGAAATTGATGAAGTTGAAAATGAATACATAAAATAATACAACAAAAAAAAATGAACAGTCTTTGCGAACGACGCACTTTCGTTTTTTTCCGATTTCTGTGGGCGGAGGGGGCGTTGACACGCCCACTTTTCTAAAATACCTTCCTATAGTCCTAACCATCATTATACAAGAAACCTGCAGTGAAAAATCTTGTTAATTTCAAAAATTTTAATTTTGGCCACGGAAACGGGTCAAATTCAACATAGTGCAGTGCCCAACAGCACATAAACTTGTCGTGATGCCGTGTTGTTTGCTGCAGCTGATGTTGCTGCAGGATTTTCATTTGATTTAATGTTAAGACCTTGACCTTCTATTTTAATTTCGTGAGTATTCGTATCAAGAATTGGTAGAGTATTGTGTTTTCTATCACATTTGGTACATCATGATGTACATGTTTTGGAGCTATGATCACCCTTAAAACAGTTAAAGCACAGTTTTTTTAACCCATTTAAGTCCAATTAAGTATTATTACAAAGCTTGCAAATGAAGCTTGAGGCTACAATTGAAGAACATTTTTTTTAAAGTAAATGCATTAAAATTGAATCTAAATTTCAAATTGCTATCTTGAGGTTAGTTGATGCCAACAGGCATTCTTTTGTGGTGTCATGCAGTTTTTTTTTGCAGCTGGTGTTGATGTTCCAGATGGTTGGTTCAGTAGCTTTTCGATTAATGTGGCTACCAGTATCCTTTTGTTGTCGTATCTGTCCTGTAGCATTTTTCAGGCTACCTCATAATTACTCTCTGTTAGACTAAAATGACTAATCAGCTTGCTCTCTTTTCCTGCTACGTTTGTCTTGAAATGCCACATTTTTTATATTGATGGTAATTGTTGCTTTTGTACCATTTGTGAGAAAAGCTCATAAAATTGGCGCCATTTCAAATAATCATCGTCGAACTTAATATGTAAAAATTACCAGTCAGTCCAATCAGTTGTTGCCGTACTGGGCTTGATTAAATCTCATCAACTCTGGTTTTTCAAAATTTTTTGACAAGATGTACTCCGACTCCCACCCACGAAATGGTCAAACAACAAAGTAACTGCTTAACTCATGCTCCCTTTAGACGATGCGAAATAGTGATCCTGATGTGGATCTTATAATTCCTGTGCAACTGCTGAAAAGTCGTAATCCGGATGTAGAATATATTAATGTTTTCTTGAATCCTTTTAATTATCGATCCAGCTGACTCTATGCCACTACAGGATCATGTTGGGGTCGCCAAATTATGCATGTAAATAGGATAGGGAGCAAAACAAATTTTAATACACACACAAGTCCTTGAACTTGGAATGCAATTTAATTGCTTTATCCGTTCACTTTCTAAAATTCAAAAAAAATGTGCACCCAAGTACTTAAACTTGGAATGCAACTAATTGAATATTATAAAAGAAAAAGAGACTCTGAAAAAAAGAAGCGGTCTGTTTCAATTTTACAGTATGAATGACGTTTTATTCAAAAAATGTTTTGCCTTATATACTAAATCTTAAGCGCTAAGCTATAAGCTAAAATAAATACGATTACACTATTATTAAAAATATAATTTTAAATTGTCATAAATTAAAACGAACATCAAAATAGATTTGTTGGCTTATGCTAAAGAGAAAATGAAAATGTATTGATAAATTGTAAGCGTTAGGTTAAAGATATTATAAGTTAAATCAGCACCATATGACGAGCGTTTTCTTGCTGGAAAATTTCGTTGTTTGTTGCACATAAGTTGTTTTCATATACGTGGTGGAGTATATGAACAATAGTCCTTCCACGTATAATGGGGTAAGTTTGTTCCCCAGTCGGCGGTTGGACTTTATAAGGGGTAATATCCTTTTTATAAGTTATAGCTGCCCTGTCAGTTTTCGGTTCTTAATTGAATATTTCTGAGCGCTTTTAAAACGATCAGTTCGTCTAAGTTGTTGATTTTCCAAAATCTTTTAATGATGTTATGTGTACTGTCCTCGATACATATGCAGCATGTATCCAACCAAGTGTTGTGGTAAATTTGTTAGAGCGAAATATATCGGATAGTTTGATACCAGTGATAGATAGATAGAGGTGGCTGAGGAGAAAACCCATATTCCCCACACAATTAGCACGTAAGTACCGTTTTGCTACCACTAAAACATCTCGGAAGTGGGCCTTAAGTGATATGATAGGCTCTGGAGGATCAAAGCCAACCAGTACAGTTAAGGAAGGACCATAGTTTAGAGGGACATAAGAGAGATGGATCGCTCAGCGATTCCAACTGCCAACGTCCAAAGTGCCTTAGTCTACTCGATCTAAGTGCAGGACACATACAGAGAAAGTGTTCCAACGTTTCCGGGGTGTCCTCTTCCTTACAACTTCTGCAGGTGCTGTAATAAGGGAAACTTAGTCTAGCCGCGTGCTCTCGCAAGGTCTTTGCGGGGGTTTGACAGTAACGTTCTGATACGTTTTGGGTCGATCGAAGACCAAATAAGCCTAGCTTTCCTGCAGCTATTCATATTTTGCCATTTATAGTGTAACGATTGCACTGGCCAGGGTATCCTCAACGGATGCCCAAGCGTTCTGTCATAGAAAATTTTTACATATATTTTCAGCGACCTCTGGCGATGGTGTTTTCCAGAATATTTTTTACTAGAAAATGAAATAATACAATACTTTATTACAATAATTCCTATTATTTACAATAATTCATATTTCTAGTACTGACAATGATTTTTAGTCTAAAGAATTACTTAATTTTATCCACTCTTAACTACCACGTGACAAATCGAGGACCTGCTAATCTTCTAAGTTTCTTTTCTTCTTCTTTTCTCTTTACTCTATGCATGCGGTCAAAACCGAGACAGAACCCAGTGTTTTAACCGCAGTGGACCGTCAATACCTTTGGAACAGAATCCACTTGTCGTAACGTCCACGAAAATCTGTGTCTCTAAATCTTATAGTCGAATCTAAGCCAGAACCTGTGATTGGACTGTATTGAAGGCCGCTGTTACTTTGGAACGAAACCCAATTGTCGCAAAGCCACGAAAAATCTTTGCAGTCGAATCTAAGCCGAAACCTGTGATTGGACTGAAGTGTAGGCCGTTGTTACTTTGGAACAAAATCCAATTGTTGCAACGCCACGAAAAAATCTTTGTTACTAGCACTTCTCTTTGTCAAAAATTTTATTAATATTCAAAAAATTATTGGTTAGTTATAGCTCTTTAAGTAATAACTTATTCTTTAATGAAAGGCAAAAGAAAAATTTAAATTGGGGGAAAAAAACCAATAAGTGCCTCGTGTACTTACAGATTATTATAATTTTTTTCTTCTCGCCGTAATTTTAGCTACACTCTAAAATTATAAAAACACGTGCACCCTGGTTGTCTTCTTGTTCTTTTTGTTCTTATATGTCTTTTTGTTTCTATTAAAGCACACCAAATTGTCTTTTTTGTTCTTCTTCTTTATTTCTATTTTTTCTATTAAAATGCACTTTTTATTGTCTCTTATTTTTCTATTAAATATTTTTGTTTGCTTTATATTATTTCTTTTTAATTAACTTGTTACATTTCTTTTTAACAAAAAATAAAGCACGCGAGGCCACCCACCACTCACCCTCTCCTTTGCTTTAACTTTCTTTCTTGATCCGCGCTCACCAGTCGCTGTTCTCCCTGCTTCTCCGTCTCGATCCCCAGTCTCCGGATCCGAGCTCCCGTGCTGCTATCTCGCCATCTCGATACCAAACAAGTTCTTTCCCAGCCACGCATAATTTTAACACCTGCTTCGGACTGCGTCGGCGTCCAACCGTTTCGCTTTCTTTATTTTCTTTTTTGCAAACCAAGCTTACGCACACCTGTCTCATCATTCGTATTCATATGCATAGAAAGCTTTTTGCGCATACATTCGTAACGTCGATTGCTCTTTAAACCGTTTCGCACATCTTGCTGCTCTCCTCAAACTAACATAACTCCCACACACCTCCTTCGTCATTCGTCTTCGTACAGCAAACTATTCGCTCATGTATTCGTAGCGTCACCACGTGAGCAGCTCTTTGAGTGGGTGAGAGTGCTTTCGTTCGGACGCACGAATACACTTCTGTTTAGAATGGAGTTGGCCTTGTGTGTACGTTTGGCGCAGCATGACAGCATTTTATACGATGTCGCGAATGCTCGAATTACTGCAGTGTGTAGCATACAGTAACTTTCTCTCACCGAGAGAAATTAATTGTGTGTGTGCGTGCCTACGTAAAGCTCCTGAGTTGTTGTTTTTTAATCAATATCGTGGGTGGTTTCTAAATTAACTAATTTCTACCATATATCTAATTATTAATGTAGAAGTAAACAAATCTATTCTAATTTGAACAAAATTTTATCCGAAACAAGGAAAAACGTTAACTTCGGTGGAACCGAAGCTGAAATACCCGTTACATGGGCGTGTCGTCTTGGTTTTGACCCTGGATGACCAAAAAAATGTTTTTACCCAATTGGGAGCGAGTACATTCATAAATAATTACTATTTAAAAAAAAATCGAAAAAAATCGATAAGTTTGTATGGGAGCTATACCTAAAAATGGGCGTGGCACTCTCATTTTCGAACTTAACCTAGTCGTTGCCGAGAAAAGCTTAAGTTTAAAATTTCAGCCCAATATCTTTATATCTTCATCGAATAAATCGCATAGCGACAAACAGACGGACAGACGGACGGACAGACGGACATGGCTAGATCGATTCGTCTCATCGAGCTGATCAAGAATATATATACTTTATGGGGTCTCCGATGCCTCCTTCAATGCGTTACAAACTTTTGGACAAACACTCAGCTTGCTCGTTTCCGGTGATATTACTATGCCCTGGAACCCATGAGAGGCAGAGTGTGTTGTGTCGACCAACAAGATTTAGTTTATTTTTTACATTCCCTTACTAACTTAGATTTGGTAATGTGAGCATCTAGCGCTTTGATGGCAGCTTGGCTATCTGAGAAAATTAGAACCGATCAGTCCCGAGCATCCAGCTGCTCCAGTAGCTTGCACGCTTCTAGTACAGCATGGACTTCCGCCTGGAACACACTGCAGAGATCCGGCAGTCGAAAGAACTCTTCCACTGCCAAGTCCTCCGAGTATACTCCAGACCCCACACCGCAGTCCATCGTAGACCCGTCGGTGTTGAGCGACAGACCATCATCATTTCCCATCGGCTCTGCCATCCAGTCTTGCCGTAAAAGAGTTGTGGTTTTAAAGGATTAAATCAAATCCGAAGATTCAGACGTAAAGTCCGAAGGGCCATTTAAATCCGTCGGGGTTTTGGATAAATCATCGCTGTGACCATAGCTTAGTGAGGTCCACAAGCCTTGTTCTTTTAGTCGGAGTGAGCTGGTCGAGGCCAACTGCTTGATGAATAGGTCAATAGATATAAGGTTTAGCATTGCATTTAGGGCCTTGGAGGAACAGGTTCTAATTGCCCCAGTGACCCCAATACAATCCGACCTCTGTACCCTTGATAACTTTTGGATATTGTAGTTGTTTTTAAGAGCCAGCCACCAGGCTAAGGCTCCATATCAGAGAATTGGCCGTACAACTACAGTGTAAAGCCATAGAACCATTTTCGGTGAGAGGCCCCATCTGGGTTCGAAAAGTTTGGAACACGAGTAGAAGGCAATCGATGCCTTCTTCACTCTTTCTTGGATGTTATCTTTCCAGTTTAGTTTGGGATCTAAGATAAGACCCACGTACTTTTCGCTGTCAGAAAGGGATAATTCTTTACCGCCTAGTTTAGGGAGTTGGAGTTTCGGAATTTTGTACCTATTTGTGAAGAGCACCAGCTCTGTTTTCTCCGGGTTGACTCCGAGGCCACACCTAGTGGCCCATCTGTTAAGTCTACCTAGAACCCCCTTCATGATATTGCTTATCACGGAGGGACATGCTACAACCTTTACACCCCCGATCCAGTTAAGTTAGAACAGGGTTTAGGGTCAGGAGCCACAAAAGAGGAGAAAGTACCCCACCATGGGGGGTTCCTCTATTTACGTATTTGGTAAGCTCTACATTTCCCAACTCGGCCCGAATAAGCCTGCTTTTAAGAAGTGACTCAATCCAGTTCTTGATGCAGTCCTCCACTTGGAACTTCGTCAAGGACTCTATTATTGAGTCCGTATTGACGTCGTTAAAAGCACCCTCAACATCTAAAAATGCTGCTGGGCTGTACTGTTTATGATACAGAGACTTTCTGCAGTTTTGACGACCTCATGAAAAACAGTCTCCTTAGAGAGATTGTTTCCATTTATTCTCTCTCTAAGGTAAGAGTCTAGAATTCTTTCCGTAGTTTTTAGAACAAAAGAAGTCAGTTTAATGGGACTGAAATCTTTTGATTTAATATGGAATACCTTCCCTGTCTTTGGTATGAAGACTACTCTAGCCTGTCTCCATGACCGAGGAATGTGGTTTAGGCAGATACAACTGATCATCAGTTGACGAAGCCACTCGACCATGTCCTTACTGTTCGTCTGTAGCATCTTAGGGATGATATTGTCGGGAACTGGACTTTTATAAGGCGAAAACGTGCCAATAGCCCAATGTGTCCTGTCGATTGAGAATACTGACCTAGCTACCTGCTCGGCCCTGGTGGCCTAGTGGGGATGCACTTGTGGCTCTAAACTACTGCAGCCCGGGATGTGGGCGTCCATAAGGATGTCAAGAGATTCGGTCAGCGATTCTGTGGCAGTGCCATCAGATCTCTGCAAGAGAGACAAGTTGGCATGTAGCTTTGCCAGCAGTTTGCTTAACCTAGCTGGTTCACCAATATTTTTTATAGACTCGCAGAACGTTTGCCAGGATTCTTTCTTGGCTACGCGAACTGCTTTTTTTATACCTACGCAAACTATATTTGTAGGGTTGCCATTTTTTGTGGAATAGTACTCATTAAAGATTCTCCAAGATTCCTTCCTGAGTTTGCTGAGATCACTGTTCCACCATGGAGGTACCGGTTTCCTAACATGGCGGACGGGACAACAGGCCTCAAAGGCTCTGTTTAGAGTTTTTTCGAATTGTAGAGAGCCTTTCTCTTGTTCTTTGATTGATGCAAAGTTGGAAACGGAAATTTCCCTAAAGCTAGCCTGGGTGATTCTGCAGAATCTACTCCAGCCAGCCCTCTTGGGGTTTCTGTACACTTAGTGATATGTCGATGAGATGTAGAGGTCGAACAGGATATTCCTATGGTCAGATAGGAACAGCCTGTCCGACACTCTCCATCGATCGACCCTAAGGGTCACCTGCTCTAGCAAAAGTGTTATGTCTAAAACTTCCTCCCAACCTGCGAAACTATCCGTACTAATGAAGTCAAATAAACACTCACCTCGATCGTTTGGCATCGCATCCGAGGATGATCACAACCACTACGCTGAGCCAGACTAGCCAGCGCCTGCACTTCCTCGGGTGGGCCGACGCGATGAGACAGGCACGGCCGCTCCCATCGATCCGCCTCACAACTGAAAGATCCGGACTACTAGCGTCGGGACAGAAGTATAGATTTAAATGCCATTTAGCGACAAAGCAAGCACGAGGTTTACTTACTTGACTATAGTACAGCTTGTACCCAGGTATGTTTAGACATTGACGGCATTATCCCTCACCCAGGGCTCCTGGATGAGGCAGAGGTCAATGTCCTTCTCGCAAAGGAGGACACGAAGGCTATCCGAGGCAGAGCAAGAGTGCTTGAGATTAACCTGCACGACTCTCATCGTCTTGCTGCACCAGGGTGTCCTCGAGTACCAGGTCGTCCAAGAGCCTGTCTGCTTCCTCCAGATCAAGGACGTCGTCCGGAGGGGCTTGACCCAACAACTTAATGCGGGTCTTCCGGATGCCAAAGTGGAGCCTTCCACCCTGCCTTTCTACAGATTTTGGACCTCCTCGGCCTTTATGATGGCCCAGTTCGCCATTGAGACATCGGGGTTCTGGAGCCGAAGTTCCCTGAGGTTTCTGGCCTGATCCGTCTGCCCCTTAGGCAGCCAGATGCGTGCCCGAGGTCTCCTCGGTATCTCACTGGCCGGGATATGCTTGAGCTTCATGCCGTCCCAGAGTTCGCTAATCTTAGCGAACGGCTCCAGTAAGAATACTTTGGAAGCCTCATCTTCACATCTGACCACCCTGTGGCCTCTGATCACGTCAGCGCCCTCAAAACTTGGGATTCGGTCCATCCTCTTCCAGCATATCCAACACCATGTCAGTTAGGCGAGCCTCGATCTCGTCCCATTTGTCCATGATCGACTTCCCGGATTTGCAACGTTCGTCGGCAACCCTCTTTCGAGGGTTCCCTCTAGCGTCCTTGGCTTTCTTAGCAGCGTTAGAGGGTTTCTCCGCGGACCTGTCCCGTTTAAAGGAGGCCTTCGCTGCTGCGCTGGTGGTAGGGCGTTCCGACTGAAGCTCCTTTGTAGCGACGAACACGTCCACTTCTTTTTGGAACTTCGCCTTGTCGGCAACGTCCCTGTCGACGACTACGCCCTCTTGTTCATTTTTGGCGATCTTCGCCAGTATGAATAGGGCCCGCTTTTAGTCGGCCTTCGGGTTTGATTTTTTTTCGGCTTCGTAGCCCCACTGCTCGTGGAGGCCATTCCGACCGATGGTTTGACGGATGTGGCAGGAGCACCACCGGTACTACCTGCCACTATCTCTAAAAATGTGTCCCGACTAGACACAGAGACGCTGTCAAAGTCGGTGAGGGACAAGTAATAATCTAGTCCCGAGAGGTCCGAAGCTGGGGTATTTGTTGAAGTCATAGTCATAAACTCCCACCTTGTCCGACGCGGCGGGACCGAGATAAGGTTGGGGATGTTCATAGTAGCAGAAAGGTAGTCCCCACTACCAGACCACAGTCGCCAGCTTGCAGGGAGGCTCCGTACGAATACAGCCGGATTTTACCCCCGGCTGCAAACCTAAAATTCAATGGGCACGGCCACCGCATAACACCCTGAGCTTGAGGGGAAGAAGTGTGGAAACAGCAAGAAAAGATAAAATAGTGAAGAAGGGAGACAGAAAAATTTTAAAGAGTAGAAGATAGAAAAGAAGGTGTGCTGTAAGCTGAAGAAGACGACAAACCATAACGTCTTGTCGGTGTTGCACCCGCAGAGCACCCGCTAATTGTCCTATGCCTCTTATTCGCTTTCGCTTATTTAGAGGAGAATCAAATCGGAGGGGCGCGGTAGAAAGGACGTCCGCCGCTGCGTTGGGAGGACCAGGTCCTAGGTGACATCCGCAGGATCGGTATCCCAAGATGGTATATGGAGGCACTGGATTACAACCGCTGATGCCAAATCTTATATGATGCCAAGGCCGACAATCGGCTGTAGTGCCATTTGTATATATATTATTTAGAGACTAACCACCAGTCGGTTTTAAATGCGCAGCACCCATGACTGGGCCCTAGCCCATGTCTAGTATGCCGCCGTTCCAAAAGCGACATAGTGGTCGTTCGCTATCCGCAACCTGCGACCCGCCCGGTTCCCACAGCTATGGGTCCCACAGAAACCACTTCTTAAATTTCTGTGAAGCCAGATATATACCAGTGATAGATTGAATAGTTTTCTTGAACTCCACTGTAGCCAATAGTATCGAATCCGATGTTTTACCCCGGTCGATTCTTAAGCATCTTGCGATTTCACACAAAGTACGGTGAATTCTTTCTACGTATCCGTTAAAGTACTATGTAGTGGACGGGCGTTTACAATTTCTATATCAAAGATATATTTCAAACAATACCTAATACTTGTTGAATTGAGGAATAGCTTGCTATTGCAATATATGGTTATCACAGCTGGGAAGATTTTCACCAACGAAAGAAGTGGTTTTTAACATCAATTATAGTCCGAGATGGTATGCCCGTGTGGTGTTCGGGCTGTCAAAAAAACCATCACAGGCCCAGCTTGACGTAAAAGGTGTCTTAAAAGAAAAATTCTCAGAATGAGGTTGGTTTCACAAGGGCCCCTCATCCGGAAAACAACTTGAAACCATAAGAAGACAGGAACAATGGCTAAAACGGCTAAAAGATATAGAAGTACTGCAGTAGGCAGGGGAAAGAGCTCTGGAGTCTCCAACTACCGTTAAATCTGCTACTCATAAAAACAAATCCTGGAAACGATTTTAGGAACACAATTTAAAAATAAGCCACGGAGTGTTCGATCCCTTAACAGGGATGGTGCAACTAAACTACTGATTGACACCCTGACAAATTTAAGGATGATATTACAGGCATCCAGGAAATGCGATCGATTGGAAGTGGACAGCTAGAAAAAGCAACCTGCGACATCTACTACAGTGGCCATGCATATCAAAGTATATTTGGATGTGGCTGCGTGGTTAGTAGGAAGTTACGTGGTTAGTAGGAAACTACGTGGTCTCGACTTCAAATTTACACCGGTAGACGAGCGCCTTGCCTTGATACTCATCAAAGCTAAATTATTCAACATAAGCTTAATATGTGTACACGCCCCGACATTGGACAAAGACTATGTGAAGAAAGATGAATTCTATGTGCGGTTAGAACAACTTTACGAGCGCTGTCCCAAGCATGACATCAAAATTGTCATCGCTGATTTTAATGCCCAAATTGGAAGAGAAAAATCTTTCGAAAAACCACCGGAAAATTTGGCCTACATGACACCACCAATAATAATAAAGGCTAATCGACTTGTCGCGGGCCGTAACATGTTCCTAATTAGAACCTGATTCCAGCACATCGACATCCACAAAGTAACTTAGCGCAACATCCACTCGGGCTGACTTGGTACAGCCCACGCCAAGCGAGCTACCGTACAACGAAAGCTAGATGTTGGTAGGCTAAACTCGCAGCAGACCGCCGCTGCCTTCTTAACAAGGGTCTCTCAACTGCTTGGAGAGACCACTTCGGCATCCGACTATATAAACGATCAGTAGAAGCATATCTATAACTCATTAAGTAAGGCAGCCAAAGAGGTTGTTGGTTATACTAAGCTTCGGAGGCAACTTGGTACGATGAGCTGTTTTGAGCGATATCGACAAAAACGGAGAGAAGAAAAACGCCTTTTCAAACACAAAGAGAAAGACCAAGAAAGGCGTGAGCTGGAGAAAGTTGAGATGATGTGCGACATAAATGAGGCTCGAAAATTCTATCAAAAAATCAAGCGCTTGACCGAAGGTTATAAGCCCGGAGCATCGTTCTGTAAAGATGCGCATGGAAGTGTGGTGACAGATGTCACTTATGTTATGGAGGAACCACTCCTCTACCTTACTTGGGGGCGAGGACAGGAACAATGCCGTCAGCGGAGAAGATGAAAATCTGGCTCCCCCGACCGATGATGGCATTCCTGTGGAGCCAACAGACTATGACAAGGTCTTAGAAGCTTTACAGAGGCTTAAAAATAACAAAGCGGCGGGAGCAAAAGAGCTTTCCGCTGAGTTATTAAAGACCGGCGCCGAAGAGTTGATTCGATGTAAGCATCAACTTTTATGCAAAATATGGACTGGTGAATGCATTACCAGCGATTGGAACGTAAGTGTGCTCTGTCCAATCCGTAAGAAAGCAGACCACGCAATCTGCGCACACTATCGCAGTATAAGCCTCATACAAGTCGCTTATAAAATTATATCTGGCGTATTGTGCAATAGGCTGAAACCGTACGTAGCAAGTACTGTTGGACAATACCAGTGCGGTTTTAAACCGAAGAAGTCGACCACCGACTCCATATTCACACTGAGTCAGATTCTGGAAACGACCAAAGAGAAGGATATCGACGCACACCACCTAGTTGTCGATTTCAAAGACTCTTTCGACACGCCAATAAAATCAAAGTTCTTCAGAGCACTGACTGAACTTTGTATCCCTGCAAAAACCGTTCGCCTCTGTATGATGCCGCTGACAAACACTCAAAGCGCTGTCAGAGTCGGTAAAAGTCCCTTTGACACCATGAGAGGCTTCAGACAGGGAGATGCGTTTCAATCCCTTGTTGGAATATATATACTACTCCAATACCCACACGTCGATTTGACGCTCAATATTTTCTTACAAAAAACTATTCTTCTCCCTTTCATGACATCGACATAATGGGCAAAAATCCACGTACAGTGAGCTAGGCTTTCAAATTTATTGAAGAGAATTCCCGCAAAATGGGACTTGCGGTGAAAGAAAGTAAGACGAAGTACTTGGTATCTTCTCGCAAATCAACAACACGACCTAAGGATTTTGTGACTATGGGAAATTTCACCTACGAGGTTCTAGAAAACTTCGTCAACTTGGGCTCTCAAAAAAACAAGAGCAATAACCCCAGCCCAGAAATTAGACAAATAATTACTCTGGCGAACCGATGCTACTTTGGTCTCGGTAAGCAAATGCGAAGTAAAGTCTTATCCAGAACAACGAAAATCAAACTCTACAAGACGTTGATTATCCCAGTCCTGTTGTATGGCACAGAGACATGGCTTATGTCAGAGGCTGACAAATCAGCGTTGGGAATATTTGAGAGAAAAATTCTTCGTTAAATCGTTGAACCTGTCAGAGTGGACAACGAAAACCATCTATATAACGACATCGATATACTCATGCGCATCAAGTACAAACGATTGCACTGGGCTGGTCACGTGCTTCGAATAGAAGAACTGGCTCCGGCGAGACAAGTGTACGAAAAAAAGTGAATGAAATCAGAGGGGCACGAAAGCCAGGACGACCGCCGATTTAAATCTGGAATTGGTATCTAATAGCATTGCACCATACCAGCTGTGTTAATACCCTAATTAATGCCCAGGCTTTTCATAAGCTGTAGTGGCCACACTTACATATATAGTCCGAGAAATAATCGCCTGTATTCCGGCTTACTCTGAGAACTTGTCAATGCAATTCAAAAAATGAAAACAATTTTGTTGAGTAAATGTCGATGTAAAGGATTTCCCCGGCGCTCCTGGAATCTTAGTCTCAACGATTTGATGCTTGACGTGGTATCTGTCGTTTTTGGCAATTTTTTTTCGTTATAGGAAAGAAGTAATCACTGAGAATTTGTTTTACATTCTCTTGAGCAGCGCGATGCGTTCTAACATATAGTGCTCTTGATTGGCAATCTTCAATTGCTCATTAGGATTGAAAATGTCAATTACGATTTTAATTATATTACGGAACGTATCCGTTTGAAATGTTTGGACCACTTTGTATTGAATACGATCCATGATATGAAGCTTGCAGTGAATTACATTTAATCTTTCTAATTTGACTATCTCTTGTAGTGTTGCCATTAAGTTTTTTAAGTCCTTGAATACGACCAAGTGACGTAATTTATTTTTAAACATAACCACTGTTCTCTTAGAGGTCGTTTGCCCTGACTCCAGAATAAATTTTTTTTTGTAGCAATTGACTGGTTTGTTGACTGTCTCAATCGTGTAAGTGAGCAACTCTTCAATATGAACCATCGTTACATCCACATTCCGTTCTGTGAGCAATGGACTCATAAACTGTCGTGGCAAGGCGTCAGCGATGAAGTTGATTTCGAACGCATTGTGAGGAGCCTCACGCCATGCTACGTTCGACCCCGATTCCGGAAGAGAGCTCCTCACACTGCTTCCACGGTTCAATTTTTAGTTCTTTCGTACTTTACGATAGCTGTGAGGATCTGCTACTCACGCATTTGTTTCAGCAACGCAACCCCAACTGCGGAGTTCCTTCTACCAGAGTCAAATTGTTAAACAATTTTTCTAATTTCCCTTTTATATTGCTCATAAATAATATACCAATTGCTTCTCTTCTCTTTTTAGAAAAGACACAAAATTTACTTTCTTTTAATCTGTGTTGGACAAATATAATTTCTTAAGTTTGACAGTTTTCGTGCCCATTCCTTTAAAAATGAAAATTGTTGACATACCTCTCAAAAATCGGTTAAATATGTGAGACGAATACCTCATTACCTTTAGGCATTTCAGTATTGAAGCCTATGTAAGATGAATACCGCATATACTCTAGGCATTTCAATAAGGAAAGGAAATGTTACACATAATTTTCATGCAATTTGGAAAAAAAAAATTATCAATATTGCACAAAGTAACACTTTTTTATATCCACCAGCGCTAAATATGGAATTAAGTGATTTAACTAAAGTAAGAGATTTTTTCGTTTCCGAAATAGAGAAAAATTTTACTGAAGTGATTACAAATTTTTCAGAATTTAAATGAATGTTCAAATGTTGAAGAAGCACCATTAGAAAAAGATTAAAAAATATTGCAAAAAAAAAAGTACCCATAATAGAATGGAGTGGTGGAAATATAATGAAGAATATTATCCACAATTGTCAAAATTTGCATTACAAATACATCCAATTTCCGTAAGTAGTGCAGCAGCAGAGTGAAGGTTTTCTTTTGCCGGGAATATTATAATAGAGAAGAGAAACAGATTAGCCCCTAATTCTGTTGATGCTATACTATTTCTGAATTAATTTTATAATAATCAAAATGTAAAAAATTAATTTTTTTTTTACTATACATTTAAATCATAATGAAGTTATTGCTTAATTTTAATTTTTTTGTAGCTATGAAATAAAGCTATCATTCTGTTTACAATTAATTATTATGTTATTATTGTTAAATAAACTCACAAATTTGATCGATGTCTACGCAACAATCGCATCAACAGAAAATACATGTGAAACAAATCCAAAAAAAACAAGGAAAAATGTTAACTTCGGTGGAACCGAAGCATAAATACCCGCCACACGAATCTTTGAATAGTTAGTGAATAGTGAATCATCAGTGGCTTATATACATTTACAAATATATAGACGAAAAAAATTAATTTTTCATACAAAAGTTTAAAAAATCGGTGAGTTTGTATTTGGGCTATACATAAAAATGGGCGTGGCATCTTGGTTTTGAAATTGGATGATAAAAGAAGTGTTTTTACCCAATTTGGAGTAAATAAATTCATAAATAATACCAATTTTTATTCAAAAATTTAAAAATGGGCGGTAAATTTGTGTGGGGGCTACACTTAAAAATGGGCGTGGTACTTTGTTTTTGATATCGGATGTCGTTAGAAGAGTTTTTATTCAATTTTGAGTGAATATATTCATAAATAATACCTATTTTCATTCAAAAATTCGAAAATGTGCGGTAAATTTGTATGGGGGCTATACCTAGAATGGGCGTGGCACCTTGGATTCGACTTTGGATGACATAAGAAGAGTTTTTTACCCAATTTGGAGTGGATACATGTATAAATAATACCTATTTTAATACATAAAATCGAAAATTTTTGGTAAGTTTGTATTGGGGCTACACCTTAAAATGGGCGTGGCAACTTGGTTTTAACATACAAAGTAGTCGTTGCCGAGAAAAGCTTAAGTTCCAAATTTCGGCGTTATATCTATATATCTTCATTGAAAAAATTGCGAAGAAATAAACAGACAGACGGACAGACAGACAGACGGACATGGCTAAATCGATTCGTCTCATCGAGCTGATCAAGAATATATATACTTTATGGGTCTACGACGTCTCCTTCAATGCGTTACAAACTTTCCGACAAACTGAATATACCCTTCACACTATGTGTGGCGGGTATAAAAACAAGCAAAAAATTAGTTGTTCACTCAGTCATCAACGGTGGACCGCTGCAGATCTCTGGTTTGTATGTTTCAAGTAAAAGAGATAGTAGTTTCAACCTAAATTATTTAAAATTTAGAAAATTGAGGAGTATTGTCGCATATTGCGTTTTGTTTTTCATTTATAAAATGCAAGATTCGAATTGTTAACTCTAGATTGTAAAATGCACTATGCTTTAAATTAAATAACAACATTTTTACCACGACTTTCAAAAAGTACGCCTAAATAAATAGTTTTAATAAAACAGTTTTTGATTAAATAAGAAACCGGTTGAAGTCCTAACATAAGACTTGTCTCTACATGGTACTTCTAGAGTTAGCATCAGATGTCGTCGAAACAGTATTAAACTTCCTTGAAGACCTTTTCTTAGTATTGCTGCTCCAGCACCAACCCCAAATAAACCAAATCCTCCAAAGTAAGGGTTGCTTGACAAGCTTGAAATTAATTCACTTAATGTTATTACAATAAATCTAAAAAGAAAAAAAGCTTTTAAAAATCAATTGATCTAACAAATATAAACTACACTATTGTACAGATATAAGACATAACAAAATTATACTAGAATTATTATTTCACCGTTCTAATGATATATGTATGTTTATCTCATTTTAGCCTTCTATGTACTTTTTCACACTTCGTTTTCTTCTTTTAAGTATGATAGTTCCAAAACTTACAATTCTCCGTTGCTTTTATACGAGGACGAGACATTGAAAGAACTGTTCTTTAGAAGTGAAAGTTTCCGTACCTAGTGAAACGCTCGCTTCCGAAAATCCAAGTTAGAATCATCAAGAAGATTGTACGTATGCATGTATGTATGTACTATATGTATGCATGTAAGCATGTATGTATGTGTGCATGTATGTATGTATGTATGCATGTATGCTTGAATGAACTTACTGACGATCAGTCCATCTGCTCGTGTGCAGCATAACTGCACAGACAATAACTAAAGTGTCAAGTGACAACAAGGTCACTAACTTCTTGCTTAACACATCGCATATCTAAGAACTGTTTAGCTAGCGTTCGGCTCGCGCTGCACTTTAGAATTCTAATATAAAATGTATCATATAAAGAATTTAATAAACACAGTCTTGGTTTGGCTCTAAAGTGAAACGGTTTTTTATTACAGCATGTATACATGTATGTATGTATGTATGTACCCAGTCGGAAAATGTTGAAGGTGTTTCTAATATAAGGTCTTTTTCTACAACCATTGCTCATTGATTTAGAGTTAACTCTAAAAGAAACTCAGTGGAACGGTTTTTTGGAGCTTAGATCGAAAATTGTCTTACAATGTAAGGCCAGAATTAAAGTGCCTAATATCGAGCGGCTTAGTGTTTCAGACGAATTTTTTTCACAATCATGAATATACTCTAAAAGAAACAATGTGGAATTATGAAATGTGAGCACGAATGACATGTCGTCATGCCATTTAAAATGATCTTTATACCGAATTGGCCTTACGAAATAAGGCAAGATGGGAATGTGAACACGAATGATAAATCGTTCGTGCTCACATTTCCATTCTTGATTTATTTCGTAAGGCCTTTAGCTTAAGATGACCATCAAACCGGAATTGCTTTACAAAACCATCATACTGTCGACCGGTCTGTGTAAAAGGAATGGGAGATCGATATGAGAAAACAGAGGCCTCCCCCTTCCAAAAGATGTTGGTTTAAGCGCTCTTGTGTTTCAAACGACAGCTACCGAGCGTTTTTTTTACACATGAATGTACGTACATTCATATATGAACCTCTTACAACTATGTATTCAAGTATTTAATGGTTTGGCATAGACAGTTAAAATGATGAGCAAACGCAAAACCTGAAAGGCTTTCGAATTTAAGCCTTGGACGAGAGATTTAAAATTATTTATTTCAAATTGGAATAGAAACTGTACTTGTTAATATACATATATATATATATATATATACTAGAAGATACCCGGCGGAGACGTCGTAGACCCCATAAAGTATATATATTCTTGATCAGCTCGACGAGACGAATCGATCTAGCCATGTCCGTCTGTCTGTCTGTATATTTCTAGGCATCTTTTTTGTTGAAGATATAAAGATATTAAGCTGAAATTTGGAACTTAAGCTTTTCTCGGCAACGACTAGATTAAGTTCGAGAATGAGAGTGCCACGCCCATTTTTAGGTATAGCCCCCATACAAACTTACCGTTTTTTTCTCGATTTTTTGTAAAAAAATACTAATTATTTCTGAATGTATTCGCTCCCAATTGGGTAAAAACATTTCTTTTGTCATCCAGTGTTAAAACCAAGATGCCATGCCCTCTTTTAGGCATAGCCCCCATATAAACTTTCCGTTTTTTTCGATTCTTCCGATTTTTTGTATAAAAATACTAATTATTTATGCATATATTCACTCCAATTTGGCTAAAAACATTCCAATGTCATCCAATGTCAAATCAGATGTGTCTTTTTTCCCAAACAAACATTCCGCCCATTTTCGAATTTTTGTATGAAAATGGTTATTATTTATTCATGTATTTACTCCATATTGGGTAAAAATTCTTCCAATATCATGGTGCCACGCCCATTAGTAGGTGTTTCTTGCATACAAACTTACCGCCCATTTCCAGATATTTTCGAGAAATATGTTGTTATACATATCTGTATTTTTAGCTCAAAATTTTAAATTAATATTGTGTGTAAACTTGGGTGACCACTGATGATTACACAAAAACTCTTTAAAGATTCGTGTGACGGGTATTTAAGCTTCGGTTCTACCGAAGTTAACGTTTTTTCTTGTTTTTTTTTATTTTACTCAAAGTATACAGGGGAAAGCTGTAAGGTGTTTATTATCTTTGTATTTGTTTATGTTAAAAAGCAAAAAAATTTTTGTATGAGAAAATTAGAAAATCGACTTCTTAAATGAACCGAATGTGCGTAATGCATTGTTTTAATGGTCTAAAACTCTACTTGCATTGTTTTCTTTCAAATGTAACCGGTTTGGGGTTCATTGGTTAGACGGTTTCAACGTATAGAGTAGACATAGAAACATATACACATTTTTATATACATAGATAGATATATATATATATATATATATATATACAGTAGGGCAGGTCATTAAAAACTTTTTTCGAATTTGGGACGCTAATAGGGCTCAAAAGCTGTGTTCACATATCCAAAATGTGTGTACACAAACCGATTGCTGTACGACGATGCCTTCCATCTGCGCATTGACGATAAAAATCGAAAATTTTAGGTAAATTTAAGGAAAAGTTGGAAATTAGACAAATTTTTTTCTTTACTTATTTCCAACTTTTACCAGTCAAAAGCGGTACTCCTAGCCACCAAAACACGTATAAATTGTTGTAGAACCTATACCTGTTCTAGAGTACTCTGTCAAAACGCCGAAAAAAGTAATTAAATCAGACCATTTTTTTTTAAATTGGAAAATTATTGATTTCTGTGTGGCGAAAGGGCCCAGGACTCACCTCTTGGCGGTGCAACTCGAGTCCCTCCCGTCTCACACCCAACCAACCACCCTCACGTGTGGACGAGTTTTAAATTGTAAAGTCTTTCTTACTCTCAAAACTTGGGCAAAAGTTTCCGATCTTCGAGTCTAACGCGTACAAATCACACATTTCTTACTCGAAGACTCTGGCACTTCTTGGTCCACCCTTTCGACAGATTGCGTATGCGACGCAACATTGGCCAATCGGACATCAGGCATTGGAGCAAACCGATCTTCTATGATGCGTCGTTGTTCGATGTCCGTCAAGTTGGTGGTTATCGGTGGCTCAAATATTTCTTCCTCGGGCCATTCAATCATTTCTGTATAATCCCTTTGCAGAGAAATTCAAGGTCGGTGGGATGAATTTCCGGACGATAGTATGGTTGCTGGGTTTGTGGGCCTGCAAAATTCGATGAGCTGCTTGTTGCCTTACCTCTATCCTCTCATTGTGTAGCATTGCCACCGGGTTGTTTTACGAGGGATAAATGATTTTCCTTAACAATTCTTTTGGTGTTTCCGGTCATTATTCAACCTCAGCCAAAACCTTCAACCAACTTGAAGAATCTTGCAATGTTTAAATATAACAGTGCTCCCTCATGGTTCCGTATCAAACGTGAGGGCGAGCCTTCCAAAAAAAAATTGATACAGGTTCTCTGATCCATTTTTTTGAATAGGTAAAAATCGAAGACGATCCAAAACACGTGCAAGCAAAGCAGCTGTCAACAATTAAGTGAACATTCAAAATGGCCGAGCTTGTCGGCATGAGTACCAACATAACGCCACAAAAATTCGAATATACGTAACCCGCGAAAATTAAAAATTCGCGATAATGTTTGAACACACCTCGTATACTGCTAATCTCCTCAAATTATGTTATTTTATTAAGATTTGATATGAAATAGCTGATAAACTAGATTTTCAAAATATTTGACTTATACCACTTTTAAAAATCAAGGGCTCAATTCCCCTTTAACATAAATTAAACTTTTTGTAGGTTGGGTCATATAAAATATGAAAATGAAAAGTCTTTTTGTTTAGATTGTAGCAAAATGCGTATATCTTAACATTTACAATTTATGTTTTATAATCTCACTTGGAGAGAACAAACAAGTTTGAGGTTGTAAGGTACTGATTTTATTTTTAATTTTCTTCTGCTTATATACTATTACAAATGTACTGTATTTGTGTATTTTAATGTTTTAATATACTACTAATGATAATTAGAAGAATTGATACTTCATAGATGGTCCGTAATCAATTGAAAGTTTAGTTCCAGTTCTTCAATTTGTTCCACATCAAATAGTAATTTGTTTGTGGGTTGCTCCTATGACGTCTAGGTCCTTTTCTATTTTTGACCACCAGATGGTTAAATTGCGCTTCTAGGACAGCAACTCGTCTATAGTGGTACTTAGGAGAGCCTTTTGTCTCCTTCAATAAGCTGCTTCAGTTTTTCAGCCTTTCTGTGTAGCTGTCTCAATAAAATAATCTCCTGAATTGGTCGAGAGGTTATCCTGGGCATCACGTGCTTCTTCCTGTGGAACTGGCGGTGCTTTTGCGATATGTTCCAGCAGCCCTTTGAAGTATTCGGCAATTCTTCGATCTTTATTAAAGATTCCTCATACTTGCGGATTTTTTCAAGAGTATCTTCATAAATTTTGTCGTTGAAATACTCATGGTCAATTATACCACTCTTGAGGAGTGCCGCATGGTTTGCAGAAAACCGGTCGTGATTGAGCCTTGACCTCGTCAATGCTCGCTTGTTTTATTATATTCATGATAACGTTATCACGGATCTCCATTTGCTGCTGTAACAGCTTGCTGACTGTGTCTAATAGCATCTTCAAAAAATTAGCCCTTTGATTTTTACTCGATGCTCACAACTTACTATTGACTTAACGTTGGAGGTATTTGTTTTGATCGCCTGGTTGATCGTGCTGTGCCTCGACTCACAGCTAAATTTAAGTCAATAGTAATGAAGATAGAAAAACAACACTGTTTTTTCCAATTAATAAAACATGATCGATTGACCAAAATGATCCAGCCCGTAGGAACAAAATTGATCTGAGTCGAACGACTTGCACACTTATCCGGCTCGAAGGACCAAAAATGTTTAGATTGTAGCAAAAATGCGTATATCTTAACATTTACAATTTATGTTTTATAATCTCACTTGGAGAGAACAAACAAGTTTGAGTAGTTGTAAGGTACTGATTTTATTTTTAATTTTCTTCTGCTTATATACTATTACAAATGTACTGTATTTGTGTATTTTAATGTTCTAATCTACTACTAATGATAATTAGAAGAATTGATACTTCATAGTCCGTCCGGGTGTTGAAATGTTGTTGCTTGCAAAGATCATATAATTTTATGGTGTGTGTATGGTAATTAGTAGGTAGTCTATAATAGACAAAAAAGCCGATGCTTAGGTTTAACCTTGCGTTCGGTAATTAGCATGATCGTAAAACTTTACGACTTAGTTGAGTGTTTTCCCAAATATATAGTCGCTGCGGCATATGATCCTTATCGTGTATAAACATGTTCATATTTGAACAGCGTGGGTATCAATGCTTGTACGGCATATCGCATGTTAATTGCGATAAGGTATAAGTGATACATGTTTTTAAACAGTCTTCAAAAGTCTACAATAATGTTCAGCTGTGATGACTCCTGACAAATATTAGCAAAACTGCCTTCGAACAATGAAAACTTTCGAAGTTCTGTGACACCGAGATTTTATTTGGATATTTACAAACCCAACGATGGCATATTTACTAGAGATTTTCCTGACACCCTGATTAAGTTGCGGCAAATGTATGTAACAGGTAGAACGAAACATGATAGATGCTAGAAAGTATATATATTCTTGATCAACATAGAAAGACAAGTCGAAATAGATATGAGTGTCTGTCTGTCCGACTGTCTGTGAGTGATCGCTTCACGGCTCAGAGGAATCTAAGTTTCGAATATGGTGGCCCTTACTCTTATAGTGACCGAGATAATCGTTTTCATACGGCAGACTTCAGGATAGACAGACAGACATAACTATATCGACTCGCTTTTCAATGCTGACCAGGAATATCAATTCTTCATAGGGTCTATCAAGTCTCTTTCTTCTTTTTTTCCTCGGTTACAGGGTATAACTAGTTTCAAATTGAAAGTTTGGTTTGGTTGAACTAGATAATTATAATAAACAAAAAATCAAAAAATAAAGTTACGCGTGCATTAGAGTTATTCATGTATGCATGCACGGCATTCATAGGATACTATATTTTTTATATTTTTTATTTTTTAAGATATAGTTGAAGGAAGAAAGCTTCGGAGTGTTCAGTTGTTGCCTACATTTCATAACTAAATTCGGAATTAGGTTTATTCTAAATGACCTTAAAAAACTAAACAATAAAAGATATAACCTTATACATATTAATAAAATATACACTCAAACAAAAACAGTTAAACTTAATCTGTTTGTTGTTCTTATTAAATAGATGTCGATAAATGTGAGATCAATTTTCTATATCTGCTTTGAAATTCAGATGTTTGTTAGACGGTGTATTTATTATAAGTAACATCTCTAACGTAAAATGTTGTTGTAGTACTACTCTCTGCAATTTTGTCGTGTTTTCAAAGTTCGGAGAGTGTCCCTCAGTTGCTCAGTTTCTGTTTGCGCTGTTTTTTTTTTTGATTATTTTACTGTGCCGACTCATAACATTCGATTTGTGCATAGAAATTGTGTGCCAAATTCCGATGCAAATTCTTTTTATGCCAATCCAATTTGATTTTGTTGTCCTTTCTGCAGAGTAGAGTGTATAAGTAGGGTAATTGTCCATGTTCTTAAATTTCTACTGAAAACTTTAGGTCCTTATGGTATATGTTGAGGCTCTGAGGCTCGGGAAATTTCATCTTTCTTAACTATTGCAAACAAAACGTCCACGTACTTTGTCATTAGGAGTGGTTTTACTTCCATCTGTTCAATTTTTTACCAGCTCAGCAACTACCAGTAATATTAGAAAAACCCATTGGCATCCCTTCCAGTACTTGAATTTGAAGAATCGGTTGCGTTTAATGCAAAACTATACCAACCAGTTCTATAAATTACCTCCACTTTTTCGTTATTATATCTATGGTCATGTCCACATGTAGACTTTGAAAAAGGAATGTAACTTTTGTTAGTTTTCTTTTTGAATTGTTTTGCATCTTTGACATTAAATCGTGAGTCTTTTGTTTGATTATCGCTGTCTCTTGCATCTCTCTTTCTCCCATCGTTTTTTTTTGCACGTCACTCCATCCGCTGCGTATTTGAAAAAAAAAACTTTTTGATGCCAACAGGTAGGACAAACTTGGGGACCTTATATTCAGCCACTGTATGTTTGTTGGGAATTCTGTATCCGTTTTCTTGAAAAACCAGCTGATATTGTTGTTAAACGGAATTTGTAACTTTTTTTCTGACATCCTTCCGTATTTGTTATTTTCGAGCATCATCACCGTGATGACACGAGCAGTGTTGAAAAAACATTGTATTTTTACTTTTTATGCAGTTTGAGCCTAATAAATCATTGAGTTAAATTAAATTTTCATTATGATTTCTATTACAATTTTCAATGCCCCTCTTCGTCAATTTGTAACATCACATTGTACAAATAAATGCTTTTGTAAGTTCGAATGCACTAAGACGTGTGCTGAAGTTAAAGTTTTTTTTCAATTCTTCATACGAGTTTTTTGTCATCTACTGTAAGTTTAAATTTATTCCTCATTTTTAAACAGTCCGTTAGAGGTGCCGCTTATGTTGAAAAAGTACTCTAAACTGATACAAGGGACGACCTGGTATAGTAAAAGCCGTGAATTTCCTGCATTCTTGTTCTTTCTCTATTTGCAAGACTGCTTGTTTTAAATCTACACTGCTTATAAATACTGTTTCATCCACTCTATACTGCTTTAATGAATTGAGGGGGATATACATTCTTCACAGTTGCCTTGTTCAGTTTACGCGCACTAGTTTCACTCTATTATTTCACGGGCTTTTGCTCTCTTCTATTAAGCCTAGAGCTAACATCGCATCAATCTCCTCATAAAGAAGTTTTTGAAGAGCTGGCGATATTGAAAACAATCTTTTCTTTATTGGATCTGTTTTTTTTATTAATTCTATTGTATGCCTTTCTTCCTACCTAACCCTTGAACTTTAAAATCCAAAAACTATGCTATCTCTTTTTCGAGCTCTGACTTTAGCGTACGGACGATTAGCTTGTTTTTGTTATCGATTCTTTTGCGTTTAATATATTTCTCTTCTTCAATAAAAGTTTGATTTCGAGTAACTTCATAATGTCTTTCACATTGTTCGATAGGCTTACAGGTTCTTAATTGTAAAAGGTGATTTGTTTACTAGTTTTAATTTCTTTAAAATTCTTATCTTATTTACTCAAATGGATTTATCACTCACGGGGTCAACTTGGTTTCTACTGGTGTATATTTTCCTCGTTGACTGGTTTTAAGAAACTCGCCGATCCCCGTGTCGACAGGCTTCTTACGGCATTTCCCGGCCGACACTTCGGTCATTCGAATAATACTACACCCACCATACTACTATGCGGTGATTCGCAGTCGAAATAAGTGTGTCCTGCCGCTCTACAATTGTAACAAATAACACTAGTGTTATCATGGAGCGGTTGATCATTTCTTATTGCTTCTACCTCTAGAATCTATTTCATCTACGGCTTCCACTTCATTAACTTCGTTCAATCGGAATATCTTGTGTTTATCGCGAGGTTTTGTTTCATATGAATTTACTTAATGCGCTGTCTCTCAGCATCGTGACATTCTTTTCTAAATGTACCCAAACTAGTTATATTCATTTGATATACCACCCGCGCAATCGGATCTTTGACTTTGACTTTTTTAAATTTTTTTTTTAATTCGTAGTCCGACAACGAATGGTTCAGCTTGGATCTCAACATAATCATGCTATTCATATATGCATCAATGCTTTCATCTGAGCCCTGCCGTCTCTCCATTCAATCTCTCAAGTTTGAAATCTCCGTTCATCTATTTTGAAAATGGGTCTGAAGAGCAAGACGTAATGGTGCCCAGTTCGGAGCTCATTGCGTTTTAAAATGGAGCCAATACCATTTCTTGGCAGCTACGGTAACTAAAGAGTGAAAATATCGTAATATTTTAGATCCATGATATTTGATATTCCATTTGTAAATAGTCCAGTCTAAGCACAAAATCCTCCACTTGCAGTGGGATCACCATCGAATGCCAAGCCCCATCTATATTCTCTAAACGCTTCATGTTTGATTACCAATGTATTGGGTTGGCTGAAATCTGCTTTTGTTGTCTCTATTGCTCATACCGCCTTGATGAATATTGTACGTCGATATTCTATCGACATTTTCAAACTGTACCGAATCACACTGTAGCCTCACCAGAAGACATCCTTTCCGGTGGAGCTATCTGGTTCCACTTGTCAACGGCTCTACCTGAACATGCTGCGTCATTTTGTACTCCGCGATACATTTCCCCATACAGGTGGAACAAAATTGGAATATGATTGTATATTGTAAAGAAGCTGAACTCTGAAAGATTAAGACATCTTCCTAAAATACTTTCCCAACATTGTTTGCCGAGCCTGATAAGAAACTAACGTTTATGGCAACCAACGTAAAAGCTAAAATAAGAACTAAGAGCGACAGACCGATTTATAGAAAACGTATCCATACCAATGCCTTTAAAAAGGAAATAGATAAACAAGTAGAGGAATAACTTCAAGATGGCATTATTCTCCATCAAGGAAATATCTTACAATTCCCCTGTATGGATAGTACCAAAGAAACAAGATGCCTCAGGAAAAGCAAAATATCGCATGGTCATTGATTATCGGAAATTAAACGAGGATACCATACCGGATAAATATCCGATTTCCCAACATCAACACCATCTTAGGCCGGAGAACCTAGGATCAAATAATTACTTTTCAACAATTATCTCAAAAGTGGTTTCACCGTCCTCTTAAATCGGCTACATTGAAAACACTGCCTTCTTCTCATTGCTAATGGAAAATTTGAATTGACACGATTACCATTCAGCTTTAGATATGCTCCAGCATTTCCAACGTACGCCTATGATGTGTTAAAAGAACATATCGGTGTCCGTTGTTGCGTCTCTATATCGACGACATAATTATATTCCAGCAAGAGCAAAGAAGAACATTTCAATAATGTTTTTTTTTCGTATGAGAGCCAATCTTATGGTTTAATTTGATAAATGTGAATTTTTAAAAAGAAGAAACTGAATTTCTCGGTATAATAATCGGTCAAAATGGCATTCGCACCACCCAAAAAAGGTAGAGGCAATAAAGAATTTTCCAACCCCCAAAACTATATATGACTTTCGTTCGTTCCTCGGAATGACTGGATACTATCGGAGATTTATTAAAGCGAGCGCACAAATTGCAAAACCTCTTACCGAAATTCTTAGAGGAGAACTGGGAAGGACTCCTAGATCCCAATCTATATATATATATTGCCATTAAAGCTTTTGGTAAGCCTGGGCATCACGAAGGGTTTTAACCCAGATGTTATATTCCTTTGCCACTCGATACCAGTTCTGGATCCCGATCTTCCGGACGTCCTCCAGAGCCTGATCCTTCCAACGCAGCGGCGGTCTTCCCCGCTGTCGTGCCCCTCTGATTTCGTCCACGTTTTTATCGTGTACCGTTCTCGCCGGACGTCTTCATCCATTCGAAGCG